>VWZL01001841.1:1046-17555 GCA_013396915.1 Stercorarius parasiticus
CAAACACACGTGCACGCAAACACACATGCACATACATGTTCATGCACACACGCAAACACACGTGCACGCAAACACACATGCACATACATGTTCATGCACACACGCAAACACACGTGCACACACATGTGCAAGTGCACACATGCTCATACACCTGTGCAAATACACACACACGCACACTCATGCTCATGCCCACGTGCACACATGCACACACCAGCAGACATATGAGCACACACATGCACACACACGTGCACAAACGCACACATGCACATACACATGCAAACACACTTGAGCACACGCACAAGCAGACACATGAGCACACACATGGCAGGCACACGTGCACAGACACACGCACAAGCGGGCACACGTCTGCACACACATGGACAGACGTGCACAGGCAGGCTCATCCAGACCCGTGCCCACACGTGTACTCACACGTGCCTGCACATGCCTGAACACGCCTGCACGCACCTGCACACGTGTGCACATGGGTGTCACAGGCTGGGGTTGGTGCTCCCCCCGGACAGAGCCGCCTCCCCACCGTCCATTCACGGCTGCGACACACGCGTGTGCATGTGTGCGCAGGCCCGGACACACGCGTATGCGCTTCCCCCCGCTCGCAGGACGCTTTGGGTGAAAACCCGACGGTTTTCACGGTGACTTCAGCAGCGCTTCCCTGTCCTCCGACAACCGTGACGGCCTCGGACACCCCATGCCACCCCGTGGGGATGTCCGTCCCCGCGGGAGGGTGTCCCACACGTGTCGGGAATCCCCACAGCCCCCCGGTCCCGCCCCGCCGGGGTGAGCTCTGGGGGTCCCGAGCACACAGCGCCCACAGCGTCCCCTGTGTCCCCCTCCGTGCAGGGGGACCGTCGCTCTCGGGGCGCAGCGGAGCCACAGGGCATCGGGGCAGGGGGTGGCGTGTGTCCCCCCTGCACGGCTGCTCCAGGCGCTGCCGGCATAGTTGCGGTCACGGCATGGAAAAGCCATCCCGGGAAATACAAACAGCCAAGGAAATAGTCAAGGAAACAGCGGTCAAGGAAATAACAGCCAAGGAAATAATGAGGAAATTACAGCAAGGAAATAACATCCGAGGAAATAACAGCAAGGAAATAATATCCAAGGGAATAACAGCCAAGGGAATAACAGCCAAGGAAATAGCCAAGGAAATAACGGCCAAAGAAATAACTGCCAAGGAGATAACCAAGGAAATAACAGCAAGGAAATAACGTCTGAGGAAACAGCCAAGGAAATAATGGTCAAGGAAATAACATCCGAGGAAATAACAGCAAGGAAATAATACCCGAGGAAGTAGCCAAGGAAATAACGGCCAAGGAAATAACGGCAAGGAAACAGAAGCCGAGGAAATAACATCTGAGGAAACAACATCCAAGGGAATAACAAGGACATAATGGCAAGGAAATAATCAGCCAAGGAAAGAACAGCCAAGGAAATAAAAACAAGGAAATAACATCCGAGGAAATAGTCGGGGAAATAGCCAAGGCCATAACAGCCAAGGAAATAACCAAGGAGATAACAGCTGAGAAAAGAACGCCGAGGAAATACTGTTTGAGGACCTAACCAAGGAACTAACACGCAGGAAACGGCGGTGCCGTGTGGGCTCAGCAGTCCCCACGCCAGGGCCGCACAACCCACTCTCTGTCCCCCTTAGCATCGCTGGGCCCTGTTGAAGATCTCCTCCTCCTCCTCCTCCTCCTCTGGGGCGTTCCAGTCGCACAGCTGGGCCAGGGCCCGTTCCTGCTGGGAGGTGAGGAGCTGGTGCAGGTCCCGCAGCCACCCTGGAGTCGGGGGGCTCCCCTCGGGGCTGCGCCGGGGCTGGCACCAGCCCTGGGGACACCAGGGTGGGAAGGTTGTGGGGGGGTTGTGGGGCGGCTGGTGGCGCGGGCAGCGGCCAGACCCGCTCCCTGCCCTTACCTGCTCTCTGACACCATCCTTCTTCTCTCTCCATTCCCCGGGCAGGAGTTTTTGAAAGAACCTGGGGGGAAAAAAAAAGGAAAAGGATAAAAAGTGAAGGCAGCTGGTGGGGGCAGTTGCTGGCAGGAAGGTTGTGCTGCCGGGGACACAGCTACTGTGGGATGAGTGGCATCTACAGCACTGCAAAATCATAGAACCATAGACTGTGTTGGGTTGGAAGGGACCTCTAAAGGCCATCTAGTCCAACCCCCCTGCAGTGAGCAGGGACATCTTCAACTAGATCAGGTCGCTCAGAGCCTCATCCAGCCTGGCCTTGAATGTCTCCAGGGATGGGGCCTCCACCCCCTCTCTGGGCAACCTGGGCCAGTGTCTCACCACCCTCAGTGGAAAGAACTTCTTCCCAATGTCTGATCTAAACCTGCCCTGCTCTACTTTAAACCATTGCCCCTCGTCCGATCGCTGCCTGCCCTTGCAAACNNNNGGGAGACCCCCCTGCAGTGCTGCCTCCAGCTCTGGGGCACCAACAGCAGAAGGACACGGAGCTGTTGGAGCGGGGCCAGAGGAGGCCCCGGAGATGCTGGGAGGGCTGGAGCCCCTCTGCTGGGAGGACAGGCTGAGAGAGCTGGGGGGGTTCAGCCTGGAGAAGAGAAGGCTCCGCGGAGACCTTCCAGCCCCTGCCAGGCCCTCAAGGGGCTCCAGGAAAGCTGGGGAGGGACTCTGGAGCAGGGAGGGGAGCCATGGGACGAGGGGGAATGGTTTTAAGCTGAAAGAGTGGGGATTTAGGTTAGAAATTGGGAAGAAATTTTTCCCTCGGAGGGTGGTGAGCCCCTGGCCCAGGTTGCCCAGAGAAGCTGTGGCTGCCCCATCCCTGGAGGGGTTCAAGGCCAGGTTGGATGGGGCTTGGAGCAACCTGGGCTGGTGGGAGGTGTCCCTGCCCCGGGCAGGGGGTGGCACTGGGTGGGCTTTAAGGTCCCTTCCCACCCAAACCAGTCTGTGGTTCTATGGTGCTATGAAATAGGGCTGAGCTGGCACCAGAGAAGGAACCAGAGCGGGGAGGCATTTCCTCGGGGCTGGGTAGTGTGGTTGCAGGGACGCGGGACCACGTGGGAGCCCGGGGCCAAAGACATCCACCACATCCAGGGTGCAGCTGGCTGAGATGTGAGCTCACAGCTTTGGGGTCCCTTCTCTGGGTGTCTTAAAAAAGGTCCGTGTTTTTAACCTAGACTGGTGAGTCTTCGGTGCCCACATGCCCGAGGCTCGGGGATTAGGTGCTGTTCGGAGTAAAGATCATTCATGACACAGCAGTGGCACAGCGCAGGGGTTCATTACCTTCTCGGTTGTGATTTATTGGTGCTTCGGGGTTGGGAAGCAGCTGCATTTTTTTGGGCGCAAGCCTGGTGAAGGAGAGAGGGGGAGAGAGACTTGTAACATCAGGATTTTCTCGTCGTACTCTGCAAAAACAAGGGAAGCCAAAAGCTTCCAAGTGATCCCGTTATATACACGTGCAAGCCTGTACCAGCAGCCACGAGTTTAGAAAGAGCCCATCCTCCATTCCCAGCTCCCTGCTTTTCCCTGCCTCCGGAATGACCCGAACTCCCAGAGCTCTCCTAATCTCAGCAGTGTTTATGTCTGCCTTTCTTATCTGCGCGGCATTTTGCAGGGTGCTCCCCTCCTATTTAACCCCAGCCTGAAACACGTAGGTCAGGTTTTAAAGAAATAAAAGCTGGTTTTTTTGTTTGTTTTTTTTTTTCCGAGAAGGGCCCCAGGTGAGGGCTGAAAGCCTGTGGGCACCCTGGGTCCTCTCCCCTGCCTGTGCCGCTGCCCTGACCCATGCGGAGCCGTCACTTCCAGAGGACAGGCTGGGAGAGTTGGGGGGGGTCAGCCTGGAGAGAAGTCGTCTCTGGGGAGACCTTAGAGCAGCTTTCCAGTATCTGAATGGTGCCTACAAGAAAGCTGGGGAGGGAATTTTTACAAGGGCATGGAGTGATGGGATGAGGGGGAACGGCTTCAAACTGGAAGAGGGGAGATTTAGATGAGATCTGAGGAAGAAATTCTTTGCTGTGAGGGCGGTGAGCCCCTGGCCCATGTTGCCCAGAGAAGCTGTGGCTGCCCCATCCCTGGAGGGGTTCAAGGCCAGGTTGGACGGGGCTTGGAGCAACCTGGGCTGGTGGGAGAGGGGTTGGATGAGCTTTAAGGTCCCTTCCAAGAAATGATTCTGTGATTCAATTCTATGATTCTTTTCTGTGATTTTGGCAAGAGGGAAGGCAGCAGGGGAATCGCTGCGTGGCTGAAAGCAATTAGTGTGGGCAGGAGAGCAGACAGGGTCAGGAGAAGAGCCTGGGAGGTGACTTTGTCAGGCTGGGATTGTGGGATAAAACTCGGGGAAGGGCTGATGGGAGAGGCTGGGTTGGGAACCAGCCGCAGCCCCACTCGAGGAAGCTGTTCGGAAAACGGCAAAGCAGAGCTACAGATCACAGAATCATAGAATGGTTTGGGTTGGAAGGAACCTTAAAGATCATCTAGATGCCAAGACAATCCCCTCCAAGCAGGCTTGAACCCGCACTGAGCTGCATGGATGCCGTGACCAGCTCCAAGGTTGGAAAAACATCTCCTGTGCTACCCACGGGCATTCGCATCAGCACCCCGGGGCTCAGAATCCATGTGGGGAGGCACCACCCTTCCCCGGTGCACTCCAGCTACAAGGCTTGACTGACAGCTGTCTGTCAAACAAGTTACCGGCTTACCTCAAGAAGACAAATCACCGTGAGAATAATCACGATCATGATGGACACCGACATCGATAACAGGAACCCGTCACCCAAGGTGTACTCTGCTTTCAACTGGGAGCAAAGGAGAGAAAATCAGGAGGGGAGAGAGAGTTGCTCCTTCCGTTCCCTGTTGTCCAGAAGGACACGTCCAGCAACGTCCAGTATCCCTCCTACCTTCCCTGTGAATTTCCTGCCTGTTTCCTTGGCCGTGCCATTGGAAACGTTCCCTTCCAGGAGACACTGGCCCATGAGAGCAGAGGCTCCCTGGTCATCTTGCCCCTTGCTGAGCAGCTTTATGAGCAGCCCCGTCTTCGAGACCATCTTTGCACAGGCCAGCTGGAGCTCGGGCCGGCGGCAGTCCATCCTCAGGGCTCGTGCCACCTGGGCGATGAACGTCCGCAGCGCTTCGTTGGGGACGAGCAAGCGCAGGTCATGGTTGACCTTGGTTTCAAAGAGGTCTCCTTGAACCAGCGCGTCGTCCAGGCTATCGGAGCTACCTGGTTTATTGAGGAAACTGGATCCTTCCTTTTGTTGCTTCCAATGTGTTTTTGTGGTTTGAGGGACGGCCGGTAAATGCCCACCTAGAGAGGAACCCTCTTCTTCAGCAGTGTCCTCTAGCTCGCTGCTTGCAGCGGGGGGGCTGTCGTTAACCAACAGCTTATCAAAAAAATGCTGTTTTGTGTTTAGTCTCTGCTCTGCTTTACTTTCTGTCGCTGTGGGCTCTTCCTCTGGATTCACGTTGCCAAACGTCTTGGAGAAAAGCTGATTACTTTTATTCAGATATGGGCTGTCCTCCTGCTTGTGCTTTCTGTAAGTCCAAACATAGTCCTGCCTTGGAGATGGTGCTTCCTCTGCATCTTCTACATCCTCCACATCCTCCATCCCAGGAGTTTTCTCGGTCTGTTCCACAGTATCGTAATAATTTTGGATGTTACAAGACCCAGATAAATGAGGGGCCTCTGCTGGGGAGTGGGAAAGGGAATGTTTTGAAGGAGGTGTGGATATTTTGCGTTGTCCGAAGACTGAGAGGTTGTCAGTGGGGTTTAACCTGCCAGCTGCTTCCCAGGGGTTCGATGCTGCACGGTTCAAACCTACGTCACGCTGCTTTTTTACCCAGCCTCTGGTTGTCTCCCCTTCTGCTGCCAGGATCTCCTGCACCTCCTGCTTCTGCACGCCAGGTGCTGGCAGGGGTGAGACGAGGTTTTTCACAGTCACGACGATTTTAGCCTTGCGCAGCTTCTTCTTCAGCTCGGCCACTGGCGCCTTTTCTAGAAAATAGAGTTTCCTTATATCAGTTTCACTGGTCCAGCCCATGCGCTGAGCGCTGTGCAGCATCAGCATCAGCTCTGTACTGGTTTTGCGTTCCTGCCTGGATAGCTGCTGAGGGGAATATGGATTTGTTCCGGAAATGTGATCATGGGGGTTACTGAGATCACCGTCAGTGCTGGTCAGGCTCAGGACAACCGCAAGCGTTACGGTTTCATGCTCTCCGAGCGAAGGCTCCTTGGGCTTGAGGTTCAACACCGTGCTGGCGCTCAGTTTCCTGGATTGTACCGCTTCTATTATTTCTCCTTGTGTCTCTGCCAGAGGATCCGCGCGAGCCGTAAAACACCAAGAGAGCAGATCAGTGGCTCGGCATCACAAGAAGCATTCTGCCAAAACACAGGGTCAAAGGTTTACCCCAAGCAGCAGGCGCTGGGCTTTAAGACAAGGAAGTGTGTGAACTGAAGGGTGGATGTGTTACAGACGGGAAAAAATCTTGCTAAATCAATCAGATTATCTCACGGGGCAGAACAGATAGATGTTTCTTTTTCTGGTCTCTCCCAGGGCTCTCTTTGGATCGATGGGAAGCATCCCGGGGGAATGGGTTTGCTGTCGGAGAGTTTCCCACAGCTCGAGACGAGCCAGTGTTGCGTTGCTAAAATCACCATAAAGCTTTTAAACTCGGAGCGAGCCTGGAAAGCAGAATACCCAGAGACACGGTGTTTGTCCCTGAGCAGTTATCCCGACCAGCCCGTCTCCCTGCGGTCAGGAAAACCTGGGATATTTCATATTAAAATATTGTTGTCTGCCACAATCTGCAGTCAGAGCAAGCCCCCGATAACGGGGAGCTGTTTCGCTGCTGGTGGGTGCAGCTCCCATCACCCTGGCCTAGAAGAAGTGGAAAACGTTGGGGATTTGACCCAGAGCCATGCAAACGGCCCAGGAGGGCACCCGCTGAGTCTGCAGAGCCAGGATAAGTCTTGAAAAGTCCCACACCAAGGCTGCAAACACAACCTTATCTCTAATCCTGCTTTGCCGATAGCTTCATGCCAGAGGCAGGGTGACATGGTCAAGAATATTTACAGATTGCAAAGGTATTTAGGCCTTTTTTTTCCCCTGTTAAAATGATAGGAAATTGGACGCATAAACACCTTTGAGGTACCTAGCCCTAAATGGCTTAGCAGCCTGTTTTCACAGAACCACAGAATCACAGAATGGTTCGGGTTGGAAGGGACTTTAAAGATCATCTAGTTCCAACCCCCTGCAGGGACACCTCCCACCAGCCCAGGTTGCTCCAAGCCTCATCCAGCCTGGCCTTGAACCCCTCCAGGGATGGGGCAGCCACAGCTTCCCTGGGCAACCTGCTCCAGTGTCTCACCACCCTCACAGTAAAGAATTCCTTCCTGAGATCCAACCTAAATCTCCCCTCTTCCAGTTTGAGGCTGTTACCCCGTGTCCTATCATTACAGTCCCTGATCCAGAGTCCCTCCCCATCCTTCCTGTAGGCCCCCTTCAGGTACTGGAAGGGGCTGGAAGGTCTCCTCGGAGCCTTCTCGAGGTTAGGCTCACTTGTCCAGCTCCAGTTTGAAAATGAGTTACTCGGTGACCTTGGAACCCTTCCTGTACCTATTTGCAGAAGTCCAGCTTGTCTCTGCTTTGAACAGGATGATGTTTATACCTTGCAAAGATTGAGCGGGCCAGCGCCTTGCTCACGCTGCCCAGGCTAACGAGAGAATAACGATGCTTGGTGTTCCCCTAATGCCCTGTGAAGGAGTCTGGGGTTCCTGTCCTCTCTGCTGCCCATGGGGAGCAGGGTGATGGAGAGACCAGGCAATTTTCTGGGGTTACCCAGGCAAGTCGTGGTGCCTGTGTATCCCAGCCCCGCTCCAACATGCTCTAACATCACAGGAGGGTTCTATAGAGCCTGCCATGGGGCATCCATGCTCAGTTTTGGGGGTTCCCGGTGTGGGTGGCAGGTTTGAGGTGCAGCTCAGCACCCTACCACAGCAATGCAAACATCACCAGGCCCTTTGGCCACGTCTGTGCTGTGTCTGGGACCCCTCTCGCCGCTGAGCTGTGACTAGCCAAGGTACGGTGGCACTGGAAAGGCTCAGGAGGTTGTCAGGGGGAATCTGGGGGCCTTATGAGCAGACGGTGCCTTCCAGCACTTGGGAAGGGTACTGGGAATGCATGATTGCCTTGGCTAGATGCGCTGTGTGGATTGGAAGCTCGTGTGTTTGTTTAGCCCAGCAAGCTATTTCTTCTCAAGATAGTATTTGACACAGAAGATATGTGCAATCGCTAGTAACTTTTCAACCCTTGTTTTTTCCAAGTCGTAGGCTCAAGGGGGAGATTTTTGTGCCTGTGGCTCCGGGAGCAGAGTCAGGGGCCTCCCAGGTCTCACCTGAGCTCCCTGCACTGGCTGATTTAAAAGCCTCGCATGGACGGAGCTCCTCTAGATGTGCTCAGCTCATTAAATCTGCTCAGATTTAGCGTCCCTGGAACTGGCCAGGGGCCACCGGGCCGGACTGATGACATCAAAGTGACCGACGCTGCCTGGGAAACCACACAAAACGGGGCCATGCTACTAAAGCTAGAGGAAACGGGGCAGATTTGAGGAGTCTACATCATGGGGAAGCCTACCGCACTGGGGAGCGCTGGTGGAGCACAGGTTCTCACAGTGGAACTTGATGGTCCTGCAGGGGGTTTCGGTGGTGGGTTTCTCCTGGCAGAAGCAGCAGGCCATGTCACCAGGCAGTTTGCTAAAGATAAGAGGTTACTGGAGGAAAACCCAGCATCTCAATCCATGTCTCCGAGTCCAACTCGGGTAACACACAGATCACAGTTTTGCTTGGATTTCTTCTACAGCTCTGGAAAAATTCCCACTCCACAGTTCTGACGGACAAATATGTTCTCCAAATTTCTAAGAGAGTATTCAAATAGAAAATAGGCTTCTCCGGTGGCATCAAAATGTTGATTTTACCTTTGAAAATGGAACCAAAACGCTGTTTGAAACAGAAACGCGCCCCAACTTGATTTAAAACTTCCCTTCGAAAAACCTGGAAAACGTGATCTAAAAGGTGAAATTCTGTTTTGTAGCAGGTGAGTTTGGGAGGTTCTCAAAAGTAACTAGCAAACCGTAGGCTCGCTGGGGTTATTCTGATTTAGTGGTGAGCTGGTTTGTCTCCCAGGCAGACCCCTTGTTTCAGCAATTACGATCTGCTGGCAGCTGGGACCGAGTCCCTGTGTACTCACAGCGTTTCCAAGCGGACTGTTGTCAGGAGGAGCGTGAGCAACGTCTGCTGAGTCACTTGTGTCGCACCCAGGTCTCTGAAAGGATTTGAAAAACCACATCAATTTTTCAGGCCGCGTTACCAGAACTCTGCTCTGAGAACAAGAAGTCATCCCTGGTGATTGCGGTGGTGTTCGCAGGGGGATCCACTTCTGCCTAATCAAACAGAAATGACTCAAAACCCTATCGTCTTTCTGCTTTGACCTGTTCCTAACCGTGGGGTCTGATTCAGGAGGGGATCCTGCAGATCTCGTGGGAGATAAATGCAAACGGAAAGGATTCCCTGGCTCAAAACCCTCCTCCTGCTCTCCATGAGTGCAGCTCCAATCCTTGAAGGGAGACACTTCTTGCCCAAGAGGATGAATCCACTGTGACCGTGGGAAGAGAGGTTGTAACAGTGAAAGAGAAAACGTGCTGAGCAGAAAGCAAAGGGTATCTGTGGGATAGCAGGGCTGCCAGCAGGAAGGACCTCTGCAAAAACCCTGCATGTCTTCCTCCCTGAGGAGTCACACAGATGCGAGCAGGAGCCATCGGATGCTGTGAATTGTGATGAACACAGACATCCCCTGCCCTGAGCTGTGTCAAGGCAGCGGGGCGGGGATGTGAGGTGCGCAGGAGCCCAGGACTGCCGGCCTGAGCACCCCAAAGACCAGGATCCCACCTTCTCAGCGCCCAAGCAGAAGCGAGGGGCATTCCCACACCCTTCAGGCCACCCCACAACCCCAGACCTTGGCGTCTGTGTGTCCCAGCTCCTTGGTTGCTTTGCAGCTGGGAGCACACCAGGACCGCTTGGCCTTTGCTTTGCTCTGCCAGTGCTGGGGTTATTTTTGCCTCCAGCAGAATAAAGTTGGGAGAAAAGTGAGATTTGCTGACGGATCTCTGCTTTCCTGACAATAGGGCACTTGATAGAGACAATGATCTGTATTAATCTGGTAAAAATGAGTCAATACTTACAGATATTTCATGGATGGCAGCTCAAAGAACGATGTGTCAGCAATAACGGACAGAGGGTTATGGCTTAGGGTCCTGAAAAACACAACACACAGCTGTGAGTGGGTGATGGGAAGGACGGAAGCTGTGTGGGTAGGGGGACGTGAGGACAGCGTGTCCCCATGTCCTCTTACCCACGAGTCTGGAAAGCCAAGATCAGCAGGCACTGGAGAAACGGGAGATGGTTAAAACACTTACTGTAGAGTCAAAAAAACCCCCAGTGGTTCCTGAATTGTACAAACGCAGCGAAATCAAAGCGAATTTCCACTAGATCATTGCAAAATATTTCTGTTGATCAAGGAGTTTTCCCTCTTTGCCAGGCTTCACATTTCTACCCTTTGAATAGCAGAGAGGCCCAGAGAGAGTTGTGCCTGTTGGATCTGATGCGGAATTACACTGAAATCCGCTTTTCCAGGCTCCTCTCTACTGTGCGAGTGGTGTAAAGAGGCTCATGGTTGGTAAGGATCCAGCCCGCTTTTATGGATGGCAGATGTGGATTTGGCTGAACAATTTTTACTCAAACCTCCCCGAAGAATTTCCTTTCAAGTAGAGAACAAACATAGGAAATTTCAGCCCGAAGATAAAAAATTGGCTCGGCGCTAGGCGTGTGAGGAAGGGGCTGGGATGAAGGCTAGAGGCAGGAACAGATGCTGATGGGCTGATTCACAAAATACATCGGGTCCTGATTATCTCCAGCTCAAAGGGCAAAAGCCCAGAAGTGCTGCTTCTGGAAAACACAACATCTCTTTCTTTCCTCCTCAGCTCACACCTTCTCTTTGCTTCCCTTGACCAGCACTTTGATGTTATTTTGGAGTCTAACTTTCCATATTTTCTTCCATTTCCACTGTCCATAAACTTTTACTCTATTACCGCATCCAGCCAGGCAAAGCTGTGGCCTAGTCCGATGGGAACTGTCATTCCTAATTTATTATCCCACCTTATTTGGTGTATCACGTGAGAAGCATGGCACTTTTCAGGAGCGCAGGAAGACTGCGGGCTTTTCCTTACGTCTATGAAACCTCGGTGGCAAAAACGCCCTGGCTTCCCACTTACTTCAGGTCCAGATGGAAACGGTGATCCTATCCCTGGAAGGGCTTCTTGATAGAACCTGCTATGGATTAAGTCACGTTTTGTCCAGATACCGAAAGAACAAAGTTTCCTTTTTGTGGATGTTTTTGGAGACCTTTTGCTTTTAAATGCAAATACGCAAAGTGAAATTTCTGGCTAGAAATCTGGGTCACATCCCGTACCCTTCATCACCCTGCCTCTTCCCCCTTCCCACAGCATTCCTTTTCCATCCCCATGGCCTCTCTCCACTGCAGTTTGAACCTGATGCTGGTTCAAGGAAGCCGTGGAGAAGATGGGCAGGCCAGGAGAAAGCGGCTTTCAGGCTGCAGACTCTTGGTGGACCCTGGATGACATCTGTGGTAGGATTCAGTTCTTCGCAGAGAGCAAATCTGCTCTTCCCCGCTGTCGCTGCGGAGTCCCGCTCCGATCTACCTTTGGACCTTGTTCCACTTACAGCTTCTGTAGAAACTGCATCCCGTGCCATGCCTGGAAAGTGCCGTTCCGGATCTGCGTGATGAGATTTCCACTAAGGTTTCTGGGGAAAAAGGAGATCACAGAAAGAAAATGAGTCTGTCCTACAGGAAGCTGGAGCCAAAAGCAGTACTGATTTGTAGGAAATATGCAAATCCAAGGTAGAATAGGGAGGAAACTGCCATTTTCTCATTTTTTTCTTAACCTGTCAAGGAGAGGAAATGAAGTGCACATGTGCTTAATCTATTTCTGCCCCAGGATAGAGCAAGCCTTCAAGAAATGGCTTCTATTATGGCTGCGTTTGGACAGCCACGCTGTGATCTCTCATCCTGTTGCGGGTCACCCAGCCATCTGCATTGATCTCTTCAGCTCGGTTAGTCTTTTTAGCAGGAGAAATTTAGTCATTGTTGCTAAAAATAACAGGCACATTTTCTAGCACAAGGAGGGTTATAAATGCAAACAGACTTCACTAAATACACTAGAAAGAAACTTTTATAACTCACATAAGCTGCAAAAAAAGGAAGTGGCTCAAAAACATGTTCCTCAAGCGACAGGATTTTATTGAAAGATAAATCCCTGTTAAAATTAGAACACAAAATGTTAATTACGCTTGCACTGTCATGTTTACTTTCATTTGCTTTGACACTGGCAGCATATATGTTACACGGCTCTGGTTTCCTGCGGTGTTTATATCTGATATTAGCTTGCAGTGGTGTGTAACCTGTGATAACCCTCCTGACCGGAGGTGGCTATCATCTCCGTGATTTTTTTTCTAGCTCTGATCCCACTAGAATTATTTTAGGGCGTGATTTTCCTCTCTGATAACAGAAAAGATGCTTTACGCAGGCCCGGTTTAGCAGCTGAGGATGCGTTTGCAGGGACCACACCGATTTGGCACCTTCTGGATGCACCACAGGGATGGAACCTGCCTTTCCCCGGTGCCACCAGTGCTTTGGTTGCTGAAGTCAGCCAGAAAAGCTGGAACAGAACCTCTAGTCTGAGGGCTCAGGGATGGGTTGGTAACCACCTGTGTGACGAAAATGGTTATTTTTGATGATCCGAGGGCTGGAGCCCCTCTGCTGGGAGGACAGGCTGAGAGAGTTGCGGGGGTTCAGCCTGGAGAAGAGAAGGCTCCGGGGAGACCTTCCAGCCCCTGCCAGGCCCTCAAGGGGCTCCAGGAAAGCTGGGGAGGGGCTGTTTGCAAGGGCAGGCAGCGATAGGACGAGGGGCAGTGATTTAAAGTAGAGCAGGGCAGGTTTAGATCAGACATTGGGAAGAAGTTCTTTACACTGAGGGTGGTGAGACACTGGCCCAGGTTGCCCAGAGAGGGGGTGGAGGCCCCATCCCTGGAGACATCCAAGGCCAGGCTGGATGAGGCTCTGAGCGACCTGATCTAGTTAAAGATGTCCCTGCTCACTGCAGGGGGTTGGACTAGATGGCCTTTAGAGGTCCCTTCCAACCCAACACAGTCTATGATTCTATGATTTTTCTCTTAATCCCTTTTTGGTGAAAAAGTTATGTTAAAGCGACTCTATTAAAGATGCAAAATCAAGAACACGGAAGTCTGGAAAGGGCAGAATGAAGGGGTAACTTAAACTCCTCTTTCCTGCACAGTTCTGCTGGGAGATGTGTGTAGACACTCAGCAGCTGCGGGATTCACCTGGCCTAGCCTTAGAAATCAAAAGGTTCCTTGTCTCATCCTGAATTCGCTGCCCGGGCTTGTTCTGTGGCAAACAGCGCGAGAGAAATACATTTGGGAGTGATTCAGCCCCTCCTCAGCCAGGTTCCCAAGACGGTTTGGGTGAATGCGAAGTGCCTGTTCCTCTCCATGGAGGATGAAGAGAGCCTGAACAATTAGCCTAATCCTAGGCAATTATTAGGCATCTAAAATTAGAGGCGATGAACGCACAAGGTTTCTTCTGTAGGAGATGGCCTGGCTGCTGGAGAGGGTGTTGAGGGAAAGTTTCGGGGAGCAACCACAGCTCTCGCCTGCGGGGTCCGGACCTCCCCGGGCGGCAGCTGGGCGGTGGGAGGAAGATCTTTGCTCGTGCAATCTCAGAAGTGCTTTGGAGAGTTCAGTTTTCAGCCTGGTGGAAGGGGAGCGCGGCTGGCAGCATGTGTCTTCCCAAACGGACTTGTTTGGCCTGCAATCCACATCCCGCAGAACACACTTCCTGCTTTCAAGTTCTTGGATCCTTCTTTTCTACAATGTAGGGCACACGTACCTGCTAAAAAGCCATGGGGAGGGGGAGCTGGTGTGGGCAGCGGGCCCCAGCACTGGCACTACCTTGTTTTCCACCATTCCCCAGCACTGAGACAAGCTTTAGATGCCGCCCTAGGGCTGGCTCACCGCAGGAGCAGCTCCAGAAAGGCCAAGACCACCCTGGATTTGGCTCCTTCCAAGCCAACACGAGGACCAGAAAATACAAAACCTCCCTTTTCTTGGGAAAAATGCAAGCGTGTGAGAGTTGCACTCAACAAATGATGCTACAAATGCAAACGGGGATGGAGCCGAGATACTTGCAATGATCTACAACAGAGGGGATTTGGGGACACATCTCCGTGTCCTCATTTCAGCTGCTCTAATAACGGAGGAACGGGACTCAAAACACGACCCTTATGAGCCAACTCCAAGCCAATGCTTCCTTGGCTCTCAGCTTATTTGCAGGGCAGTATTTTTATCTTTGACATGAGGTTTGTGTTGAGAAATGAGCGTAGCCGCCTCTCCTCTGAGGCTCAGGTAATGTGGGATCTGGGCACTAAAACTCTGAGCCTCCACGGGGGGATTTATTTCTGCTGCTTAGCCTTTAGGATACGAAAAAGACAGCGTGACAGCGGCCAAACAGAGGACAGAGAACAGGGCAAGATTTTGCCGTTCTTGTTTCACACTTCCTTTGCCTGCACCGCACAGGAAACCCCAAAATATGTAAAAAACTGAACTTCAACGAGAGAAAACCAAAACCCTAATGCTTTTCTGCTCCTTTTCAGGGAGTGGAAGAGACAGAGCACTTGTTGCCATTTCATATGACATTTCATACGACATCTGTAGATGCACGTTTGTTTCTCCTCCAAGAAGAGGGGGGTCTCAGCTGGATGAGGCCCTGAGCAACCTCACTGATTTTTAATAGAAAAACCCTGTGCTAGCTGCGAGGTTAGTCCTGCTCGGACCTGGAGGTTGAAGCAGAGACCTGCCAACCCCGGTCCATCTGGGATTTCAGCAGAGGAAGGGGCAGTGCAGGCTTCTCTCTTTCCACCTCAGACAGCCACCACAGGGGCTATCCCAAGAGTGGTCAGCAATATGGAGCTCTGTCTTCAACACAACCGAGGTCTTTCCCCCCAAGCCCTAGCAGAAGCAAGGCATGCGTGGGTTTTGCTTTGTCCTAGGTGGTTCTCACCCCAAAAATGTCAGTCCTCGGATAAACAGAGCCAGGGGCAATCTCCCAGGGTGTGGGGAGTGGCCACTGTTAGCGTGAGGTTGACTACAAGCCATCCAATCTCTGTGGGAAAGGGCAGCAGCCTCCTCCTCTCCAGATTTGGGGAAATGAAAGCTGCGCTATGGCCCTGCGGGAATCCTCCCACCAGCCACTGTGGCAGCACCAAGAGACCCTGCTCTGCTCTGGCTGTAGCTTGAAATCGAGGAGGAATAAGGCAGATGGGCATTGCGGGGGTGCATCGAGCAGTAGGGGTCCAAGGGAGGGGGAGGCAGTAGCCCACCATGGTGGGCAGGGGATGGTACCTACAGGTGCTTCAGCAGGAGCAGACCCTCCAGTGAATGCCTCTCCACTGCCCGCAGAACGTTGTCCTGGAGGACCCTGGAACGAGACAAACGGACGTTTACTGTAACACCAGCTGCTCTCTGGGAGGAAGTGGAATTTTCAGGGGAAAATATCCCGTGGAAGCTTTACTAAAACATCTCTTTGAGTCGCTCCAGGCACCCTCAGCACTCATCACAGGAGCAGGCACTTGCTCCTGGGCTGCTGAAGCTAAGTGTAGCCGGATCATTGATTAAATAGGCACTGGGATGGTCCCGTAGGATGGAAGGGACACAGCTCATGGCATTTTTTGCTGTCCTAGGAAGCCCTGGGGATTCACGCCCCTCCTTGCTGAGCAGCCCAGCTTTGAGTTCAGATGGAAATGGTTTCTTGCTGAGCAGCCCAGCTTTGAATTGAGATGGTTTGTGTGGGTGCTTGGGCTTATCATACCCTTGGCTCAAAAATCAGACGAAAGGATTGAAAATACCTGAGCTCCTGACGCTTTAAATGCTAGAGGATACTTACAAGGACTCAGTCCATGGGTATTCCCTCCATGCTTGTTTTTCGATGGAAGAAATCGAGTTGCCAGTGAAATCTCTGCAAAGAAATGATTGACGCTGTCACCCCTCAGGAAAACCCTTTCCCCTGCAAATCTGGCTGCTGAGGTGGAAGCAGAGTTTGCCTGGAGATGCAATTGCCAGCCCAGCCTGACTTCACCCCTTGGCGCCACAGCAGGAGCCCCCAGAACAAAGCTGTCTCCTGCCAGTGACTCTCCTGGGTGTCTCGGGAGGGGTTACCAGGAATAAGAAGCGGAGGAGAGGAAGACAGAATCATAGAATCATAGAATCGTCGAGGTTGGAAGGGACCTTTCAGATCATGGAGTCCCACCACCAACCCAACACTGCCCAACCCACCACTAACCCATGTCCCTCAGCACCACGTCTGCCCGGCTTTTAAATCCCTCCAGGGATGG
>VWZL01001841.1:24805-84896 GCA_013396915.1 Stercorarius parasiticus
TCTGTGATTCTGTGGTAGCACCCAGCCACAAGTTAGTGAACTTTTTGCAGAGGAAGCATTGCTGAGATCAACAAGTACTGAATGTGATTCTGCCCTGCTGCTGGAGGGCACGGTGCTGGGTCCTGCACCTTCCACACCTGGGGCGGTTCTGCGTACCTTCAAGGGAGATTCCTGAAACAGCCTCTGCCCGTTGTACGCGCGCTGGGCTCTCCTGGCATCTCCAGCGGAGTAAAACTTGATGATGGCGTAATACCCCGGCCCTGCCACGGCAGCATTTCTGTGCACTCGCACCGAGTATAGTGGCCCAAACTTGGAAAACGCTGAAAACAGGGAACACTGAGGAAAAAGAAGAGAAAAAAAGGGTCTTTTGAAATATCTATGGATGCTCCAAGGGCTGGGCAACAGTGACAGAGAGAGGACTACTCCCAAGACCTAATTACCTAGAAAACGAGGAAAGTTTTTAGTACCGTTTAACGGCAATAAGCCCTGGAATAAGCGGCGAGACTGAAGATGGGTATCCCTCCATAAAAATAAGCTCAACCTGGCTGGATCTCTGCCCCTGAGGGCGTCTCATCTCCCTTACCATCCAGCCCTTGCATCGAGAGAAGGGCGAAGGCAGACGTGGGATTCTCTGTCCCCCATCACCCTCATCCCCGACCGCCTCTTGCTCTCCGCCATCCCGTCTTGTGCGAGCGCACTCTTTGTCAGAGCTTGCAGTGAAAAAATTAGCCCGATATTTTATGGGCAGAGTAACGGGGTTTTGTTCCAGCTCTTCCAACTTGTGCTGGTGTCTTTGTAGTTTTGCTCTGCAGAACCAGCTGCGTGGCACAGGGGCAGACATCACCCTGGGGTGAAGCCTGACACCCCCTTGGGGTTGCCTCGCACCCAGCACGCCTCAGGGAGAGAAGGAAACTAAAGAATGATTAAAAACAAACAAATAAAAAGAAGGGATGGATTTAAAAATATATTATTAGCACAGAGGTGAAGCCATGAGTACAGGTGAGGGGGAAGGCACAGGGGCCTTAGCTCCAGAGGGGGAGAGGGATGGTGGGGGTCCCGGTCCCCGGTCCCCGCTCCCCAGCCCTGGGGGGTTTCAGGCCCTGCTCCCCGGCCTGGGGAGGGGATCCAAGGTCCTGCTCCCCAGAGCCGGGGGGGTCCAGGCACCGCTCCCCAGCCCTGGGGGGGTCTGGGCCCTACCACTAGAGGGGATCTAGGGCCCTGCTCCCCAGCCCCAAGAGGATCCAGGCCCTGCTCCCAGGCCCCGGGGCTGGGGGGAAGTATCCAGGCCCTGCTCCCTGTCACTGGGGGGGGATCCAGGGCCCTGCTCCCCGGCCCCAGGGGGCTCCCAGCCCTGGGGGGGGATCCAGGGTCCCGCTCCCCAGCCCCGGGGGGATTTGGGCCCTGCTCTCTATCACTGGGATGGACCCAGAGCCCCACTCCTCAGCCCCGGGGAGGATCCAGGCCCTGGTCCCCAGCCCTACGGGGCGGGGGACGGGGGGAAGCTATCCAGGCCCCGCTCCCTGTCACTGGGGGGAGATCCAGGCCCTGCTCCCCACACCCGGGGAGGATCCAGTGCCCCGCTCCCCGGCCCCAGGGGGCTCCCAGCCCCGGGAGCGATCCAGGCCCCACTCCCCAGCCCTGGGGGGGTGCCAGGCCCCTCTTCCCCGGCCCGGTCCTAGGCCGTGCCTCACCTCCAGCCCCGGCTCCGGCTCCAGCCCNAAAGACCCCCAAATCCCCCCCCTCCAGCCCCAAACCCACGCCCACAGCCCCACACCCCCCTGCCCAGGCTGCGGCTTGTCCCTCCCAGGCCCCCCATGGCGGCCTGTCCCCGCAGCCCCCCAAAAGCCAGAGACATGTCAGTGGGTTGCAGGTTTATTCTCTGATTTTCTTTACAAGGAGCAGGGCAGCCGTGGCCGGCGAGGGGCCGGGGCGGTTGGGGAGCCGTCCCCGGTGTCAAATGGTGCAGTTTCCCTCACCGTAGCGCCGGCACTTCATCACCTTCAGGTAGGTCTCCACCTTGTGCAGGTCCTTCTTGAAGCAGGAGAGCAAGCCGTAGTTCTTCAGCAGGGCGTCCTCGTTGCGCAGGTGAATGTCGAATTTGTCGTAGGTGGGTTTGAGGATCTGGGGACCCCGCGGGCTCCGGTCCTCCAGCTCCTGGGAGAGGATGGAGAGATCCTGGGGATGAGCGTCTTCCAAGGGGCCCATCGCCGAGACTCAGGTTTAGCTTTAGAGGAGGTTGGGGTGGTTTTTTCCCCCCCTTAATCATATTTCAAATATAGTTTTGAGTGTATGTATTTACAGGAAGGGTAATTACGCAGGGGTGATGCTACACAAATTGCTGCCAGCGAGAAGTGAGCTGGGCACAAGGCTGCAGGGAAGGAGGAGTGTGTCCTTTGGGGTCTTAAAATAAGGGGAAAGTTGCAGGGTCTCTCCATAGCTACTCTAGCCAAGGAGATGGGGAACTGGGTAATTTTCTCCCACTTTTCTCTTTTCTCCCGCTTTCCCAGTGAGCAAAGCTGTAACCCAGTCCCAAGGCGTGTGCATCTGGAGCTGAGAGATCGGCAGTCTGCCGTTCCTCCTGCCTTGCCTTGCTCACCAGCTGGCACAGTAAACAAGACAGTTCTGGTTAAGTAAACAGTGTCGTAAATGGATGAAATGTGATTATTTGTCTAGTTTGTGTACCGCTTCCCAATGCCCAAGCACATACCATACACAGAACAAAATCTGGAAACGGTACTGATACATATATACCTACTTACTCCAGCTGGAGTGCCAGGAGAGGAGACCTCTGTTTACTCTCAGGGCCTGACTTTCAGAGTTATTTAGATGCCAGAAGATGTAAATAATTGTCCAGACTCATTTCTCACAGACACAGGTCTCGGAGCTCTAGCTACATGGTGATGCTGTCAGAGTTTGTGTAAGTTTATAAAGTTTATACTTAGTTATAGAGTAAGCATAACTGAAAAGGTGTCCTGGCAGATAATAAGCAATTTCATTTAAAATAATAAAGCAAAGATTAAGAGTGACCCTCGCAGAAGGTCACTCTCCATCTCTCAGCTGTCTGGGTGCTGTATTACTGTCAGAAACATCAGAGTATAGGCTTCCATCTGTACACAGACTTGTACGCGCTCTTTTTATAAAACGTTGGAAGACCTTAAAGCCAGGTTGCAAACTTCATAAAATTTACTCCCCTTTAAAATATTTTGCATGGACATAGAGCAAACATCCTTCCGTTGCTGTTTGTACAGGTTTAACTGATTGAATACTCTTTGGTGCTGGGTTTGGAAAGACTTCGGGTCCCGACTGTTGCGATTTTCCTGGTCTGCGCTGCTATCTGAGTGGTTATGGCAGTGCTATTCACATTTATTATGTGGTTTTTTTATACTCCCCAGTGATGAAACGTGTGCAATGGGGGGTCATGATCTCGCTATCTTAAAGTAAGCAGAGTCCAAGGGATGCCACTGGCCTTCAGAGTGGAAGATAGGGAGATTTCCTGTGGTCTTTGGATCCCATGGAAGACCCTGGGAGCTGAGTGCCCTGTCTCTAGGAGATCTCTGTTATTCTGTAATCATGCTCCGGCTTACCCTCATGAGAGCTTGGATTCCTTCTTCCAGGTCCTTTAGTTTTTCATACACTCTGTCTGAGGTGCCGAAAACCAGATTGTTTGTGAACACCTTGCTTAGGTATTGCACCGGGGTCAGCCAGGACTGGATGAGAACCAGTGAAAACCGAAGAAGCTCCATATCCTGAAATTAAAAAAAAATGAAAGGGTCAAAGCTGTGTAGGTGAGCTATTTGGTAGAGTTACCTGTGGGTCTTGCTCCCTCTGAAACAGCCCAGGGGTGACCCAGAGATGTGCCACTGCTCCTGCAGCTTCAGCAGATACAGAGAAGTTTGCAAGCTGAGGAGCAGCACCCAGCCATATGTCCCATGGAGACAATAGTTGTTCTCCTCTTTGGGGTGGGAATATGATTTATAGTCTAACCCAGAAGAGTCTTTGTTCATGCAGGGTTCAAATAGTAAAAAAGGGAGGGGAGGAATGATACCTCGGGAAACCCTCCGTTCCTGTAATGAAGCACGGCTGGGCTTTTCAAACAGGTCTGTGCTTGCCCAGGGGAGCGAACTTACCGATTTCTGCTGGGCATCATCCTTCCCCGTGGGAGCAGGGATGGTTTCTGAGTAACAAAACGCTGCCTGAGAATTTTTGTTGGCGTGTCTCTGGTCCTCTGGAATATAGGTGCGTTCCTATGGAGACATCCCAAATACGCTGAGATCTGTTGCCCACGTACTGTGAGAAGACCACAGACACTTTCCCCGAGCTGTCCTGAACGGTTACTCTTCGCAAGAAGTAAATACAAGACATGAGGTGCCTCTGTACAGGGCTGGCAGGTGGGAACAGGAGTTTGTGTGTTGGCACGGTGGCTTCTGGACCTAAAGATTTTCTTCTCGCTAAGCCAAAGTGCTAAACTGAATGCAAAACACACTGGGACCAGAAGTAGGTGACCCTCAAGGCCAGTTCTTGCCAAAGTGACAGCTCATGCCAGCTCCTGGCAACAGCAGAGACAGGGTAGTTTTAAGCACTTGGAATCAGCCAGGGCTGTGGGCGATGGTCACAGGAAAGCCTTGCAAAATATCTCTGCCGTCTCCCACTGCTTTCAGAGCCAGGTTTCTCTTTGAGACAGCCGACCCCGTGCGGTGGGTTTGGACACGGGCAGCAATGGCCCTGAGGAGGGGACTGTGCAGGATCAGAGCGGGACGCAGAGAGCTGAGAGGAGGAGACAGGGCCCAAGCTGATGGGACATAGCCTGTCATATCCTATTAAAACCATTTTGCCCCATCAAGAACCGTCAAAGACGACACTAATAGTTGAAAAATCTCCGTTTCTAGGAAGTTATACTGGGTGGGAAGCTGTGGCACGGTCCTGAAACCATCAAACTAATGTGGAGGAAATGCCCAGAGGATGCAACACTTACGAACTCTTTGTATGTCTCGGCAGCCAGGAGGTGAAGGTGCTGAGCCCTCAGCACGGCGTTGGCAAACAGGTTGGAAAGGGGCATGGCCGGGAAGGTGGCAGCTTCCTGTGGCCACTGCAGTCCCAGAGTGATCACAGCAATGAAGAGAGGAGAAAACCACGACCCTGCAGCAAAGCGGAGAGGAAAGGTGTTGGCAGTCCTTCAGTGACCGTGCTGAGGAGCGGGGTGGCACCTGAGAATGAATTCCCAGCCTCTTCTCTCCGTGCTGGCTGAGAGCTCACCTTCCTGACCATCTTGTTTGGTTCCGTGGGTGAGTTTAACCCTCCCCAAAATGAAATGGAACCTCGTCCCCTGTCACTAGATGTGCCCTCCAGGCTCATACTGCTCTCAGTGTTACCAGCGGTGTCTTCCTGGCTGAAGAGTCATTGTTCCTCCATGGAAACTAGAGTGTGTCCCTATGTTTTTCCCTAACATGCTCACGTTTTTCCATAGGCCTTGCCTTCATGAGGAGAGCACATTGTGTGAGCAAGCAGGGGATGGGGAGCACCACGTGAGGGTCTGGGAGTAGCTCACGTCAGCCTTGGTTTACTCCATGCTGCTGAGGTGAAACCACCTGTCTGCCTTCACTGGTGACATTCCCTGTGCTCTGACCAGCTACTTTTTCTTTCTGGGACGTACCTGTAGAATTTGGTGATCTTTGTCAAGCCTAAAGGTTTTCTACCCGTGACATCTAACTCACACAAGTGTCCATCTGTGCTTACAGAGACCACAAAGTTACTCTCAGACAGATAAATACCTTTCAGTGGAGGAATGCCCTGGAGCCTGTAGGACTTCGATGTATGCAGTAGACATCATCCTGATCCCTGTCTTAAGCTTGGAATATGACTTTTAATATCCCTGCCAACATTTATGTTAATAATAACTGTTATAACCGTGTCTTGACCTTGTTCTTTGTGTTCTCCACCCTCTCCTTGCCCAGTTTAGGCTAACGACTACCTAAGTTAAGTCCCACTGTACGGAAAGGTATTCTTTTCCATTGATTTAGAAGTTGCCGCATTTTAATTTAGGGCTGGCACTGAGCGTGTGCAGCCCACCGCAGTCCCACCCCATCATCGCCCTACGCGTGCAGCAGCACTGGCAATCCTTTAAAACTGAAATAAAGAAAAGTACCTGGAGCCATTTCTGCCCGCTGCGTTGCTCAGGTGTTGCTTGAGAGTGAATGTTTCCTCCTTTCATCTAGGCTGGTAAAGGTAACTGTCGAGCAACCCCTTATATAGCAGGGGGTCTGTTTAAAATGTATATATGTGTTCGTGATCACAACAACATCTCTATATCTTCTCCATGCATAAATGCACAAGTGTTCGCAATGGTGCTACCTAATCGTAGTCATTTATACATAGATGTAAAGGTTGGGGAGGTTGTTTGCCTGGGGATGAAATCAGCGCTGAATAATTTTGCCATATTCTGCTGTTTATTGCAAATAGGGGCTTTATTGTCGTTGGAAGACCCATCCCAAATCAGATCGGTGCTTTTACGTGGTGGAATTTGCCACAGAGGGTCGAAAATCCACCTGATTATCCTGCCTGGCTCTACATCCTTGGCCACAGTTAACAGGGCAGACCGACCAGTTTGGGAGACTTCTGACTTGAAGCAAGTGGGATGTTTTCCCCCTTTGTCGTTAGCAGTGACAGAGCTGGATGGATGTTGTCAGGTGACAAGTCATTTCTTTCACGCCACCAAAATTTCCAAAGTTCAGCCAATAGTTTCGGTGAGCTGGTTTGGCGTCGGTGTGACAAAGAGCTGTCACACCCAGCTGCTTGTTCGGGTACCAGCCTGCCCACTGCAAATCCCAGCGCTCTGGGAGGTTTCTCACGTCCTCAGTTGGACAAGATCATGGGAAGATCTGGTTATCAGCATCTTCCTGCTCTTGCCTGAGCTACAGATGTGAAATATCTCTGGATGAAGCAGAGGGCTGGTGTAGAAAGGAGGTATTGGAGATGGGGAAGAGGAGAAGCCGCAGCACACCTATCCCTGCTTTTGAGCAGAACCAGACAGGGATAGGTGACTTCTGGGGGCGCTTAAAGGACTTTTACCCCCCATAAGGCACCGATTGCTCCAAACCACCCTGTTTTAGCCCTTTGTCTGGGGTTCAGGGACTGCTCCCTGGCCAGGGGTGGTGATTTGGCTGTCCCGGGCCCTGGGTTTGCCGTGTCCCCGTAGTGTGGCTCCGGTTTCCAAGAGGCAGCATCGTCAGCGGGGTGGCTGGAGCAGAGGGTGCGAGAGCTGGTTAATAAACATGCCAGGGAGAGCGTGGTCTGTTCCGAGAAGCCCCCGGGTGTTTGCTCGCTGGAAATGTGGTGGTGTCGCAGAGTAAATGTCAGTCCCTAGAGAAGAGGGAACAGTGGGTCCTGCAGCTATCGGGTATCCCGTCATCCAATAGCCGGCAACATCTGGGTGTGTTTTTCTACTCCAGGTCATGTTTAAATATGTCAATATTTGTCAGAAATGAGCAGAGCGACAGACACCCCAGCCCGGCACAGGCTCTGCTGCCTGGTAATGATGATGCTCGACCACCTTGTACCCGAGTCCTGCCCATCGCTTGCTGCCCTGCTGCCTCTGGAGCTCTGTTAGTAAAAAGATGGTGCTAAGTCAATGTATTTTATTTTATGTTGCAGCCAGGCACAGGGATGCCAGGATGACCCAGACTGTGCGGTGGCCCTGAGGCTTGGTTTGTCCCCCATCGTCTCTGAGGCAGAAGTGCCACGGCGAAGGCAGTGCGTGACTGCGAAGTGCTGGGCTGGGCGTGCACACGCTGCTGTCAGAATTACCGTTGCATAAGCCGCTCTCGAAGATGAGCTTGGCATTTTTCTAGCTTTTGAATGCCTGTCTTTGCGACCCAAAGTGGCATCTTGTCAAGCAGCGTGAGACTGTGTAATTTCCAAGTTCGTTTTCTTTTTAAAAAGAGAAAAAAAACCCCACCCCTCAGTTTTCTTCAGGGTGGTCCACCCGCCTTACCCTGAGCATCACCGGCAGCATCTCAACAAGTGAAGCAACTTTCCCGGCCCCTCCTGCCCCCCAGCCTTGCCGTGGTTGTGTGGAGAAGACCTTCCCCGGCCGATGGCTGAGCTGTGACCAGTGAATCCCGACCCAGCAGCCAGCTGCTGGCCCACAGGCCCGGCGCTGCACTTCGGTGGGCGACGACGTGGTTGACAGAGCTTTTAAGTGACGGTTGACTGCCTCCGCTAGCTCGCTACTTGGAGGGTAAATATTCCTTTTCAGGTTGAATCGATGGGTTTTATTTACTGGAACTGCTCGATTTCACTGAACCCGTTTCTAAAGATGAGGCTGGAGAGGTCCAGGACTGCAACCCAGTCCGTCTGCACGAGCATCCTGCTGATCTAGGGATACGAATCAGGGCAAAACACTGTATATACTGAAATATATTTATTTACGTGAAATGCATTTTAAATACAAACCCGTCTCAGTATAAAATGACAACAAACCCTATCTCTGGGCTCTCTAGAAACTAGTCTAAGCGTTTAAAATAAACTGCTAACGCTACAGAAATACTTATTTGCTTCTGGCATGTTAAAGGCAGCCAAAGCCCTGGGCTAAGAGTGTAGCCAAGCGGCAGAGCGGAACTGGGGTCGCTGAAACTGCTTTTTGACATCGGTGGCTTCCTCTCCAGGTGCAAACAGCAGATTCTCCTTAATTTTCATATGATTCGGTTAAGGCGGCTGAGCGAGTTGTTTACGCAGAGCTGAGAAAGCGGTTGGGAACGGGGAAGGCCAGAGAATTCGCCTTCCTCTTCCATTTCGTAACTGAAAACAAGGGATGGAGGGATGAGCTCTGCTAGTCCTAAAACCTTGGCAAACATGGAAACTGGGAACAGCCAGTTCACTTCTCTCGCTGTGAATGTTCCTTTCTTTAATTAATCCGTTTTATAAGTAAAACATGTTTAAGTAGCATTTATATACATGTGCGTGCAACTAATTTGGGGTAGTTTTATTTAACTAGTAAAAATCAACCTTAAAATGCCGGTTTTGTGCCATTTAGATTGAATTCCAGTTTTCCACGAAGGTGGTTTACTACTAAACAAGAACCATCCTGTTCCCTGCTGAAAAGCCCTGTTTACTCAGGATTTTACCCCCCTTTTTCTGCCGGCTGGGAAGCGGAGCGGTCCCATCTTCTCCTCGGGGCCCAAAATGTCACGAGCCACAGGGACGCAGGGGCCCCGGGCTCTCCGAGGCGGGACAGACTTTCAGCCCCACGGTCCTCATCACCCCCTTGTCCTGCCTTGTCCAACCAAACCCACCGTGTCTCTCTGGACCCCCCGAGCCCTGCTGTTGGATGCCCAGCCGGCCCCGAGCCCCATCACCCACACAGCTGCTTCCGTGCCAAGATAGTTTTTTATTAACAAAACCAATTAGCGCCGCTCTGTTCCTCTCCAGATGTTTTTTAGCTTCTCTCGCAAGACAGATGTAGCTGGGAGCAGAATTTGTGGCCCTGGGCTTCGGTTCCTGGTGATGGTCTTTGTCCCTCATCCCCAGCTGACGTCTTGGGACCACAAAGGCCCCCCCGTGTGTGCTCAGTGAGAGCTTCCAGGAAAGCCCCGCGGCTGCTCTCGGCTTTCCATCCCTGCCTGCGCTCAGAGCCCTGAGGAGGTGAAGTTTGGTTTCTACCTAAGTTGGACCCATGAAAAGCTGCTCATTATTCCCAGAGCACCCATCCTACCAACCCTGGCACCAGGGTTATGGGACACCCCCCCACCGGGCATGGCAGGAGGGAGCAGGATGTGAATTTACCCGTTATCTTTATTAGGGCTTGAAAAAGCAGATGGACGTTTGTGTCCCACAATTTACATCCTTCCCATAGGTTCTGAGATTGGACTTGTCCTTCACCAAGGGGACGTCCTTGTGATACGGGGCAGCTCTTGCCTGGAGAGGAACAAGATTTGCGCAAGACCCTCTGGGTGAGAGCTGTCTGCCCAGCTTTTCCTGTAGTCTTTGGGGAGAAAGAGGTTCTTTTGGAGGATCCTCCATCTTAGACAACTGCCAGCTTGGCCTGCTGGACATGTCCGTGGCTTGAGAGCTAAACAGTGGCCCAAAATCCACTTCTTGTAAAACCCACATGGTACTGCTCACCTCGGCTCCTCTACCAGGGCTGCAGCGGGGTCTCACAGCCCAGGAGGGTCCTTGCAGCATGGAGAGGGATCACGCCAGGTCCTCTCCTTCCCAGGGATGGTGGTGCTGGAGGAGACCCACCACCCACCCTGGTACTTCCATTGCATTAACCATGCAGGAGCTCAGCGCCATGGTGTAGGGCTGCCTGGGGTTTGGGGCCAGTTCGCTACCAGGGGGACTGCAGGTAGCTCCTAATTTCTACACAGGCTTTAGGGGTTCATCAGCGGGGCAGTGAGAGCGACAGGGCAGCCTTTGGTGGGCAGCAGGACCCGAATTCTGCGCAAGGCTGCTGGAGATGGTTTGCAGCCCAGGATCCGGGCACCCATCAGAGCCGTGGTCCAGGGCAGGAACCGGGGGCCCGTCCCCGTGGGCGCCGGCAGGGTGCTGGCAGGGAGCCATGTCACCGGTGCCAGCCTGGCGGTGGGCGCAGGACCCCTCATTCTTCACCCGGGTGCTCCCCAACCGTCCACTTGGCCTTCACGTCCCGGAAGGGAGTGATGTCCTCGTAGGTGGCCATCTGCTCCACCTCCAGGCCCTGTGCCAAGAAGAAGGAGGTTGTGACACGGGAAGGGGACCATGGCCTTGGCCACAGCATGTCCTGCCTTGGGACCCTCAAGCAGAGACCCATCTCTAGGCTATTCCCCTGGAGATTGGGGCGGCCTCTGAGAGGGGAGAAGGTGGAGATAGGTGGCTGGATGTGCTCAGAGCTTGGCTTGGTCTTCCAAGCAGCTGTTTACAGCTGATGTGCAAGAAGCACTTGGGAGGAAGATGCCCTGCAAGGGCTGGTGGTGCCCAGGAGACACCCAGCAAGGGCACAACCGGCCGTTTCAAGGCTCAGGTTGATATTACAGAGGCATTTCTATAATTAATGCAGCATTACCTCGTAGGTGTGGTCCTCCTCCGGGCTTTCCTTGCCTTCACCCTGTGGAGAGGAGAGTCACAGGTTGGGTGTCACCAGCGCCCACTGGAATCCTCTGTCCCCTGTCCCAGCGTCATCCCCCCAGGCCAGGTCCAACGGCTTCCAAATGCAAATCCAGGCAGTCCCCCCCACCCCATTTTAGATGCTTATTTCCCGTATGCAACAGCCCCAAACCCAGTGCCTGCCCATAGCCATCCCTAGCAGCGTCCTGCCCCTGGGGACATCCCAGGCTGGAGCCTGGAGATGCATCTGATGATGGGCTGGAGATGCCGTCACTTACTTTATCTAGGAAGAGGAGCATGGGGATGCTGATGAAGACGACCAGCAGGATGGACTGGATGATGATGATGGCGTCTTTCAGGGTGTTCCTGCTCTGGATCTGCTGGATGTTGCTGTGACCTGGGAGCAGGAGCACAGGGAGAGCCCTAAGTCCCACCTCCATGCCAGGATCCTGGGGAATGGGGACGAGCTCGGCATGGCCACAGGTTCGTGTGTCAGCAGAGCGGATGGAGGGGTCCAGGGTGACATGCCCTCCCCCTCGGGAGAGACCAGAGCATTGCAAAGTGCCCCCAGGGTTGTCATCAGGGACCAGCTCTGGGATGAGACACCTTGGGCGGGACCCACCACTAGCCAGGACCAGGAAAACTGATTTATTATGGGAATGCAGTCCCTGGTATGTGTTGCTGTGGGATGGATGTGCCAGGGAAATCCGGGGGGGTATCCTGCTGCTTGGTGGCTGGCAATGAGCAAAGAAACCTCTGTGGTGCTTCTACAGTTGTATCTGAAGGGGTCCCACCAGCGTGGGGTGGGTGCACAGGAGCGTGATATGGGTTTCGCATGGAGGGGGAAAGGGTGAGAGAAGAAGAAAGAGCATCTCCTGGGGCGTGTGGAGGATGGGGATCTCCCACTCACCCATCACTCTGAGCTCCGTCCCGCACAAGTGCGGCCGCTTCTTCTCCGCCATGAGGTTCTTGCTGTCACACACGTAGATGCCATTGTCCTCGTAGGTGATCCTGAAGATGGTGAAGTTGATGAATTTGCCTTCCCTCTCGATGTTGTGGCGGGAGGTGTTGTGCAGCTCGTACAGGTCATCACTGTCCTCCACCATTTTGTACCACTGCATGCTGTCGGGATTCTTGGAGGAGCAGATGAAGTGGACGGGCGTGTTCTTCTTGGCTGCCACGTACCGCGGGTGCTGCTGCACCATGGGACACCCGCTGCCTGCCAGGGGACAAGGGTGGTCACGGACAGCAAGGACCCAGCACCCGGGGAGCCTCACAGAAAAAGCCACTTCATGAGACTTCCCCGCCCAGCATCTCCCAAATCAAGAGCTTTCCATTTTCATGGATTATGCTGCTTTTGACCATGGGGCCAAGCTCTTTTCAGTGGTGCCTGGTGACAAGACAAGAGGTAACGGGCACAAACTTGACCCTGGGAAGTTCCATCTCAACACGAGGAGGAACTTCTTTCCCGTGAGGGTGGCAGAGCCCTGGCACAGGCTGCCCAGAGAGGTGGTGGAGTCTCCGTCCCTGGAGCCATTCCAACCCCGCCTGGAGGCGTTCCTGTGCCCCCTGCTGTGGGTGACCCTGCTCTGGCAGGGGGTTGGAGGGGATGATCTCCAGAGGGCCCTTCCAGCCCCGGCCAGTCTGGGATTCTGGGATTCAGCTTTGTTTTGGTCAGTCATCATCGTACTGGGACAGAAATCAGAGACTTTTGGTGAAAATGTGCTTTTAATGGAAACTCTGATTTTCTGTGGTCTGGGAATGGCTTCACTTGAATACTTTTTCGCAGCTCCCACCCCTCTCTTTGTACATCTCGTTAGTCCCAGCTCCAAAATAACACCCTGTGTTGACACACACCACAGAGCCTTTCCTAGGACAGCCCCATCTCCCCAGCTGGCTTCTTTCATGTTTCCACATTTTTTTTATTTTGCTGCATTTTGTATTTTTGCCTGTGTTTTGGCCCCAGAGCTGATGAGTTTGAGAGCTTATTTGGGTTGCAGAGTTGACGCCTAATACCCCGTGGGTGGGAATGGCACAAGTGCCGGGTCCCAAGGCATGGCTTGTTCACGCACAGTGCTCTGCAAATGCAGAGCAAAAAACGCGCGTGGTCTTTGGAAAGACAAAATGGGTTCAGCCTTGCGGAGGGAGAGCAAGGTGCAGGGCTGGGGAAATGCCGTGGAGGAGGTGACAGCCTGGGAATCGCCTCTGTGATGGGGAAGGGTGGTGGGTGATGGGACATCTCCAGCTCCGCAGGGGAACAGCACCTTCATGGCATAGCCAGCAGGGATGGGAGGGACCCTGGGGACACAGGTAGGGAAGAGCCTGATGGGTCTGGGAGGTTACCTGTGCTGCTGATGGTGCTGTTCTTGTCTGCTGGGATCCCACCTGCAAGAGAGAAGGGCCCTCAGATAGTGGCCAAGAGCTCATGTAGGACAAGCCCACGTAGGTTGTCCCACATGGGATGACACGTCCCATGGGTCCTTCGTGCCCACTCCATGTGGGATGGAGGGCTTGGGAGCATCAACCAGAGCCCCACGCAGAGGACTCAGAGCAGTGGAGATTTGGATTCAGACCCTTCCATTTCCGTCCCATCTCCTGAATTTTCTCTAAGCCGGTCTCTGGTTGACTGCCCAGTGAAACCTGCCTGTGCTATTGCTGTTCCCCCAGGCTGGCAGCCTTTCAGACAGACTCACACCTCTTTATTTACACTCTCTGTTCTCTGAATCAACCAGAAACACTTTCCCTGCCGGGGCTTCCCTGGGCTCGGGGCACCATAATGGCCAGGGCAGGATCTCAGACCTTGGGACCATGCAACCCGCCCGGGACAAGAGCTGGATGGAGCCATGCGACCTACAGTCCACTGCAGGAAGGGGGCAAGACGGGGACCCCCCAGCACCCGTGGGTGCCCCTGCCCACAGCTCTGGTGCTCCTGTGCCTCGGTTCCTCTTGCCGCAGCTGGGCAGGAAGCACCAGCCCTGTTTACCACATCGCTTCAGTGCCCGGCTCCATCCGCTCGATCAATATTCGCCAAACCCCACCGCGAGGAAGCTGGCACGGAGGTGGGGGCTGCACCACCTCCCAGCACGTTGGGGCAGCTGCAAAGCTCCCCCCTGCCTCCCCCTCCAAGAAGAAGAAGAAGAAGAAAGAAGGTTCAATTCCCCAGCCTGAGTTTTGCTGCCTTGCCACCCAGCTGCAGACCTTCGCCATAGGGTCCCCTCCCTGCCCCAGAGCTTCTTCCAGGTCTGTGCTGCCCTCTTCACCTCCAGCACCTATATCTCCTCAGGCAAACTCCCCCTCCATCCTCATTTCATTTTTTATTTTGAGATGGGGAGATGCACCTTGTCCGGGCTGTGCGTTGGGTACATGTCCCTGCCATCTGCGGTCCTGCCGGCCAGGCGGGACATGGGGCTTTGCTCTCCGTGTTTTGTTGGTGTTTCTAAATGAAGGCCAGGCTGGTTCCTCACCCTGAAAGCCCTCACGCCCCTCAAAGCCAAGATTTCTATCGCAACCACGGGTGGGCTGAGCTTCCCCTGTCCTCCCTCGAAGCCACCCAGGAGAGCCAGGACGAAACCTTGCGACCATGAATCCATGTTGGTGGCCACCCAACAGAAACCCTTTAATTGCTCGATCTGTGCTGGACTTGGGTGGCCACCTAACAAAACCTCTTTAAATGCCCGTTCCCCTGAGGGCACAAGTTTCTGCATCTGAGGGTGGGATCCACCGCAGGATTTTGTGGGTGTCCCTGCACCGAGCAAGAGGAGTTGGAAGGGGACAGGACCTGGGTCCTGGGTTTAGCTGCTGCTTCTCCATGGGGATGCAAAGGGGAGCAGCACCAGGGTGTTCACACAGGGCCCCCAGATCACCCCCAAAACCCTTTTTCCTCCCATTTCTCCTCTGCTCCTGCACACTGAACCCCACCGAGCAAAAGGACGTGGCTCGGCCATGGCCTTGGCGATGTGCGGGCCCCGTCCTTAGGCCTCCGGAAGCAATAAATGGTAAAAAAAAACCCAACCCTTTCTTTCCTGACACCTGCAACCGCAGCTGGGCAGGCTCGGCACCCCCTCGGCCGCCCCAGAAAGCTCCTGTGGTGGGGGGCAAGACAGTTGCGTCCCATCCCCGTGCCCCAACGGGAAGCAAAACCCGAAACCCGAGGCAGACGTTGATCCCCGAGCCCCCGTGGGTCCATCTGGGCTCCAAGCAACGGGGAGTGACAATTGCAGAGCTTAAAACCAGCTCATTGAAAGCCAGCCCTGGGCGAAGCCCCTCATTGCACCGAGCCGGGGCGCATCGCCTGGCTGCGCGTTTCCTTGCTCTAAGGTGCAAAGCCCGCGTTTGACGCCTACCTGTGACCAGGGCCATCAGCCAGAGGTTGGCCTGGAGCACCCAGAGCCTTGTGCAAAAATCAGCCATCTTTCACACCAAATGGTGGGGAAACATCCAGTTCGCCGACCCTCCCGTCTACAGAACACAGCGGCCTCTCCCAGCGGCTTGGTCTCCGAACCTAAAAATGGCAAAGCTGCTGCTACGTGAGACGGCCCCTTTCCTGCTCATGTAAATCTTCCTCGATGGGGACTTTCCCCTTGGGGCTGGTTTTGAATGTGGCACAGACGCTGGGGCGGCCGGTGCCTGCGCCCTGGGCACCGTCCAAGCCTCGTGTCCCCAGGCTCTGCTTGTTGTGGTGGCCGCCCTTGATGGAGGTGGCCACGACTGGTGTGGGTCTACACCAGAGCCGGAGACGAGCCCACCCGCAAAGCACTCGGGGGCTGCAAAACCCAGGCTGAGCACAGGGGATGTGCCCAGGGAGCGGGATGTGACCGGTGGCACTGTCACATCCCTGGGCGGGGGGGAGAGGATGGGGGTCACCCCCAGGGTTGTACCCCAGCTCCACAGCAGCACGGGCAGATCATAGAATCATAGAATCACAGAATGTGTTGGGTTGGAAGAGACCTCTGCAGTGAGCAGGGACATCTTCAACTAGATCAGGTCGCTCAGAGCCTCATCCAGCCTGGCCTTGAATGTCTCCAGGGATGGGGCCTCCACCCCCTCTCTGGGCAACCTGGGCCAGTGTCTCACCACCCTCAGTGTAAAGAACTTCCTAAGAAGAAGTTCTTAGATTCCCTCCCCAGTTTCATCCTGAAGGTGATGGGTTGATGTTTGGCCCAGTTGCAAGAGTTGGGCCAGGAACAAGGTGGGATGAAGGGGTGTTTGTGGGTCTTCTCATCTCTGCTCCTTGAGGGGTGCATTGGGATTGGTCCTCCCAGTTCCCATCCCCAGTTCCCACTCCCGAGAGCCCCCGCAGCCACCCTTCCAGGGAAGGGTGAATTCTGGAAGAGGAGAGAGAGGACCAAAGTGAGGTGTCACCTCTCTGGGTGCCAGCCATGCCCACCCTGATTGCCGTGAAACCTTTCTCCATGAGTCCTTTGGAGACAACCACTCCCTGGGGAAGCACAAGGTGGCACCCCAAGGTGAGTTCTGTCCCCCTGTGCTCTGATGCAGAAATATGGTTTCCCTCCATGCCGTGCCCTCCGGTGGCTGCGCTTTACCAGCTGCGGGCGAGCACTGAACTGTAAATCCATACGAAAAACACCTTTGGGTACTTTTGCCAGTTGTGTTGGTCCCCAGAGCCCTGGTGGCTCTGCCTGGGGCCTCCCCAAACCTTCAACTTCTGCAGGTTTGGTGGGGTTTTTTGCCAGTTCTGAGCATCCGGCGGCTGCTGGGACCCAAACTGAGCCTCACCTTGTATGTGAGGGGATGTGAAGCGAGAAAAAGGAGAAATAAAGGTTTCCAGAGAAAGGCTGGTCCCAGGAGGAGAAGAGAGAGGTGATGGGAGAGGTGTCTTCTCCTGGCAGAGCAGGCAGGTTGTGCCGTGCATAGTGCTGTGCGTTGGGGCCACGCTGATGAGTCCCTGCTGCCAGCACCCCTGGTCTTGCTGGAAAAGCACAGCCTGGCCGTGACATCCCGGCAAGGCAAACGCGATGGGGGATGCCCTTGTGCTTGGCAGGCACTGGAGGGATTGTCATCAAGCCCTGGGGTTGGAGGTGGGAGCTGTGATGAGCGAGGCAGCGATGCTGGAGGTGCCTGCGAAAGCCCCGTGAGGCAAAACCAGGAGCAGGGCACAAACCAAAGAGGGTTTGCAGCGACGGTGGACAAATTACCCCACTGTGTTGCCTGCAGGCTCCGTCAAACAGACACAGACCTCATCCAGCGCGGCTTGGTCAACCCTTGAAGTCCCCTGTGCTTGCAGTACCCCATGGCACGGGATGTAGGGAGACCTGGAGGTCTCACAGGCAGGGTCCTGTCCCCCAGCATCTCTTCCCTTGGGCCACCCTGGCTCCCCAGCCCGCAGCTCATGGCCAGACCATGCCCTGTGGGCAGAGCAGAGCCGCTGCCAGGCAGCTGTGCCCTTCCCCAACCCATTCCTATTCATCAGGGCTTGGGTTTCACCACTGTCCTTTCACACTGACGGAGAGAGTGGGTCACACCACCTCCTCCCTCCAGCCCCCTGCCTGCGTGGGTACCACGATGCTCCACTTGAATTACGCCAGCCTTGGGACGAGCTGTTCCAACCAGAGCAAAAACACAGTGGTGAGGCCATGCCATGGCCCTCAGAGACGTCAGCGGGTCCTGGAGGTGGCTCCTCCTCTAAGCACACATTGATGCAGAAACCTCCTTCACCCACCGCTGCTTTCTCCCCACGATGCTTAACTGCTCCTGTGTGGGTGGTGGGGCAGGTTTGGCCCCACAGAGCCTGGCATGGGGGTCTGCGCCTCCTCCAAGCCCACCTCTCTCCTTGGTTGAACCTGCAGCAGCATCTCCTGTAGCTCCTAGAGTTGGGACTCATTGCTGTGAGGCACCGAGGGCTCTAGGGGACTTGTTCATGAGCAGAGCAGAAGCTCTGGGGTCTGGGTTGGGTTGGAGGCACCAGGGGGAGGCAGCCAAGGGGGCTCTTGTGCAGAATGGGACCACCAGGTCCTGCTGAGGATGGCAGGTCCACCCAAATCATGCAAAAGGGCTCCCCATATCTACCCCGGAGCAAAAGGAGGAGGCCCCCTCCCAGGGGCAGGGTAAACATTTCTCCTTCTAACACAGAATCACAGAATGGTTTGGGTGGGAAGGGACCTTAAAGCCCACCCAGTGCCACCCCCTGCCCTGGGCAGGGACACCTCCCACCAGCCCAGGTTGCTCCAAGCCCCGTCCAACCTGGCCTTGAACCCCTCCAGGGATGGGGCAGCCACAGCTTCTCTGGGCAACCTGGGCCAGGGGCTTACCACCCTCACAGCAAACCCTAACACACACCGAGGCATTTCATATCATAATAATAGACCATTTATGGTTGTTTATTTTAAGAAATGTACAAAGAAAAATGCCTTTAGCGTGCACAAATCCTGCTCTTTGGCATTTTTTCCATCACCGACAACACGTACGTACAAGCAGCATCGATTGTGAACCACAATCCGGGCTGGAAACTGCTGTGCCACGGATGCTACCCAGGCAAACGCCATCGAAAGTAGCTCAGGCTCCTGTTCCAGGGAGCATCACCCTACGCGACACGGAAACGAAAGCACAACAGTACGGGATGAGCAGAGCGACCCCGGCTCTGCCGCCTGGCCGACAGCACGTGGACTCAAGCAAGCTCAGCACCGCTCCTGGCCAGCCTGAACATGGGCCATCCATAACGGCTCAGCGCCAACATCAGCCCAAGAAAAAAAAATATAGAATTATAATAATAATAATAATAATAAAAAAAAGACAGACCATTTGGCTTCAAGAAGCAGCCCTTGTTTTAACTGGAAAAGGTTTTGGTTCATGTTTGGTTTGATCTCAAGAGGTTTTCTTTTTTTCCCCCCCTTTTAAAAGCAGAAGGCGGTCCAGAGATGAACTCGGGGCCTTTTGCTCATTTTTCTTGAATTTCTTTTCCCCACCTGTGTAAAGAGCAGTAAAACCCTTCCCCTCTCCCTGGGAAAACCCTCCTCTGCCGGGAGGGTTCCTGGTGAGGACCTGCCTGGCCCCAGCATGTCCTGCTGGCTCATCTCCAGAGCCCCGGCCAAGGGAAGGATGCTCTGCCCCAGTATTTTGGGATTTACACCCCCGTGGGAGCATTCACTGGGTTAAGGCCCACGGTGGACGATGGGATTTAAGGGACCCTGTTGAAGCAGCTCATTGCAACGACCTTCAAAGACCTGCTCCGATCCCCCAGGGATGCATCTCGTTAATTACTGCTAATCAGGAGTGCTCCAGCAGGATGTTTCCACTCGCTACGGGGCTTGAGGAAACCCTAGAGGGTTTTGTTACAGGGAGCGGGGGTTCTCGGAGAAGGTTCTCCAAACCCGACCTTTGTCCATTGCTTTCCTGCCACAAAATCCAGATGAAAGGGGAAAACGGTGAAGAAACATGAATATAAATACCATTTACATTCGTACCGCGGAGACCTGAATGATTTATGATTTCAATGCATATTCAGAGACCTTTAAAGCCTGATATTTAACCCTGAGAACATATCTGCAGATGCTTTGTTTTGGCTACGCAAACAAATCTTTAAGACATTAATTGCACTTTCTCTGTATATAACAAAAAAAATAATCCGTAAAGCTTATTCAAATATTCAAAAAGAAAGGTGCTACTTTAAGACATTGGAGATTTTTGTTCAGAAGACCTTCTTTTTTCTGTAATTATCCTTAATATTATTTCACTTGGCTCATCTTTCACTGGCTGCTTGGCTGCACTCTGGAAGGATAGTGTACAAGAAAATCTCTTAATTGTGAAATAACATTAATAAATAATTACTTTAAGTAAAAGGACAGCCATCCTCATTCGTTAATGGCTGAAAAACATCGTTACCATGATGACATCATTTCAAAACTAAAGTGTTTCTCTTCCACCAATGATAGATTTCACATTTCATTCTGGTAATAAAAATATTAAACCCTTTGCAAGTGCAGTGAGCTGTAAAAACCAGGATCAGTAAGAGATCCTGCTTCGAAAGTTAAGGTGTCTACTTGAAATATCTGAAATTAGCTCAATATCTAAGGTCTAGTGATCTGTCTATGGAAGAGCTCTTGAAAAGGAGATGCAAATGAAGTCTTTTCAGGCTGGGCGAGAGATGGAAGCCTCCTTCTGTTATACCAGCGACTCCTTCACCACATATTCCTTATCCCATGCTTCTGCTTCGCCAGGAGCATCTCGAGTCTCTGAGCTGGGAACGGGTGCAAGATCAAAGGCAGGGGCTGTCTCCAGGTCTGTCCCACCGTTCCCGTACATCTCGTGCATTTTGGTGGCTATCAGACCTTCCTTCTCTGGTGCGTCCTCTTTCAGGGCCTCCTCGTCCTTACTGTGCCTATACATGTAGGACGCCTGCTTTACCGAGCGCCTCAGGAGGTACCTCCGGAAAGCCCTCTGGATTTTTGTAGCACAGACTTCCTCATGTTTCCTTTTCAGAGTGGTGGTGATGGGCTCATAGGAAACCTTCGAGGGGTTTGCGGCCATGAACTTCTCCTCCATGGTGGCCTTCAAGGCATCCATCTCTCCTGAGTCTCCCAGCACTTCCTTAGTCAGGGCAAAGAGGATATCCAGGCAGTGGATTTTGTCCCCAGCAACCATTGGTAGATCCATGGTGATTAGCTTGATCTTGTTTGGCTTGGGAATTTTGAGTGGCTCCTGTAAGGTGTCTACGAAGTCAGATAAGGTGCTGTATGCGATGAACTGGGTGGCGTCCGGGTCAAACTTCTCCCAAGTTTCATAAAACATTTCAAAATCATCTTCGCAGAGGGGTTCGCTGCTCTCCTCCGTGGCCACATTGAAATTCTCCAGGATGATGGCAATGTACATGTTCACCACGATGAGAAAGGAAATGATGATGTAGCTGCAGAAGAAGAAGATGCCGATGGAGGGGTTGCCACAGTCCCCTTTTACCGAACTGCCAGGGTTTTCCAGGTCGGGGTCACAGTCAGGGGGGCCGCTGTTCAGGATGGGGCTGAGGAGGCCATCCCATCCCGCTGACGTGGTGATCTGGAAGAGGCAGATGATGCTGTTTCCAAAAGTTTCAAAGTTGAAGATGTCATCGATCCCCGCCTCCTTCTTTACATAGGCAAAGTTGGACATCCCAAAGATGGAGTAGATGAACATGACGAGGAAAAGCAGGAGGCCGATGTTGAACAAGGCAGGCAGTGACATCATAAGAGCAAAGAGGAGAGTCCGGATGCCTTTCGCCCCTCGGATCAGCCGGAGGACACGGCCAATCCTTGCCAGCCTGATGACCCTGAAAAGCGTGGGTGACACGAAGTACTTCTCTATGATGTCTGAGAGGACGATACCTGCGAAGGGATGAAGAAGAGGTGAGTTTGCCATGCTCTGCAGCCAACACGAGGAGGTGATATGGAGCTACTCCACCTGCCAGAGTGGGCAGATAGAGGGAGATGAGGCCACCCCCGATGGCACTCAGCTCTCTGCTCCTCTGGTGGCAAAGGGAACATATTAAAAAAATGAACTCTGAACACAGACTCAAAGGTTAAGTGCTGGCTGCTCTGAGAGACAAGGGGAACCCAACACCAAGGAGGAGCGAGACACATCCCCAGCCCCTCATCCAGCCTGGTGGTATGGGGTGGCCTCACATCCCTCTTGTCTCAGGGTCCTGTTGGCTTGGACTTGCTCAAGGGGTGGGTGTAAGGGGGTGGCCAGTGACTGCTTGGCGGCTGTGGATCAGATAGATCATTTCCACTCTTCATTATCCAGTGGGACCCCTGAGGAACTGGTGGAACCAGCGGGACTCACCTAAGATGGAGAGGATGACCACCACAAAGTCAAAGATGTTCCAGCCGATAGTGAAGTAGTAGTAACGCAAGGCAAACATTTTGAGCACGCACTCTCCAGTGAAGATGACGATGAAGACCAGGTTTATCTTGTAGAGGACAGATGTTTTGAGTTCACTTTGATCATCTGTTTCGACCATCATGGTCACCATGTTAAGACAAATCAGGATCATGATGGTTATGTCAAACACTTGCTTGGTAACAAAGTCAAACACCATCCCTTGAAACTTGTTCTGTCGTGAGGGCCGTGTGGGTGATGATGGGGAACCAGAGGTGAGGTGGGAACGTGGGACAGACACACACAAAACAAAAGACACAACAGAGAGAGAAGAAGGAACCGTATTTAAAAGAGCGTAAAAAACCTCAGGGTTGTGGCCAGTACACAGGTCTCGTGGCCCCAAAAGTTGTGGGAGGAGGACACCCAACACCTTTCAGGATGAAGCCCATCTGGTGACACCACAGCCAGGAGGTGTAGGCACAGGGGACAGTTGCTTTCTAATTATATCCACCGCTAATGCATCAGGGCAAAAATAAACACATGGAAAGGCCTCACTTGAGCAGATCTATCAAAACCAAACCCAAGTCACAACTGTGTACATATTGGCTGGGCCAGCGTTCCTTCTAGGAGTGTTGAAAGCTGAGCTTTCCCCGAGTCTAACCCCCTTGGAGAGAGGAGCTGGGAGCTCAGCTAGGAGAAAACCCTAATCCCTGCAAAAGTGAACCCCCGCCTGGCCCTTGCCAGCAGCCCCAGGGCTGAAGAGCAGACCCAAAGGATGTCGCCTGATGTGAACCTCTCCTGGAGCCCCGTCTCTTAGCAAGGTCCCGTCTGAAGAGTGGCGACAGGGAGCCAGGATTTGGCTCCTTGCCCTGGCAAATGGTCTTCCCTACACCCTTCTGATTCACTTTGGGACAGCTGGTGGCTTGAAGTGCTCCCTCCCTGCTGCACTCCAGGGTGATTAACCCAACATACCGATGGCCTGGGGATGGGCTTCTGGGGTTTCTTGGAGCCGAGCTTCTTCATGGCATTATAGTATTTCTTCTGCTCTTCCGTCATGAAGATGTCTTTGCCTCCAAAGTATAAAGGGAATCGCCTCTGTTAGTCTTGGGGGACTCGCCTCTTTCTACCGAGCATCTCTGATCGTGTTCCTTCCCACCAAGCACCTCCAGCCAAGCTCCTACCAGGCATTACTCGCTGCACTGATGCAGTGAAACCTGCTTCCTCCCTGCTTGCCCTTTTCTACGCTGCCTTCCCGAGCTCACAGCACCCATGGGTGCTCACCCCAGCGCTGTGGTTTCCTCTTGCAGAGGTGAGATGCTGCAGGGGCTGGGGCACCCCATGCCCTGCTGGGGTTCACCCCCTATGTGCTGGCTGGATCCTGCTGGAAGCCAGGCAGCATCTCGGAGGGCTTCAGAGCATGCTCGGCGGAAACAATGTGCTCCGTGTTACCCACCCTCCCCCTGCTTCCCTCTCCGTCAGCCCAGGGACGTCAGTCCCGTGCTGCTGGCTTGAAAGCAGAAGTTGAGTCTTTCCTTGATGCATGGAAAAATGGTGAGAAAGGATCACGGGGTGGGAAAAGAAACTAAAAGTGACAGCGCCGGCGTACAGCCGTGCCTGCTGGGGCATAGGCAAGAGAAAACACAGCCCCCCCCCGCCTCGCCTCCTCCCTCTGCATCCATAAATGAAATCTTCTATAAATGCTATGGCCAGGACACAAACCCCTGGCTACTGTTTGCCCGGCGCTCCTTCTTCACTAATGTATAACAGCAATTCAGGTCGCGGAGGGACCGTGGGGTCCATCTAAGCCCTGGTCTCCTCACCACACAACCGTGATGGTCCCCTCCGTCCTGTTTTGGCAGGGGGGTTGGACTGAATGATCTCCAAAGGTCCCTTCCAACCCCAACCATTCTGTGGTTCTGTCCTGGACCAGTGCCCCAGGAGGCAACAGTGGCCGCAGCACCCAGAAAATACTTATCTTTTTCTTCTGCTGGTTGAAGTTGTCAATGATGACGCCAATGAAGAGGTTCAGGGTGAAGAAGGCGCCGAAGATGATGAAGATGACAAAGTAGATGTACATGTAGAGGTTGATCTCGTACACCGGCTGCTCTTCAATCTGACCAGGAGAGATGGGAAACGTGAGACTAACCGTCTCCTGAAAGCATGTCCCCAAGGCCCCGGACAAGGGATTGCTCTATCCGGACACAGCTGTGGGGTCGCTGCTCCAAAACCTTTGGCAGACGCTGCATGGGCTGAGTGGTCCCTGTGGGAGCAGCCACGGGAAGGGACATCCAGGTGACACCAGCTGGGTGATCCCTGATCCCGTGGCATGGGCTGGGGAATAGGAAAGGATGCCCAGGTGCAGTGATATCAAGGAGCAAACTTGAGTTTCTTCCCAATAATCAGCTTTCCAAGGGCTGAAATATAGCCAAGAGGGGAAAGGAGAAGCAGTTTAATTCATGCCACAACAGCGCACGGGGGTGGCACAGCCTGGGAAAACACTCCTCGTCATGGAATATCACTTAATTCTGCTCTATGTTTGACTGGAGACATCCCAAGGTGTCACAACCAGCCTCCCTCATTTCGAGGATAGCTCTTGGCAGAAGGGAGCAGTTTTTCTCCCAGACCAGCTTTGCCCCAGGTGTCCGGGGAGGCAGGAGCCCCAGCCCGTTTTCAGAGGGAGCTGGAAGCAGCTCCTCCGCTGAGCCCCAGCAGCTGCAGCCGGGGCGAGCAGAGCGGCTGTTTCTGATGCTAAAAAAAGGCAACGAAAACAATACGTTCAGGCCCGTGGGTGTGCGGGGCTGACCCCCTCAGCGGGGCACCGGCAAGATGGCTCGGTTAGAGAAAGGTAGGAAGTCCCTTCTGCACTGGCTCATGGCAGCACGTGCACCCATGGGCTGGCCTGGGGACACTTTTTGGGGTGGATACCAGTAGAAACAGCCCCCGCTTAAGACCCTTCAAAACGTTATTTTTTTTATTACCCATTTAACCCAAAGGTTAAATGCTGGCTGCTGTTTTAATAACCATTTATTAGGGGGCCTACATAAAATAACCCATTTAGGGGCCCTACAGGGAAGCTGGGGAGGGACTTTTTACAAGGGCGTGTAGTAATAGGATGAGGAGTAATGCTTCAAACTGGAAGAGGGGAGATTTAGATGAGATCTGAGGAAGAAACTCTTTGCTGTGAGGGAGGTGAGCCCCTGGCCCAGGTTGCCCAGAGAAGCTGTGGCTGCCCCATCCCTGGAGGGGTTCAAGGCCAGGTTGGACGGGGCTTGGAGCAACCTGGGCTGGTGGGAGGTGTCCCTGCCCAGGGCAGGGGTGGGACTGGGGGGGGTTTAAGGTCTCTTCCAACCCAAACCAATTTGTGGTTCTATGATTATTTCTCAAGTCAAGCCAGACACTTTATCCAGGATGGGATAAGCTCTTCCAGCTGGAGGGGCACATGGAGGGCATTGTGTCACTGCAGGGGGAAGGATGAGCCCTCCAGGTTGGAGCCGTGGGGGCAGAGCGGGGATGTTGGACCATGAAGCTGAAGCTGAGAGGAACGGGCTCAGCCCCAGCTGTAGCCTGGGTGAGGTGGGAGCCCGGTGTGGGGGCCAGGGTGCAGCTGGGATGCAGCTGGGGGCTGTGGTGCAGATGACAATGACACGAGTGGCACAGGGACACAACTGGCTGCCCTTTTTGGGGCTGTGCACCTCAGCAGGGGGGATGTTTTGGAGGTTTCTCCACTTTTTAGCCCACATCCTAGCTGAAACCAAAGGTGGGGTGCAGGCAGCCCTGATGGGCAGAGCCAGCGGGGATGCTGCAGCCCAGGGGTCCATCCCCAGCCCACGCTGAGCATCTCCTCAGCCCCAGGACTCTGCTCCCAGCCTGCCGGCGAACCGGCCCAGCAGGACGAGTGATCCTTGGTGCCGGTTGTGAGACATCGCTGCTTGTCCCCTCACCTCGCGTGAGTCTACGGCGGCGTACATGATGTCCATCCAGCCTTTGAAGGTCGCCTGCGGGGACAGCAGAGAAGAACAGATTCGCTGGGAGGTATTTGGGGTGAGGGAGGGAGGGGAAGGCGATGGGTGCATGTTTGGGGTTTAGTTTGGGGGTTCGGTTCTGGGCTGGTGTTACTGCAGTTACAGCTTCTCTGTGGGAATGGCAGGAGAGCGACCATGAGTTGAATCCACGAGGAAAATGCCCTGACACAGAAACACAGAGATTTACACGTGTGTGTGCACACACAAGCTCCGCTCTGTGTCTGAGGTTACCAAGGACTTCCCAAAACACTGCTGCGAACCAGGCTGGGAGAAGCAGCAATTGACTCTTTCCTTCCCAGAAAAACAAAGTGGATTTTCCCAGTGGCAAAGCTGTGCAGGAGCCGGCTGCCTCCCTCCCGCTCCCAACCTCTGCCACCTCCGTAGCCCCAATTTCTGCATCGCTGCCTCTGCTACCTGTATCCCGATCCTGGTGGGGGCACGCTGCATCTTTTACAGGTCTTTGCTGCTGATTTGTTAAGCAAAAAGCCTGAACATCTTGTTTCCTGAATCTGATGGAACAACAAATCTGAAGAGGAAGCTGAATTTAAAGCTGGTCGATCAATTTGTGTCGTGCTCCGATTCTGCAACCGCCAGTTCCCCTGGATCTGCTGGGAGTAACCCCAGCACACCCCATAATAGAGCCCACACCTATGTTTTTATTGAAATGAGGGGTGAGCAGTTCCTCTTCTGCTTGCCTGGCTCAGCTGTGGTGGGGTTCGGTGGAAGCACGGCTGCGTTCTCCCACCGCCCTGCAGCAGACACACGCACTCTTTTTCCAATCATCATCTTCCCCATGCAAAACTCTTGCAGCCTGCGACTGACAGCAGACCGAACTTTTCAAACGGGTCGGGGGAAACGCTCCTGCATCCTGTGCTCTGCAGAGGACTTCTCGCAGCCCCAGGCTCGGTGCTAGCTACGCTCATCCGCAGCGGTTCTCTGGTGACACTTTCCCCTCCCATCTTCTACCCTCTCCCTTTCCTTCTTGGCTCTGCAGGGTTTTGTGTGTTAAATACCAATTTTGGAGCTAAGAAGCAAGTAAGGTGCCCCATCTGGGCATCACAGAATCATAGAACGTGTTGGGTTGGAAGGGACCTCTAAAGGCCATCTAGTCCAACCCCCTGCAGTGAGCAGGGACATCTTTAACTCGATCAGGTCACTCAGAGCCTCATCCAGCCTGGCCTTGAATGTCTCCAGGGATGGGGCCTCCACCCCCTCTCTGGGCAACCTGGGCCAGTGTCTCACCACCCTCAGTGTAAAGAACTTCTTCAGCCCTCATGCTAATTTGACTAGGGCAGTGACCGTCCCCCTGTACTCAGCACTGGTGAGGCCCAACCTCGAGTGCTGTGTCCAGTTTAGGTCTCCTCACCACAGGAGGGACACTGAGGTGCTGGAGCGTGTCCAGAGAAGGGCAACAGAGCTGGGGAGGGGTCTGGAGCACAAGTCTTGTGAGGAGCGGCTGAGGGAGCTGGGGGTGTTCAGCCTGGAGAGAAGGAGGCTGAGGGGAGACCTTCTCGCTCTCTACAACTCCCTGAAAGGAGGGTGCAGCCGGGGGGGTCGGTCTCTTCTCCCAAGGAACAGGCAATGGGATGAGAGGAAACGGCCTCAAGTTGTAACAGGGGAGGTTTAGGATGGATATTAGGAGAAATTTCTTCACAGAAAGGGTTGTCAAGCATTGGAAGAGGCTGCCCAGGGCAGTGGTGGTCGCCATCCCTGGAGGGATTTAAAAGCCGGGCAGACGTGGTGCTGCAGGACATGGGTTAGTGGTGGGTTTGGCAATGTTGGGTTAACAGTTGGACTCAATAATCTGAAATGTCTCTTCCAACCTAAACGATTCTATGATTCTAATTGTGCTGCCCTGCTACAATGATGCATGTCTTGGAGGGATGTCAGCTGCTTTCGTTACGTACCACCTGCAGCAAGGAGAGATATCCCAAGCCAACGTTGTCAAAGTTAACCTTGACGTTGACCCATCGGACCTCGTTGGTGTGGAGGAGGGCCATGCAGTCGCTCTTGTTGTTCACCACGCTGATGTCAAAGAGCTCCCCTGTGGTGGTGTTGACGCATCGGTAGTACTTCCCCGCAAAGAGATTCACCCCCATAATGCTGAATATCAGCCAGAAGATGAGGCAGACCAACAGGACGTTCATGATGGAGGGGATGGCGCCCAACAAGGCGTTCACCACCACCTGCAAGGGGAGAAAAGACCTTGGAGGACCTGGCTAGGAAACCAGGCTAGCAGTGATGACCTCCATGTTCCTGTGCCCCAGCCTTACCCTCCCCAGCAGCACCAAGTGGGCTCAAACTGGACCAAAGATACCTTAGTATTGATCCCACTGATCTGGAGTCCCCTGAAAACCAACTGGGACGGGTCCCTGGTGTAGGTGACTGCTGAACAGTACCACGTTGCACGGCCGTGTCAGAGCGAGCAGCACACAGGGGAGGCACCTACCCTCATGCCTTCAAATCTGGACAGGGCACGCAGTGGTCTCAGAGCCCTCAGCGTCCGCAGGGACTTGATGGCTCCCAGCTCGGAGTATCCCAGCCAGTTCGCTGTCAGGCTGATAAGGGAAACCTGGAAGGGGCAGCCCAAGGGATGAGATGGAAACACAGATGAACCACGTCCCTGCAGATCCTGTGCTTCCCTCCCTCCCCAGCACTCCCTCAGGCCAGTGGACATTGTCTTGAGACACAGGGACTTGCATTGAGTCCTTGGTTTACTGGTGACCAGCCACCTGGAGGACGTCCCTGCTTCTTGGGTGTTAGGGTGGAGGTGACAAGGGACAGAGAAATACTGCCCAGGTGGAATGGCCTGCTGTGCCACGGAGCATTTGGGAGACCCTATATCCCTTCCCATCTCTGCTGGGGTCTGGTAGAACAGCACAGGCTTGTTCTTGGCTTGAGCGTAAAACAGAGAGGCTTTGAAAGGGTTTCTGCAATGAAGGAAAGAAATGGCCCTTCCTGTGGGGGACCATTATTTTAAGCAATGGTTTAAGCCCTCATTCCACAGCCACCCCATTGTCCTTTAAAATACAATGTGGGCTCATTTCCAATGGCCTGCTGCAATCCCCTAATGCTCCCAAATCCCTTGGCTAACTACAGCTCCAGAGGTGCTCATCAGACAACACTTACATCGACGATGAGGAAATCCAGCCAGCACCACGCGTTGGTGAAGTACACCTTGAAGCCGTAGGCCACCCACTTGAGCAACATCTCGATGACGAAGACGTACGAGAAGACCTTGTCAGCGTACTCCAGGATGGTGCGTATCACCTTCCGTTGTTCAATGTAGATGTCCTCAAAAGCCTGGAAGAGGCATGGAGCTACGTGACAGTCATTCTTCCATTAGACCCGCTGCACGGCTCGGTGCAGCCGCATCCACGCCTGCGTTTCCTTGGGCTTGGGGCAGCTTGAAAAGTTGAGAGCCTAGCTACAGGTGACATTCACTGACGCACCTGATCAACGTGGGGTCTAACTCCTGTTTGCAAGCTCTTGTTGGCTGTGTAGAGTGTTGTTTGTCCCAAAGCAAAGGTTCACTGCAGCAAATGTCCAGCTGCATCTCATTTCCACTGGTCTGAGCACAAGCCAAAAGCCAGGACACCAACTTTGCACCTTTGGATGCCCTCGTAGTTTTGAAGATGCTCTTAGGAGCACTTAGGGTTACTGATACGTCCTCATGGCACGTAAAACATAAACAATCAGAGGTACGGGCATGGTGACCAGGTGTTGCACAGCTGTTTTAGCACAACTTTCAATTCCGGCACTAGCTACAACCTCAGACATCCCCAGACTGCGCTGCAGAGCACGATGCAGACACATAAAGTATGTCTGAAAACAAGTTCAGTCCATCTATCCTCATTCCCTCTCTCTTTACCCCCCGAACTTGTGGAGAAGCTTGTCTCCCCATTAGCTCTGTGTATTTACAGGTGCAGCTGAGTTATATCCAGCCCAAATACTCAGAGAGGACCAACAGGCTGACACGCAGCTTTTTAATGAACTTGATGGAAATGGCCGCCCAGGTTCTGGGAGGGCGCACCCATCAGCGGCTGGAAGCGCTTGAACAGCAAAATGATAACCATGAATTATTCGAAAAGCACCTCCCGACAGCCAGCTATGGAGGCAGTGAAATGAGGAATCGCCCACGTAAAGCTAAAGAGGTGGTGCAGGTAGTTCACGGTTGACACTGAGAGCAGGAGGGGAGGCTGGAGGCGGTTGCATCCCCTTGAGCCTGTGGACCACAGCTCACGATGGAGGCTGGGGAGGGTACAAGGATGACTGAACCAATGCAGGGCTCTTGGAGGGCAAGGGGAGGATGTTTTGATCCCCTTGCAAGGCTGTACATGGGGCAGACCTCAGCCAAATGGGGTTTTAAATCAAACACCTGCCCACAGCTGTGTTATTTTGCACAGGAAACAACCAGGCGATGCCCAGAGCCTTTGGTGCTGCTGCCTGGGCTCTGCCCACATTCCTGGGCTCTCACCAAGCTGGGGAGCTGCCGCAGAGCAAACGGGAGAGGGCAAAAGGTGGGACCTACCAGCGCCCCACTGCTGAGGAGGATCATGAAGACGATGAAGGTCTCGAACCAGTCATGCTCCACGATGCGGAAGCAGGTTTTCCGGAGGTTCCACCACACCTTCCCTCTGTCACTGGTGATGTCCACGTAGAGGCAGGGAAACCTCTTCACACAGGCTGGGGATGGGACAAAGAGCTGTGGGTCACCTCCTGTCCAGGGTGTTTCCACCAACATGAGACTATTCGTGCTTTTATTGTCTTTTCAAACCCTCCTAGATAGGGGTTGGTGCAGGATCCTGCTGGGTTTGAGGGTGTGCACACAACAGGGGACCCCATGGGGACCATCTCCCTGGTAGTAGAGGAGGATTTGGAGTTTGGGCTGAGCTAAGTGAGCCTGGGGGTCGTTATGCTGCAAGGATTAGTTGGCAGTGGCCCCTCCATACCCACCTCCCCCTCTCCATGGGGTCCCCTGCCTGGCTTGGTCCCTCACCTTCAGTGAAGCACTCCTCGGGCTCGTTGCTGTCCTCAGCCTCTTCTGCCACCTCCTCCTCCTCCGGCTGCGGAGGCTTGTAATCCACGGTGCTGCACAGGGAGGAGGCGTTGTCGCTGGGGAGGGGTTTCTGCAAAGGGAGAGGAGGATTCAGGCCGGGCTGCCCTGCGGAAGGGATGCTCCTGGGCTGCGGCTGCCTCCAGCTCCTCCTGCCCCCACCGTGGGAGCCAGCTGGTGGGACACCCTCTCTTGAAGGCTGCTCTGAGTCCCTTGCCTATGAAAACGCAGCCCAGAGTGAATCTTTTGAAATGTCCAAGGCTGCAAACCTTGAAGGATCGTTGGTACATGAGCTTGCACAAGCTTTGCTTTTCATCCAGGTTCAGAGGAGCAAAAGGTCCCCTGATCCCAGCCTTCCTTGGGTGGTGAGCCCCTGGCCCAGGTTGCCCAGAGAAGCTGTGGCTGCCCCATCCCTGGAGGGGTTCAAGGCCAGGTTGGACGGGGCTTGGAGCAACCTGGGCTGGTGGGAGGTGTCCCTGCCCAGGGCAGGGGGTGGCACTGGGTGGGCTTTAAGGTCCCTTCCAACCCAAACCATTCTGTGATTCTGTGATTCCTCCCAGCACAGCAAGTTGTTCTCCCATCCACTTGTACCATGACCTCAGGCTGATTTTCTCACCTCCTCCTCCTCGTCCTCTGTCTAAGAAATTCTCTGCCAAACACCCTTTGGTACAAGGAGACCTGAGGAAAGCTGGGTGGCCACCACGGCACGTCTCTCAATTCCGGCTGGCTTGGCTTGTGCCGAAGGGCTTTTAGACTGAGGTTCACCCAAGTTCAAAACCTGCATCCCAAATATCTCTCACCGGCTCCATCCCGCGCCACAGCTCAGCTTGGCTGGCTTCCCAGACACCACTCAGCGAGGCCCGGAGGGGCTGATAACAAGAGAAAACCTTGGCAAGGCCTTTGGAATTTTTTTCTCCTCCCTTTTTTTTTTTTCTTTTGGCTTTCCGAGACTTTCTGTGGCACTTGAGGAAAGAGCAGGTCCCCAAACCTGCCTGTCCTACCTGGGAGCAAGTGGGAACCTGAAGATCTTGGGTGGATCTTGGGTGGACCTGGACATCTCAAGTGGGACCTGAAGATCTTGGGACATCTCCAACGTCCAATCCTCCCCCAGGGTTGCTAGAGCTTTCAGTACTGAATAAAGCAGCTTCTCCGACCTCCAACAAGCCAGCGGAGACCCCCTGGGGTGGTTTGAGGCACTGTCATTGCCTGTTGCTTCAGGGGCCACAGGCACATCAGTAGAAGACGTTGCTTTGGGGGAGCCTTGCAGCCACGCTACCGCACGCTGGGGACACATTGCCACACAGAGAAGGACACAGCGGTAGCGGTGGCACAAGCCATCGGCTGGTGGCTCTGCAGGAGCATTGGGGCCACACTCCGCCGGGGCTGGGGGGGACAGAAGGGACGGAGGGATTAGGAGACCTCGGCATGGAGCCAGGCAAGCTGTGACCCCGGGGAAGGACACACGGAAACCATCTGTCTCCAGGACAAGCCTTGCAAAGGCACGAGGTGGGGATGAACCAGCCCAGCTGCGCCGGAGAACAGGGGAAAGGTGCCCAGGGCAGGTCCTCTTGAGGGGGGGACAGGGATAACTGTGCTGGTCCCACTGCATGGTCCCCAAACCTCATCTTGGGGGGCTTCTGAGCCCCCACGCACCTGCAACCAGCAGGTTTGCAGGGCAATTTCCATCACACACCTGCTATGGCACCTCCAGCCTGGATGGGATTTTCCCACCCAAATCCAGGGCTTTCGCCATCCTTGCCAGCACCGACCACCGGCATTCAGGCTCTGCACACCCACACTCACCCCGTGACCCCAGAATTCACAGCACTTGACGATACTCCTGTGGTGCGCACAGCCCAGAGCATCTCAGGTGACATCACCTTGCCCGGCAGCAGGGGGGTCTGAGGCAAAAAGCCCCCAGGAAGAGCCCTGAGCCACAGCACGGACTCTTTTCATGGCCGTTCCCGTCACCTCCTCGCTGCTTCACGGTGCAAAACACAAATCAACCGCAAGACGCAAAAGCACTCGAGGAGAGCAGCCGCGCTGCTGCCATCACCCTGCGGCTATTATTTTACCCTGAAAAATGTCTTTGCCTGGGAAAGGAGCTGCTCTGGAAGGGGGAGAGCGCTTATCAGTGTTTTCTGAGCAGCCCATCCGGAGAAAAACCCCCAGTTTGCCATCGTCACCAGTGGCCCGTGTCCCCGGCGCGAGGTGGTGTGCTGGGCTCTGGCTCCATCTGGAGATAATCGACGGCATGTGAGCACAGCGAGCGAGCAGCAATCCTCCCCGAGGGCCAGCTCAGGGCTCCCACCAATTAGCACCTGGTTTCTAATTATTTTTTCACGCGATGACCGCCAGCCCTCTGCCCACCCAGGCCATCGCCGGGTTGTTAATGCACCCCCCATTGCTTGGCACCTTCATCAACATTCGACTGAATTTAGCCGCCAAAACCAGCCGTGATGATGGGGTGAACTGGTATTTAGTGGTTGAGGGACGCTGTTTGCCCCCTGCACGTGCTGAGCAGCCACGGATGGCTCGCAAAATATGATCTCCATGGAGGGTTTTGGAGCAGGTGCCGCTAGATGTCAGCTGAACACAGCCCCGTAGCGCTGGAGCCAAGTCGGGACATGTCCCATAGTCTCATGCTGAGGTTTTTCCCCCATCCACCAGGAAGGACATCACGGTGGCAGGGAACTGAGGTCTGTGGGGACCCCACAGACCGGGCTGGATGTGTCCCCCTGTGGTGGCCGGGTTGGTATTAGCATCCAAGGTCAGGTTGGACGGGGCTTGGAGCAACCTGGTCTGGTGGGAGGTGTCCCTGCCCAGGGCAGGGGGTGGCACTGGGTGGAGTTTGAGGTCCCTTCCCACCCAAACCATTCTGCGATTCTATGATCGGTGTGACTGCACACCCAGTGTGCTACGGCACGGCCTGGCTGTACTTGGGATTAGTGCTGCTGGACTGGCCTTGTAGTAGGAAAAATTTTGGGAAAAACGCCAACTCTCAGCCCTCCTGCTGGCAACGCTGTGGGGAACGACAACAGCAACTGCCCTCGCCCCGTCCCTCGCCCAAGGTCCTCCAGGCAAGTTTGTCCCTTCTGAGCACAGCAAGCAGTACGTTTGCAACGGGTCACAGCCAGCCACGGCCACTCCTGCCATCTTCCCCCTGCGGCCCCGGCTGCTGCAAACGCCCTGTTTTCCCAGCTAAAAACAAAAAATAGATAATCAGGATTGTCCCCTCTTCTTGCACCGTGCCCCAAGCTACGCCGGGTCCTTGGCGCTGTGCGGAGCTGCAAGGAGCCCGCAGACGGGGAGGGAGATGGATGGCTCTGGGGTTTTAGGGGTCCTGGTTCAGTTTCCAGCCCTGCACTGGGGTCCCTGGGCAATCACAGTTGTGATCGCACCCAAACTGCACCCCTGCCTTCTGCCCCAGCATGTCACCCCGAGCGGGACCAGCTGGGACAGAGCTTCCCAAAGGCTCCTCAGCTCCTTGAGCAGGCACATTTGCCATCGATAGTGATGACAAACCCCCAGGTCAGAGCTGTCCTATTATTCATACAAAACCCCTTTCCAGATTGCTGCAGCTGCTCCTCTCCACCACAGCGTCCCCACTGCCCTGCATTTTCCCAGGACCTCGGTGCGACCACATTATGAACAGCGATTTCCCCCCAGACTGTCACCCTCCCTTTTGCGCCCACTCAGGTCTTCCTGAGTTTCTTGTCTCGCGTCTCCCTGAGCACCAAGGCGATCCATGTCCCACGAGCCCTGACAGTCCTCTCCGCACCTCGACACAGCGGTGCCAACATCAGATATCTCGTCAGCTTTGGATCCAAAATGCATTGCTTCATGTTCACTCGTGCTAAGCTCCTCCATCTGGTTTCATACTCCCCCCCAGCCCTGATGATGTTTTCTGAGGCATTAGCAGTGGATCCAATGTTAGTGCCATCAGCAGATTTCCTGGCATCAAATTCCTCTGGAACGCCTTTAACCCCAAATTGAGCGCTTTAACCCTTGCAGTAACCCTGTGGTGCTGTGGGTCCCCTTGGCACTAGCAATAACCCCATAGACTGACCCAAACCAGGCTAAACCCCTGCTTGGACCCCCGCCCCCACCATCCAGCTTACACTGGGAAATGCCAGGTTGAAAACCCCCAAGTTCGGCCCACAAAACACACTGTGGGAAAGCTAGAAATAACCAAACCCAGCGTCATTCTTGGGGCAGCACAGCAAGAATGGGTCAGTCCCAGTTTTTGGGTTGAAACCCTTCCACCTGCCTTTCTTACCTTGATATCTTCGGTGTCGGACTGAGTGCTCGTCTCCTCGTAGAGGTCAGACTCCTCTGAGGCGATGGGGACTTGCACTGTCAGGTTGGGGTTGTTAATGAAATTCATGTGGTCCAGTTCATCCATGAAAAAATGCTCTTTGCCAGCGACTCCGTCCAAGTACTCCAACTTGAGGTCCTGGCCAGTGTCCACGTGGTTTAGCACAGAGTTGTCCTTCTTACTGTGCTCTTGCTCTTCCTCCGGGGCCACCTTCTTCCCCTTCCACAGCCTGCGGAGCAGCATCAGGAGGGAGGCCTTTACAAAGTCGATCCCCTTGGTGATCCTGCCAATAGCGATCTGCAAATTGTTCATCTCTCCATCATCGTCGGACGCCGCCAGGCTATCGGCACTGAAGGAGCTCAGCAGCAAAGCTAAGAACAGGTTCAGCACCTGGAGGGGACAAAAGCAAATACCAGCGCTGATACTCAACACCAACGTCACCCCTGTAGGCTGGAGTAGGGTGGACCAGTCACGGCCATGAAGACCCCCTTCATTGACCGTGTTGTGGGACTCCCTCCTCCCATCGCCCAGCTGTGGGGACTGCAGAGATGCCAAGCACATCTCCTGGAGGACGCGGACATGGTCCTCCTCACTCCTTCCTGGGTTGTGATGCCCTCGCTGTCACCTCCAGCTGCTTGGGTCCTGCTGATCCATTTGCAGGTGATGCCAGTCATCGCTTCAGCCCCTCTCAAGCCACCTCCCCTGCGGGTGCATCAACAAGTCCCTCCCTTTGGTCTTTTGGAGAACTTGGCCTGGCTTGTCCCCACGTGGGACTCCTCAAGCCTATGGTGATTCTCCCCACCACCCATAGGGATGCAACTCAGCTCCATCCCTTCTCTTCCCAGGGAGAAATCTCCTGCTTATTGTCCTTCCAGCTGCAATTCTTCCTCTCCTCTTTGCTGGCTCTGGTAGCTCAGATGCCCGGCAAGGTCCCGAGGGTCTCCAACACCCTGGAGCCACGTAGGAGCCTGAGCCACAGCCATAACCTCATCCCTTTCTACCAGAGACCACTCTGTTCCACAGAAAGTGCTATTTCATCTCAGCACAAGTCAGCTCACGGGATGCAAATGCTCTATATCTCTCCAAGCACAGGCTTTCCTCTGCTTCCCCCAGATCTTTCCTACTTCACCATGTCCAAAATGTGACTGGACCCCACTGCGGCCTCGCCTGGCAAGGGTGGACATGCTGCATGCCAGAAAGCTGGAGCAGCTCGCGAGGAGAGGAGCGGGACAGGCTCTCCCCGGGGTAGGGGAGCATCAGCAGCACCCAGACACGCTCTCGCTGTGCGGAGAGGCCGATGGGCCAAGCCCACAGCTGTTGATGTTTGTGCCTTTTGGTGCCAGCAGCGTATCTGAGATGGGAATTAGCTGCTATCCAAGGTCACTGCTGTTTTCACATGGCTCATACCATATGACTTAAATCGCATCTTTAAATAAATCCCTACTGTCCCATCAGTTTAATACTTACGTTAAGTACCAATTACAGCTAATAGTTGCTGTCGGCTCTGGCTTTTTTGGACAGGCGTCCGTTACCTTGTCACCCGACTGACTTCCTCCCTTTTCCCTTAATAACCCCCAAAGGAAATGCTCAAAGTGTCATTAACAGTAAAGGATGACAAGCCTTCGTCTTATTCCTCGGGCACGGGAAGTGGGGAGAAACACACACCTCCCTGTGGCCAGGATGCTCGGGAGGTTGTGCGGGACAGGCTCCAGCACTCGGAAATACCGGAGACACGGCCAGGAGAGGCTGGCAGAGGGGATGAAGAGGGCAAAGATGGCTCTGTAGGTGGTTGTGCGCCCTGTTTCTCTACTTAGCTTCCAATGAACCCCGTGCAGCAGCACGGGGCATGGAAGGAGCTGCAAAGCTTGCCTGGAAAGCTGGGGTGCAATCTCAGGGAGGGCTACCTCTGACCCCACCAGCTGAAAATCATGCTGCCCCCATATCGTCTCCAGGAAAGTCTCCTGGAGGGGTGGACGGGCTGTCCTACTGCAAAAACTGGCTCTGGAAAACTCTCCAGGACCCCTTTTGGGGAGGGTGTCCAGGGAGCCCCAGCTGCGATTCCCAGTCTCTAAGCTCCTGCATCCTCTGCAGACTGTCCTGGCGATGCTCCTGCTGCTTACGGGTGATTTTCAGCCCGGTTCAGCATTGCAATTCAAATGAGTATCTTCCCCCTTGAACGGCAGCATTCCAAGCCGTTGGTGACTGCTGGGTGACGGGCAGGCCGGGGGGGGACGTCGTGCTGCTCCCCACCGTGAGGTGATGCCCCCACGTCTGCCCAGGCCCCGGGAGACCCCAGGGTGAGGTCTGCAGCCAGCGCAGCTCTCCGTGCTGCTATGGGGGGCCAGTTCCAAGCCCCAAATACCTGGCGTGAGCCAGTGAAGCCAAGCAGCACCCAAATCCCGACTTTCTACCCTCGAAGTGGGACACTCTAAGCTGCCCTACCTCTCACCCGAGCCACGGAGGGGTCTGGGTTTCCCCATGGGGCTGCTTTCACCCCACTGGAGGGCTGTGCGAGCCCGGGGCTGGAGCAGCTACTCGAGAAGCGTCAGCAGCTCCCCGGGCAGATATAGTTTTTCAAAGCAAATTCCAAAGGGCTTACACAACCCCGGCAAGTAATAGGAGCGATTCGGCAAGCCACCGCGCTTCCCTCCCCTGCCTTGCTCCTTAAGAAGGGCCCACGCAGCCTGGAAAACAAGCTTCAAAGCCGCCAGCGAGAGGGTTACCAAGTTTAGAAAGGATTTCACGCTCGCCTGGAACTTGCAGACCTGCAGCGCGGGCAGCGAGCAGCTCGGGTTAGCAGGGAGGGCACGGGGCAGGGAGGGAGGAGGGTGACGGTGACCAGGGGCTCACCAGGACCTGGGGGAAGGAGCTGCGGGCTGCAGAGGGGTCGTGCATCCCCGGGATGCCGCCTGGACCGCCGGAAGGGGATGCTGGGGGTCTGCAAAAGCCTTCTGGAGGGGTCTGCTCCTAAAACCACCCAGGAGCAAAGGGCCAGCCCTGGGGCGAGCTGGATATAACACCGTCTCCATTCCTCATCGCAGGAGAGAGGAAAACAGGGGAGGAAAGCCTGAAAAGCCACATGAAGAAAGGACAGCTCGAAGACAGGCTCTCTTTTGTCACAGAGTTGCTCCAGCATCTGCCTAAAGCCCGTTCTTAAATTTTCCCTGCCTCGGTTTCCCCTTCTGTTCCTTCCTGATCTGGTTTCAGCTGAAGGTCCCTCAGAAATTGCTCCTTACCCTGCTTTACGCAGAGCTGAGCGCACAGCACATCCCCTTTGGGTCTCCAGGAGGGAGGACGAGCCCTTCGCCTGTGCTCCTGTACAGCTCCAACAAGACCATGCCTAGAGGCGTAGCTCTGTAGATGAGCTGAGCTGGACAGCATTGGCCAGAGACCGAGGGGCAGAGGTGTCCCCACCCCATGACACCCTCCACCCTCACCCCCCACTCTCACTGAGGGTCCACCGCAGCTCCAACACTCACCACGAGGTTCCCAATGACCATGACCATCATGAAGACGATGAGGCACATGGTCTGGCCGGCCACCTCCATGCAGTCCCACATAGTCTCGATCCACTCCCCGCAGAGGATGCGGAAGACGATGAGGAAGGAGTGGAAGAAGTCATTCATGTGCCAGCGGGGCAGCGTGCAGTCGAGGGAGATCTTGCACACGCATTCTATGTAGCTCTTCCCAAAGAGCTGCATCCCCACCACGGCAAAGATGAAGACGATGATGGCCAGCACCAGCGTGAGGTTCCCCAGGGCGCCCACCGAGTTACCGATGATCTTGATGAGCATGTTGAGGGTGGGCCAGGACTTGGCGAGCTTGAAAACCCTCAGCTACAAGGAGCAAGGAAACAAGGCGTTGATTTGTCTGGGGCTTTCATTGCCACAAGGTGTCAGCAAGGCTGCGAAGCTGGGATTAGACCTTCATATGGCAGTTTTATTAAGGCAGGAGAGATTAAACACCCAACTGCTTTGCAAAGACCACAGATTCCGACTTCCCTAAATATTTAGCTCAACTGTCAGCGTTATCTTTAACAGGGAACAAGTTGGTGACCGCCATAAAGGAGGTTGAACAAGCCATTCTCCACCCTGGTGGCAAATGCATCCAAAACCCGCTGGCCCAGCTCGTCCCCACGGCACGTACCAAGCGGAAGGAGCGGAGCACGGAGAGCCCTTGCACGTTGGCCAGGCCCAGCTCCACCAGGCTCAGGGTGACGATGATGCTGTCAAAGATATTCCAGCCCTGCTGGAAATACTCGTAGGGGTCCAAAGCAATGAGCTTCAGGACCATCTCCGCCGTGAAGATCCCAGTAAAGACCTGTGGGAAACAGCACCCTGTCAGCTTGCTTGAAAGCCAGTCCTTGGCATGGGGTGGGTAGAGCCTCTCCTTTTTCTGGGTATTCCCAAAGTGTTTCATCCCACTGAATCCAGCCCTGGTTGAGAATGAGCTCCCCAGCTGCTGCCCAGTGTGGCTTGTGGAGCCAGGCTGGGAGTACTGGGGGCCGATTGGTAACGGAGTGACTTGGCAAAGGTGCGTGTTGGCAGGTGGAAATTAAAAATAAAAGCCTCATGGGCAAAGGGACCCCCTTCAAATGACTGCTGAATCGCAGGACTTCCCAGCATTGGGAACTGGGCTGCTACTGGGATGCCCCTGCCCCTCCCCGAGCCCTGCGAAAGCTGACCCGGCTTTTACACATTACGCTTTTCCCGGGACTACAACGGCGCGGTGCATTATCACATTACTCCGGAGCGGGATCAGCAATGTGTCAATTAGCATCCTTGATGCGATTTCCTGACACGGCGTGTGCAGAGGGGCCCCGCTGACAAGTTTTGGATGTGGATGGGGTTGGGATGAGCAGGTCCTTGCCTCCGCTTTGCAGAAAGGCTCCTACACTGGCATCCCGAGGGATGCTCCCTGACATCTCCCTTTGCCTGCCAGCCCCAAAACGTCCCCTTTTCTTCTTCCCTGCTCTCTTTACTTGGTTTGTCTCTCTGCCGGCAGCGAGATGGGCAGCAGGCGCTTTTGTCTTCATCTCTGTCACAGGTGGGCGATGTGGGGGAGACCGTGGCTCAGTGGGAGCTGCTTCTCCTGTTCCCACCCCTCCCTGGCCCTTCCCCAGCAGACCATCCCCATCCCCATCCCCATCCCCACCGGCACTGGGGCGTACGCGCGGCCAGAAACTGCTGCCGGCCCAAAGGAAAAGCTTGGAGCTCATCTTTGCAGCCCAACCATGCTTCGAGCAACAGCCGATTAATCCCCTTGTATTTCCTGAATGAAACCAGAGACAAAGCAGCTATGTGCTGAGCGTCATTCTTCCCCTCCCCAGGGCTCGGGCACTGGCATGTGTCACTCCAGCGCCTGTGCACAGAGAGGCCCCGGCAGGTGCTGGCGCAGGGCAAGGTGGCAGGAGAGGAGACGGCGAGATCTCCCACCCCTCAGCTCCGTTTTCCAAAGCTACCAAGGGCCTCCTGGACCTGTCCCACCAGCAGTTTGCATCCAGCTGAAAGCCCTTTACCTCGAGCTCCAAGCAGGAGCAGCCACAGCTGGTGGCTAAATGTGCCCAATTTCAATCAGGACAGCCCAGATTTGCAGTGGTTTCACTGGGAAAAGTCCTGGCTGTTGTTATTTTTCGCTGCTGCCTCCCTCCTGCTGCGTGGGGACCTCTTTGCTCCCAGCATCTGAATTGCCCCTGCTCTGCCACGTGGCCACCCAGCATCATTGAGGACATGGTGGTGTCAGCCAGGGCGGGCAGCAGCTCGTGCCCGACCCTGGGTTGCAATGTGGAAGGCGGCTCAGGGCAGCTCTGCAAGGCCACGGCCACACTGGCATCGCTGAGATGCACCAAGTGAGACAGAAGCTGCAGCAGATGGTGGAGCAGGGGGTGATGGATCCCACCCCCACATCAGTTCCCTTGATCTGATCCAACCTGGAGCCCAACCCATCACAGGGATGCTGGAATCAGACACACACCTCCGCCCCCACAGCCAGAGCACTTTCTCAGCAGCTGGGAAGTGTTTCCAGGCATGCATAGAATGATGGAATGGTTCGGGTTGGAAGGGGCCTTAAAGCCCACCCAGTGCCACCCCCTGCCCTGGGCAGGGACACCTCCCACCAGCCCAGGTTGCTCCAAGCCCCGTCCAACCTGGCCTTGAACCCCTCCAGGGATGGGGCAGCCACAGCTTCTCTGGGCAACCTGGGCCAGTGTCTCACCACCCTCACAGCAAAGAGTTTCTTCCCAATATCTCATCTAAATCTCCCCTCTTCCAGTTTGAAGCCATTCCCCCTCGTCCTACCACTCCATGCCCTTATAAAAAGTTCCTCTCCAGCTTTCTGGTGACACAGTGGCAGCAAAGGGGATCTTCCCACCAGAGTGGATGGTGTGGCTGCTGTGGCTCTAAACAGGGAAGGACAGGACATCCATAGCTGCCTACCAGGTTTCCCACGGTCAGCACGTTCTCGAACTCCTCTGTCATGGGGTAGTGCTCCATGGCCATGAAGACTGTGTTAAGCACAATGCAGATGGTGATGCCCAAGTCCACGAAGGGGTCCATCACCACCATCTTCACGAACTCCTTCAGCTTCACCCAAGGAGGACAGCAGTTCCAAACCAGGAACGTATGGGCAAATTTGTACCACCAGGGTGGGCACTTCTGGTGAGCTTCCTCCAGCTCTGAGGGCAAGAAGGAAAATGACATCAGTGTAGGCTTCTCCTGTCCTCCCCTGAGTGGGACAAATGGTAACCCCCTAAGAAGTGACCTCTTCTGAGGTCCTGAACCAGCCCTAGACCACCTACGGGTTTCATATGGGGGCTAGAAGGAGGAGCCTTCCCATGCCCAGGCACAGTGATGTTGCAGACCTCACCCTCCAAACCAGAGGGGGATGGAAAGGCAGATCAGTCAGGGAACTGTGGATACAATCCTGCTTTCAGCACCCAGGCAGGATTTGAGGTGTCCCTGCCGTGCTGAGATAGCAGGAACACCCAAGGGAACTGCTCCGGTGTGGCTGGAGGGCTCGATGCCCATTCCCAGGGAGGGCAGGGCTGAGAAGCCCATTATTGCCGACTTTATGGTGCTTTTTGCTGAAGTTGAGACAACGGCTCTTGGGAAGCCCCTCAACAGCTCTTGATTGCCTCTGGGATGACTCTAGGATGCTGCTGGAATGAAAAGCCATGCTTGAGCATCACTGTGGTGCCCTCACCACATTTGGAGACCCCAGGTCCAGAGTCATCCCTCGGATGGGGCTGGAGATGTGGGACAGCCGCTATCACTGGTGTGTGCTGAGCACCCCAAGCCCACCAACACACAATGGTTGGGCTAAAACAGCTGGCGCACACAGCCCTCACCCAGGCTGGAGAAGGACATACCTTCCACAGCGTTAGAGATGACACTGATGGCGCTCCCCACTCTCTTCTCGAGGCCTGGCCCATCTTGGTTGCCCACGGCGAGGTGGTTGTGGTCCGATTTCTCTGGCTCATGGGTTGGGTTGAACTAGAAGGAGAGGAGGCCACAGAGGGTGAACGCAGAGTGCTGCATGGCATGTAAAGCACTCAAAGATAGAGCTGGCAGAAAAAAAGGGGCATGGTCTGGAGAGACCTTGGGGTGCAACATGGGAGCTGCAGGTGGGCTGCGGAAAGGCTTGTAGGACCCACAAGCTGGGCACAAGCCTGTCCCTCCACAGGGGTTTATTGGTGTGGGCACCCTCAAGGGATGGCAGAGACAGAGCCCAGCACGTACATCGATCACCGTAGCGGACCGCTCCAGCACGACCTTGGGGACCACTTGCCCGTTGCAGTCCTTTGCCTTGTCCTGGTCACTGTTCAGGTCCGAGTCGCGCTCCTTCTCGGCCACGCTGCTGGGCAGGGAGCTGCTGCTGGATCGCCGCTCCTGTAACTGCAGCAAGCCATGTCTCCATCACCTGTGTGTCCGCAGCCTTTGGGAGCTTCCCGCGATCACTATGGGCCACCAGGCTAAGAGGGGGGCAAATTGAGCCCCAGGATCATCCTGGGCAGGACTTTGTGACCCCAAAGTCTGCTGCCGCAGGACCTGGGCAGAGGTGAAGTTCATCAGCAAACTCGGATCCTCATGAGCAATGAGGAGGGATAACAATTTGCAGCAGCTAAACACGTGCCTGAGGTTGCAAGCTTTCCCTTTTTGCTTGCCTCACCATTTGGCCAGGGTGAATAACTCAGAAATACAAAGTTATGGCACCCCCCTAATTTCTGCCGTGCAGGAAATTTTGTTCTTTGAAACACGCTTTCATCCCAAATGGAAAAGCAGCAAAATCTTCAAGGCTCTTGTTGAAATGTAACGCCCAAGATTTTTGGATTTACACTGAAATTTGTGAATGTTTGTGTCAAAATTTAATTTTATTTTTTTTTTCAAATGTTGTTTTATTAGGTTTTAATTTACACATGCAATCCTTCTCTTTTTTTGGTGTTTTTTTTTTTCTCTCTTTTCTCTCCTCGCTTTCCAAAAAGTGGTGTTAATGTTTGAAGTTTACTACGCCCTCTGGTAGCACTAAGGATGCCACAGATGAGTGAGAACCTCTCTGTTCCCACTGCACATCACTGGGATGCAACGCGGTTTCCAGGCTCGGGCGCTGGATATTAAATGGATCCGGGCACCTCTTTCTTGTAGGTTCATTGCCCTCCCTCTCAGCCTTGCTCCCTCCGTTTTCTCCATTTCTCTAGGTGACAATAAACGAATAATAAAGCCCTTGGGCAACTCAATGGTTAATTTGTTCGGGGAACCGGCCATGGCATCAGCTTTATGCCCAGCCCTGGGGGTCCCCAGCCCTTGGGCAGGACCTGCTGAGACCCATCCTGCAAACAGCAGCAGCCAGATAAAGGCAAAGCCGCTTCCTCGGAGGATGTTGTGGCTCGGCACAGATAAGCAGTCAGAGATAGAGGCTCTAGAGAGAGGAAAACACTGTTTTGTGTCTGTCTCTACACGCGAGGAAGCTGGTCCTTTGCCAAGACCAACAGTGAGGTTTGCAGGGATGTCTCCTGCGGACCTTGCGGACGCTGGCCAAAACGATGAGTAGAGATGGAAAATGGCTGGGCTGCAGTATCAGACATCACAGTAGCTTTCACTCACAGTTTCATAGGCATTTTGAGCTCAAAAGAGACTCCTAAGGACTGGAGAGGGGGCAAGGCAACACCTTGGGGCCGCAGTGGAGCAAATGGGTGGAAATCAGGCAGCTTAGAGACTCCAGCCTGAAGAAACATTAGTGCAAACCCTCTGCAGCATCAGGCACGTGTATCTGCTCGTGTGCTGGGGCACATAGAGCTGAGCCTCAGCTCCTGCAAGGACACCAGCACCTCCCCGGGTGAGACGCGGGGTCCCTCCAGCCCTCTCTTCTGTTTCCAGCCTTGGCCAAAAGCAAATGGTTTGCTAATGCATTTAGCTTTGCTGCAACTGCCCTGGCTTCCTTGAGTGCTTCTTTTGAACCCTGATCACAATCTGCCCAGGCGGGCTCTCCGCCAGGTTTCCTGCTCTTGACGTGCTGCAGGAAGATATATTGTTAGTTCTGGGGCCTTTTATGCCTCGTGTCTCACCTCCTCCTTTCAAGCAATACCACAATTCGGTGCTGCACCTCTCTGCTGCCTCCCAGTGCTCCCTGTGCTGGATTTTGCGTGTGGAAATTAAATCTTTTCAGCTTTTGTTGTTTTCTACCCCGCCCCTCCCCCCCCAGGTTAGTATCTCAAATTTTTTATTCAGCTGAGACCCCGAAAATAGTTACTCTCTACAACTCCCTGAAAGGAGGGTGCAGCTGGGGGGGGTCAGTCTCTTCTCCCAAGGAACAGGCGGTAGGACAAGAAGAAACAGCCTCAAGTTGTGCCACGGGAGGTTTAGGATGGATATTAGGAGAAGTTCCTACACCGAAAGGGTTGTCAAGCACTGGAAGAGGCAGCCCGGGAAAGTGGTGGAATCACCATCCCTGGAGGGATTTAAAAGCCGGGCAGACGTGGTGCCGAGGGACACGGGTTAGTGGTGGGTTGGGCAGTGTTGGGTTGATGGTGGGACTCGATGATCTGAAAGGTCCCTCCCAACCTTGATGATTCTACTATTCTATCATTCTAATTATTATCTTTGCTTGCTATGGACCAAATGGGACTTATTCTTGGATTTTACATAAATAGAGGCACCACCACTCTTGTCGCTGCCTCCCCTTTTCTCCCCCTGCTCCTAAGGTCCCTCATTTTGGCCTCCACACTTTCCACCAACCATCCTCTCTTGCTCCTCCTGATGCTTCTTCAGCTGCTCCATGAGCCGCTGAAATTCCTCCTCCTTCTGCTGCTCCTCCAGCATTGTGGCATCGTTTTGTTCTGCGTAAGCCATGGCCACCACCGCAAGGATGAGGTTGATGAGGTAGAAGGAACCAAGAAATATAACCACCACGAAGAAGATCATGTAGGTTTTCCCTGCTGCACGTAGCGTCTGTGGAAAGAGGAGGCACAGGCTGTCACACCACCTCGGCACAATATCGGTTTGGCGATGCTTCCAATGAAAGGTCTTGCACCAGGGCACCCTCCCATTTGTGGTAGGCATAAAATATTGTGCTCTCATCTTCCCCAAGGGCTGGTCATTGCCCACTTGACCTTTCTGCAGTCCATGGCATTGGGTTAGGATTTGTGTGAAACAGCCAGAAGTCTCGGCAAACCCAGCCATGCTGCTGCGTGCTATTTGGTAGCCCAAAGGCTGCAAGCGTGTATGGAGATGGGACCAGTATCTCACCAGAGACTCCCTTTGCTGTGGCAGGGGCTGATGTCTCTCAGCCCCCAACTTCATAGGTCTCACCCTTGGGCCAAGAGCAGTCCTTTTCTAACTCCAGATCTGGGCGTTATCATTTCCAGAGGACGCGTGTAGCCTTCAGACATAGGCTTGCTTTTATCTAAACAGTCCCCGGACCCAGCTGGGATTTCATGGTGTCTGCAACTTCTCCCTAAAGGATGACTCAATCCAGGGGACAAGTGACTTAGCTTTCCCCCCTTGCCCTCTCCCTCAGCTCAAGCCGAAGAGGTGCTAGATACTCCTGTAAATCCCCGATTTCCATGATACAGCTGAAGCAAACCTGTGCTTTGCCCTGGAAAATACACTGCACTGCTCAGGTTGAGGAGCTAGATGGGATGGTGCCCCATCTCTGCTGACCCTGCTTAGAGCCATACGTCATGGGACAAGGTCCCACGACTTTCCACTCAACTGTCTTTTTTGATATCCTATGCCAGGGGCAGCATCAAAACAAGATGAGTATTGGCACAAGGATAAAGATTCGCACCAAAGCCCCACGCCCACCCACGGGGGTCCCACGGGCACCTACCAGCTGGAAGAGGTTCTCCCAGAAGTCCTGCGTCATGAGGCGGAAGAGGGCCAGGAAAGCCCAGCTGAAGGTGTCGTAGCTGGTGTAGCCGTAGTTCGGGTTCCTCCCCGCCTTCATGCACTGGTACCCTTCAGGGCACTTCCTACCAAAGGAGCCGTGGGGGCAGCTGGTATGAGCCCCCGGAGCTGCCCCTCCTGCACCCGCAACGAAATGCTCCATCCCTGAGGGTGCTGAGATGCTTCAGCAGGACCAATCCCCAAAGCTGATCCAGTTGGATGCCCAGGCTGATATCCTCTCCAAGCTGATACGGTCGGATGCCCGGACTGATACCCCGCCCCCCAAGATGATACAGTTTGGTGCCTGGACTGATACCCCCTCCAAGCTGATACAGTCAGGATTCCCGGACCATTCACCTGCACAGCCACATCCCCAACCCCGGTCCTGTCCCAACCCAAGCATCAGTGTTCCCAACAGGCTGTGCTGGCTGCCTTGTCCCCTCCCGCAGTGCCAGAGGGGACCTCGGCTGCCAGCGTGAGCTGCACTCACCCAGCATCACTGCTGTTCCCGCAGAGCAGGGCGTCGAGCGCTCCCTCCAGAAAGTAGAAATTGGCTTTGCAGTTGGCGAAAGAGCAAGACAAAAAAAAAAAATAAATATACAAACAAAATGCAAAAATTGATTTGAAAATTTTTGGCAGCTCCTCGCTGTCAGGGAAATTCCCTGAATCCCCGCATCAGGCACTGGGTTATCTTCTCTCTGCTGACTTTGCTATTTGCATTGAACTACTTGGCACTAGCTCAGAGAGCTCACGGCTTTGTTTCACTGACCCAACTAGATGGCTCCCAAGCCCATAAAGAGCTTCGCAAACAGCCAGGTGGGCCGGGGTCAGGTGTCCTGGGAGGGTGGGTTAACATCTGCTCAAGGGACCAGGGCTGGTCTGTTTTGCTGGGAAAATGTACAAAATAGCGGGGCGTTTCCAGGGAGCACTGAGCATGGGGGACTGCAGGGCTCCCAAAAAAGCCTGGGGAAATGGTCTGCTGCCGCTCCGTGGCCATCACCTTCCTCCTGCTGCTCCCATCCCTACCAGCCCCTACCTGGTGGGGAAATCCACCCCACTCACAGACCAGAGGTCCTTAAAGTTCCTCCTTAGAGCTCGAGCACAGAATTGGAGCCGCAGGAGCTGCCAAGAAGTGCCACCACCGGTCACCTGCCCCCAGGGACACACAGACGAGCACCTGGAGACCCCCGCCCCAGGACATGGCAGAGGGCAGCTGGACCCCATCCTGGGCATCACAGCCCTTCCAGGAGCCACACAGGGGATTTCTGGAGCTCCCTCAAAGCATCCCCGGCTCCGCCTGGCTTCTTGCCACCAGGCTTTTATTTAACCGACGTGGGCTCGTGGAGGAGATATCCTGCTTGTGAAACTTCAGGCGATACGTTTTTTTGGCCTGGCCCCAATAGCTGCTAACCTGAATGCATGGCTGCAGGGTGCTGTTGCTATTTGCACTGCACTCATTAGATCCTATATATTGAATTTGCACCCCTACCAAGAAGCCTTCCTGTAATTAATGCCAGAGCTACTCGTACAGTCGGGCAAAGCAGCTCAGCCGAGACGTAACCCGACCTTCTGCTGAGCTCTGCCCGGTGCCCTAAATGAGACGTGAAACATCCCTGCAGAGCATCCTGCCACCGTGCAGCTCTGCCAGGTAGGTTTTCTGAGATTTTTACATTTTCATGGAGTTTAAAAAAACCCAAACCAAAGAAAACCAAAAAACCCACCACGCTTTTTCGGACCAAACTTGTTCCAAAGAAGTGGTTGGAAAGCAGCAAACTTGGAGACCTGTCTGAGGACCTGTGCTTGATCCCATCTCTCCCTCCTTCCCCTCCTCTTGGCTGTCGCAGTGTTGCGTGCTTGCATACAATTCTCACTGGACACCGCGGTACTTGGGGTAGGAGCCAGCTATGATGCAGCAGCGAAAGTGGGTGAGAAATGTCATTCCTGCATCCTTCCCTCCGGTTTTCCACTCAAAGTCCCATCTGCTCCTGGAGGGTTTGGTCTCCCTGCTGTGACCAGCCAGATGGCGCAGCTGATCACCACTGCCCAGCACGATGGGGAGATTGTGCCCTCACTAGCAAGTGGAAAGAGATGGAGCCACTGGTTTGCCCAGGCCTCCCCATGGTGAAACCTTTCTGGAGGAGTTTAGTTTGCCCAGGTGGACTGCATTTCCCTGGCAAGGAGGATTTGATCCCATCTGTCCATCCTGTGAGTATGCACAACCCCTGTTTCACCCACCGGCCACATCTCTCCCTTCAAAGCACCTCAACAGGAAGATCCATGCAAGCAAACCATGCTGGTCTGACAGGGAAGACCCAAAGAAACTGAGGAGCAAACCAGAGCGATGGGTCAATGGAGAAGGGCATGCATGAGCTTTTACCTTCATCGTTGATGTAGGCCTCAAAATCAAAGGTGCTGTTGCTGGTGAAGTTGCTGGTGAAGTTGCTGGCGATGCCATCAGTGAAATCGCTGTAGAGCGTTTCGTTGGCCAACGTGTCATTGTCCAGCCCTAAGTCCCCCAGCAGGGTGTCATTGAGGGGGGGCCACCGCACGCACTTCTGCCGGAGGTTCCCCATGAAGAGCTGGAGACCAATGAGGGCGAACACGCTCAGGCAGAAGACGGTGAGGATCATGACGTCCGAGAGCTTCTTCACTGACTGGATCAGAGCCCCAACGATCGTCTTCAGCCCTAGGGGGGAGGTGTTACTACTGAGCTAATCGCTTGTTTGCTAATTGTGGAGAACACGCTATGGCGTTCCCAAAAGGTGCTGGATCTGGTGGGGACGTGTGGTATCACCAAATTCACCCCATGTGCTCAGACCCCCAGCTCTGTGCCCCACGTTGCTGGGCAGCATAAAACCTTCCCCCAAAATTGTCACCCTCGCACCAGTGCCAACCCAGCCTCCCCATGCCAACCTTAACACGGGTGTCACAAGCCAAAGCCCACCCCAGCCTGGCAGCCATCAATTACTTTTGGCTTTAAGTTTTGGCCAGGTGCCAAAATCTGGCCTTTTTTTGGCCCAAACCACTAGGGTAGACCACTTTTCTGTGGCACATGGAAAAGCTATTTGCCAGCACAGCTGGAAGATGCTGAGCACCACTCTCAGCTCCAGAAAAGCCTCCGTGGTCCAACACCCCCAACATGCCACTGTCCTGTGGGTGGTCAGGAGCTCAGCCGGACCCTCCAGCCCGATCCCTTCAAGCTGGAGAAACCCCATCGTGTCTGAGCGAAGGTGACAAAGCGACATCTGCATTAAGCATCAGGATCAACTCATCTCTCCCCCCCAGCATCGCCGTTCCCTCCGCAGAAGAGGCTCGCCCACAGATCCTCAGAGAGCTTTTGACATGGAGGATGTTGTTCCTGTCACACGAGGTCTACACGGCTGATGGGTGATGCTGGGACATCCTGACATTGATCTTAAAAGCAGCTCTGAGCACAGAGCTTTCTCACGCGGAGGCAGTTCTCTGATAACACGTGATTTTTATCCCTGTCATTGTGCCAGTTTCCCCCCCTCCCCAAACTATTTAGGTAAAACCCTGTTCTCCAAGGGCTTGTCTATGTTGGGAAACTGCTGAGGAGCGCCGTTCTAAAATAGCTTATTTTTGCAACTGCTATTTCTGCAAAGCCCCTTGGGGCGATGTCATTCCAGAAAGAAGCATCAGCTTAAGTTTTCCTAAATGCAATTTTTAGCCTGTTTGAGAGGCAAAACCTGTTCAAACATGAACCCTAAATATCTGGAAACTGCAGGGACACAAGAACTTATTCACCACAAGAAATAATCATTTTCGGTTCAATCTCATGCTTCTTCAAGGGGTCTGACCTATCATTTCAGCAAGCTTGCACTAGGTAGTACCAAAGCAGGGCACTGAAGTGGCATCAAATTTGGGAAACGGCCACTAACACCACAGGCTGGATGTTTGGGGTGATGTTAAACACTCACCGCGTGGCTCTTGCACTGTCACCCATCCAGTAACTCAACGCTAGAACCAGAGCGGTCAGCAGTGGGGACAAAACTGAGTTTATGGCTCCAAGGACCAAGCAAAGCGTATTAGTTTATCGAGCCCATAAACACAAGTCCACTTAAGGCATCTCCGAGGAGCCCTAAAAACACCACATCTGGCTCATCAGGAGCTTTCCCTGGCCAAACAACGGAGTCAGCGCAGCTAATTTCAAGATGTAAAACCAGCAGGACCTGACCCAAAAACTGAACTATGTGGAAAATTATTTATAAATATTGAATACCTTATTTCCTCTGTTTTCTCTTAGAGCTGTCAAAAGAACAAGGAATTGCCGTGAACTGTGGGAAAACCTGAGCTCAAGGAAGGGGAAGATATGGAGAGGAGACCCCTTCTTTAAGTCTCACCTGGTATCACGGTGATGGTTTTCAAGGCACGGAGGACACGGAAGGTCCTGAGAGCAGAGATGTTCCCCAGGTCCACGAACTCGGTAATGTAGCTGCAGGACAGGAGAGGAAAGGGCTTCAAGGGCTTTGCCAGGCACCCACCCCCTGTTTCTCAGCCTTCCTCCCCAGGGTCCCCCCCCGGGTGCAGTGGTCAGACCTCCTCTCCTCGCCCCATCCCACCAAACTCACGCCATGGAGATGACCATGAAGTCCAGCCAATTCCACGGGTCACGCAGGAATGTGAAGTCGTCGATGCAGAAGCCTCTCGACAGTATCTTGATGAGGGACTCGAAGGTGTATATCCCAGTGAAGGTGTATCTGAAATGGGAAAGGTGACTGAGGGGATGCTCACGGGGGTCCGAGGGCCAGCTCAGGATGAGGTTTTGTCCACCCCTGCCAGTGGGACCATCTTGGGGAGCTGAGTTTAGGGGGACCTGGGCTGATGGGTTCTTGGGTGCTTCGGCACTGGGAGAGGTTTTCACCTCACCTTGTAAGGAAAGTTGGGACATTTTGACATACCAATCCCTTTGGTGACTATTCTGCAACACCTCTGATCCCTGCTGGTGTCCCACACCACCATGTTCTCTGTAAAACCCTGCTGAGACCTGATTGTGCAGAACCACAGCAGAAAATGCTGGATTTTCCCCTCTCACCTGGGGCTGGTTGTCCATGCTCCTTGGACTGGAGAATCTGCTCAGCCTCTCCAGACTATCACTGTTGACCTGACCTGCTCTGCAGTCGTCTCCTGTCACAGGGACCCCACCAGATTTTGGGCAGCTCTGAAACGCTCCCACTCTTTGCAATGCCTAATGCAGAGCATGGACATCCCTTCTGAGATCAAGAGGGCCACCAGCACCTCCCAGTGATGCCTCTCCTCCTTTGAAGGGTGCCTGGATCCCGACACCCCTGTCTCAGCCTTGGTCCTGTCCCTCCTGAGGATGGCCAAGCTGGGATGGCCCCTGTGGCTGGGGGAGGTCACAGGAGGAAGAAACTTACTCCACGTTCTTGGACCATGCCGGGGGGTTGCTCAGCGTCATAAACACGCAGTTGGTTAAAATCGTGATCATGATGAACATGCTGAATAATTTAGAACCTGGTCAAGGAGGAATGCTGCGTCTCTTGCCTAGATTCCCCTCTTCACAAGGTTATGAAGCCAAGCACCCCTACTCCTCTCGTCCTGCCTCCCACTTTGGTCCCATGCTCTGGCCTGCTCCTCCTGCGGCTCTCTCCCAGCTCAGTCCTGTGCTCACACTTTCCCAGCAGTCCCCCTGCACCCATGCATGGTCCTGGCCCCTGCCCTCCCTTTCTGCTCCCCTGTCTGTCTCCGTGGTGCTGGCTCTGCCTCCCTTCTTGTCCCCTGTGCTCCTTCCTCTCCATCACCCCACGATACAGCCTTCCCCACTTGTCTGATCCCTCTGCCGCAAACATCCCCTCTTTTTCCTCCTCTCTCCTGGCCACCAACCCCTGCTGCCACCAGAGTTCTGCTGGGATCACTTTCCACCCATCCTAGTGCTCCTCTTGCTCTTGGGGTCCTTTCCTGTCTTTCCGTCTCTGCTTGTCTCACATCAAAAGCTCAAAGTTGCCTCCTCCCCTGTACTCCAACGTCATGGTTCCTCTGCCTTCCTTCTCCCAAAGCATCCTTTGAGCTCTCCTTTGAGCTCCTTCACCCACTTGCCAGATGGGACAGGATCCCCCAACCTGTAAATATTTTCCTTCCTTTCCAAGTGGCTCCAGTCCTCAGAGACCTTAAGCCTCTTCCTAGGAAGCTCCACCACTTAGGTTTCTTCCCTTCTCCAGCCAAACTGATTCCTCATTTCTTCCACCAAGACTGAGCTCTTGGTGCCACCAGTGTGGCTGAAGCCTCCAAGCACCTACTCCTTGGGAAGGGACCAAAGCACTGGGATGGCTGGGCAGTGGGTCCTGACCATAGTGGCGGCCAGCCCAGGAGATTTGCACCACACCATCATGAAACACTTCTCTCAGCCCTCTCCCAGGGTTGTTCTCACTCTGAGCATCAGGGTTTGACCTGGCCATGGAGCAGCATCACAGAGGGCAAGGATATGAATGGATAAGCACTTTGATGGCTCCTCTGCGGACGGGGTGGAAGGGCCCCAGCATGTAGAGGGCAGGGGTTGCTGAGAAACGGAAAATGGACTTCCCTTTGTTGAGGACTATGAATGTCTGTGGAGAAAAGAGAGAAGGAAGATGGGTTAGCCTTTCTGCACACCCCTGAAACACCTGCAGATCAAGTGCTGCCATTAGAGGTAGGACCTCTACACATGCTTTGGGTCTCCAAAGGCTTGAGACTGCGCTAAGGAACAGATGCTCTGCTTTGGAGAAGCAACCACAGAAGTCTGGGGCTGTGGATCACCAAGATGGGCTCATGTGAGACCCTGGGACATGGTGCAAAGAAGATGGTCCATGCTTTGGTCTTTTTCTTAGGACTTACATCTAATGCCAAGTCTACCCATGGGCTAAGCTGCGTCCCTCACCTTCTTATCCTTGTAGAAAGGGTCCAGGTCCTCCAGAGGGGTCCCTATGAGCTCCAGCGGTGGGTCACCATAGATGAGGGGCAGGTTCTTGCCAGCTTCCAGATCGCTGCTGGGCTTGATCTCCTCTTCCTCGGGCAGCTCAACTTGCTGCCGCTTTAGCTTGAGCGCTTCTGCCTCGGCGATGCGCTGCTCGATGGCAGCCAGCGAGGCAGGGGTGAAGGGGCGGAGGTTCTCGGGGCCCGGGATGTGCGGCAGGCCGGCCATCCTCTCATTCTGCTTCCGGGACGCCTTCACCCAGCCTGCTGGGGAGAGGGGGGCTGAGAAGGTAACGCCAGCTGGTGCCGTTTTGGAGCATTTTTGCTCAGCCCTTGAAGCCAGGTGATGGCAGGATCTCGGTGGGCTTTTGCAAATGGGTCTATTGCAGAAATATTGAACTTGCAAGAAAGGTTATTATGCATGGGTCGCTTGCGGATGGAGCACCCCCTGTGCTCCTTCTCCTCTCAGACCCCCATTCAGCCTCTGAGCAAAAAGAGCCATCAGGTTGAGCACTTCAAGAGCCACCATCAGGTTGAGCACCATATGAGCTGAGCAGTTGGTGTCCCCGGCACCAGCTGGCTGTTGTTAGGCACGCAATTTCACAACCTAGACGGGGTTGTTCAACAAAACACAACACAACACCTTCGGTGTCAGTATCACCGCTCCAGCTGCCTCCCCTTTGCAATATGCTGCAAGGCATGGACAACTTTGCTCCCGCACCTTGTGCAAAAAACGTGGGGTGCTCAAAGCAAGAGGTTCCTCAGCCAGAGGAGCTCGGTCCTGCGGGGTCAGTGGCCATTTCACAGCACCCATCACCCGTCTGTAGGAAACACGAGTAACCTGCAGTGCTGGATGGCTCTGCTCCGGAGAGGAAGGGGTTAAAGCCTTATCTTGAACCAAAAAGCAAGGCAATAACGACACTTTCTAATGTTACAGAGATCAGGATGACTCCCCAGACAGGAATAGGATGGGCCATTTGGGAGAGATAAGAGTGGCTCCACTGAGCAGCAAAGCAACAAAAAGGGTTGGAGAGGACAAAGTGGGGACCAGACGAGTGATTGAATCTGGAGGAACAAGCTGCCATGCCCTGATCGAGGCTGAAACGCCTGGCAAAGGCTTCCTAGACACCAGAAAGGTTCTTTCTTTGGGTCACCTTGCCTCAGCTTCCCCTCGATATCTGTTCGACCCCCAAACATCAGCTTGTGTCAGAGATGAGCCCAATATTCCGCACAACTCAATCCTGCTTTGCGGGGATACTGGGATAGATGCACCTCTGTGCCTCCCCCTCCCCAAAACCAGCATCCCACTGGCAAGCAGCGACTCCTCCACGCACCGAAACTTTACGTGATGCTGCTGAAAAAGCTTTAGGATCAATTCTCCTGACAGCCCCAGCCCTGCCGTGCTGAGCGCTGGAAACCTTCAGCCCTTCGTAATTAAGGGGAACTGGACATTTATAACCCTGATGGGAAGAGAGACTCTGGGTGCGCGACAGGATCGACACGTTCCTATGGTGATTATAAAACCAAGTGATAAAAGCAGCAGCAAAAGGGAGGTATTGATTTCGAGCAGCGCAGGAGAACTGCATTTTAGAAACCACCACGCTCCCTCGCTATCGCTGCTGAATTGACTCTCGGTGTGCAAAATGGATTTTCTTCTGCCAAGGGCAGCAGCACAGCATTGTGGGGGTATTACTGCTCCCCCCCCGCATCGCTTCCAGCCCCAGGGATGAAGCAGGGACCGGCCCCCGGTAGAAACCACCTCCATCACAGTGTTTGAACAGCCCCTTCGTGGCTCCAGCACCGGGGCTTTGATGCACGATCAAAATACAGCTGGTAGAGGGATGGCAGCAACTTGCTGCCATTTGGAATGGGGCAAGCTTTAAAAAAAAAAATAAATAAAATAATCAAGTGGCAAGAGCACCAATTTTTGTAGTTAAACCTGTTTTAGAAGAGGAAGAGTTTTGTCCTTGCTGAACAGGGTTGTCTAATAGGATAAACTGAGTCATATCACTGCAAAGTGGAGTCTGGCACTGCCTAAAAGCCAGCTTCTGGCCCAAATCGCTGCAAAACAGAGAGCCTAGAGCAGCCACCCCAGAGGGGCACAGCCCCGTCGCACCCCAGGCCCGCTGCACCCCAAAGGTGGGACCTCAAAGGAAGCAAAAAGGGGATTTTTTGCCACCACACGTCCCTGTGACGGGACAGCGGCCATGGCAGCAGGTCAGCAGGGCACCACCATTGCTTCTTCTCATCCAGTTATTCTGGATTTACACCCATTTCATGCTCCACTTAAGCAGCTCTGGAAACCTGCCCTTTGCATTCCCTCGACACCGGTGGCCTCAAAGCTCCAGCCAAAAAGCACAGGGCTGCGTCTGGCTCTATCGCCCCCAGTCTCACCGGGGATGCACCGATGCACGCACAAGCCGGACCCACAGCACCCATGGGGGGAACAACCCACCCCATCTCCTGGGGACTCCGAGGACTTGCAGGAGCTCAATTTCCCTGGAAACGGGGTTTTGCAGAGCTTTTAGGGCAAGCGTGCGCTGTGGGCCATGCCAGCGCCCCATAGGGCTCCAGCCCCTTTGACACTGCTCTCCAAGGCTTCAAAGCATGGGGTGCTGCATGGTCCAGATCTTCCTCGGAGCCTCCCGCTGGGTGCTGCCCCTCCAAACCCCCGGCAATGCCCTGTCCCTGCTCGCTGCGGTCCCGGCGGAGGTGGCCGTGCCTCCAGCTGCCACCAGCGATCACCACAGGAGTCAAGTTTCTCCAGCCCCATGACTCTGCTCATTCCTGCCCCGGCAGGAGCGAGCCCAGGAGGGGAGCTCGAGCGAGAAGCACCGGCTTTGCTTTCAGCCCGTGTCTCCTCTTCCTCTCGCTGGGCTGAAGCCACCATGCCGTGCCACGCTAGTCCAGCTGCCGATGGAGCAGCCCCTGGCAGCCGCAGGCGTTGATGCTGAGGGCTGGCAGCTCTGCCCAAGGCTAAGCAGGGGGGTCCTCGAAGGGGATGTTGCCCTTTGGAAATTCTTTGCGGGTTTTTTTGGGGGGTCTTTTGCAGCATCCGGTCCTGCTCAGACCCCTTCGCGGCCAACCCAGGGATAGAGGGATGAGCCCAGGGAGCAGGACCAGGACTTAAGCCTATGTCCTGGTCCCACACACTGCAGCCCTGGAGCCATCAGCATCTCTGGTCGACCACTGCTTCCCAAAAGAGAAGGGGCCAAAAGCCAAATGCAGGCTCTGTGGGGGACTCAGCTGAACGCCCCTCTCCCCCCCCCGAGTACACCCAGTTCCCACACCAGCGTGTGGGTGGGAGACAGCCGTGTCCCACCACCCCAAGTGAAGCAGCTCCCCCTGGGATCAGCCACCTTCCGCCGCCAGGACGGGGCGAACAGCCCCTCTGCTCCCGGCCTGGCACATTTATAGCAGCTGCTATAAATAACCGAGATCAAACTCTTTGCGCCTCCAATAGGTAAAAGCAGTTCGGGCGCGGTAACAGGTGCTGCCCTGGGCACGAGTCGCCCCGTGGGGCTCAGCCCCAGCTCTCCCCAGGACATGGGTCCCCCCAGAGTCCTTTATTAAAGGCAGACTCTCGCCCCATCGGCTTTCATGCTAAGAATTTAACAGTTGGACTCAACTGTCCTAAAGATCTTTTCCAACCTTAATGATTCTATGATTAAATTAGTCGCTTAAAACATCTCTGCAAAGCTCTGATCTGCTAGTTATTGCCTTCTTAAATTTTGGACTCCCAGCTAAGCTGGATAACTCCGTTTTTACTGTGACACACTTGAGCTGTTGCTTTTGGACACAGTGCCCATGTCCAACACCTTGGCATGCCACGGATGAGCATCTCCCCAGCTTCTCCCCATCTCACCATGGATAAGCACTCCCCAGTTCAGCATCATCAGTTCCCAGCAGGCAACTGGGAGCAGCTCCCTGCTCAGGAGCCCACGGCCTTCACTTTGATAGAAATTCAGTTTCCTCTGATATTTTTTGCTACTCTGAGGCCACACAAATGAATCAGCCTCCAAAATAACAGGAGCGGGTTGGAAGCTACCAGAGATGCTGCGTAATAGGTTCTCTATAATCAGGACAGACGGAAGGGCAGCAGGGTCCTGTCTGAGACTGCTTGGAGAGCCACCCCATCCAGAATTGGCACCTCATCCCTGCACAGAAAATAACCTCCTGTGGGCTGAGGAAGAGGGGGAAGGACTTTCTTGGCTGCTGTGTGCAGACATGTGGCTGTGAGGGACATGGGGTGGCTGGGGGCCTCCCCCCATCCTGCTGGCCCATGCAGGTGCTGGGCTCAGCCCATCACCCAGACACCAGGGCTCTGCTCCTCCCTCCCCAGGGTATTGCTCCCCAGCAATGCTCCCCCAGCCTGGAAAGCCCAGAGAGATGCAACTGTTCCCTCACCGTACTCAGGGCTGGGTTAACAAAGACAGGTATAACTGGGGTGTCTCAGGTGAAGACATGCTGCTCCTGAGATAGCTCAGCTCTGTGGACACCCAGAACATGGAGACAGCAGTGGGACCCTTTGAGTGCCTCCAGCGTTGCAGCAAGACCACCAAACACATCTTGAGGAGCTGCCACCTGCAAACCTGCCCTCAAAATTCATCCTCTTAGCAGGAGATGCTCTGGAAAGACCCCAGAAGAGGCCGATGGGAGCACGAATCCAAGACAGAAAACAACCCGAGCGGTCACCAGCAAGTGTAAAGCAGCTTCACTCACCAAGGACCAGCAGAGCCAGATGATGCTCAGCCAAGACCTCGCAATGCACGGCGCAGGGGGCGTGCCCTGCATCAGGGATTAGCGTGGAAACAACGCGCTCATGCCCCAAAGCCCGTGAAGAGCCAGCTCTGGGAGAGCCGGTGCCAGGGAGCCCAGGGCTGGCCCACACGCTTGTAGCTACAAGTTAATGCTGGGGGAGATAAGCCAGCACCAAGCAGCTCAAGAGCTCTGGAAACGAGACCTTGTTGCGCACACAACCCGAGCTCATCACAGCACACCGAAAGCACAATCCTGCAGCACCCGCTCCCTGCACCCCAAATCCTCCTGGGACACGCCGCCTCCACCCAAACCAGCACCCAGAGGCTGACTGCACACAGAGCAACCCAACCCTCTCCATCCCTCCCTTATTTATCCCCCAAGGACACCCAGGGTGGGGCAGGATGGTGCAACGGGGACCAGCTGGGACTGCAGGGTTTGGGGATGAGTCACACAGCTCAGTGATGGGTCCTCAGTCACGTGCATCGCAAGCGCTGCTACAAACACCATCCATCCTCCACACTGCCGGTCCCGAGGGCAGCCTCTCGCTTGCCCAGGAGATCCCATGGGTCTCGCTCTCCCAACCCTGCCGGTTCCCCCATGAACGCCCCCATAGCAGGTCCCCTCTCCACCCCTGTATATGTTAAATAGGTTTTAAAAACCAAACCCACGTGGGCTGGGAGACCTGCTGCCAGGAGAATGTGTATTTAGTTCAAACCCAGCCCGAGGACGTGGCCACTCAGAGCAGTCAGGACAGCATTTACATGTCCACGGAGGACAGGGAGCGTTATGGGGATGATAAAGCTCCTCCTTGTCTAGAGGAGGTCCCGAAGGTGCTGGGAGGGCTGGAGCCCCTCTGCTGGGAGGACAGGCTGAGAGAGCTGGGGGGGTTCAGCCTGGAGAAGAGAAGGCTCCGCGGAGACCTTCCAGCCCCTGCCAGGCCCTAAAGGGACTCCAGGAAAGCTGGGGAGGGACTCTGGATCAGGGAGGGGAGCCATGGGACGAGGGGGGATGTTTTTAAACTGGAAGAGGGGAGATTTAGGTGAGATATTGGGAAGAAGTTGTTTGCTGTGAGGGAGGTGAGCCCCTGGCCCAGGTTGCCCAGAGAAGCTGTGGCTGCCCCATCCCTGGAGGGGTTCAAGGCCAGGTTGGACGAGGCTTGGAGCAACCTGGGCTGGTGGGAGGTGTCCCTGCCCAGGGCAAGGGGTGGCACTGGATGATCTTTAAGGTCCCTTCCCACCCAAACCACTCAGTGATTCTGTGATTCTATGATAAATAGCAGTGTCCTTATCCCCTCTGCGTTTCCCACCTCCTTACACCCAGTACTCAGTGGTGGGACCATGGTGGGAAGGAGAATGAGCAGGGCCAAATCCTGCCACTGTACCCAGCAAGGCAGAGGGACCCCAAACAGCCCCAAGCCCCAGCGGGTGCAAGCTGCAAAGCAGGAGGCGATGTCGCCCCTGTGCTGTGGTGGCAATGCCATCCGCTGCCGTGGGTTTTGTTTGAGCTTCAGGATATTTGGCTTTTCTTGTGATGCTTAAATGCACCGTGCTTTGTCGTAAGGTCTGATGGTCGTAGAAAAAAAACCCTTCCGGCGTGGTCCTATGGATGTCACGTCGTGAAGAAAGTCCCATGGGGTGTTTATTTCCTACTGTGTTTTCCTCAGGTTTCGAAAAAAAAAAAAGGTCCCTTTTTTGTGGGGGAATTGAAAAATTGGGGAAACTGAAAAAAATCTAATGTGAAATGTTTTGGT
>VWZL01001841.1:91589-110701 GCA_013396915.1 Stercorarius parasiticus
GGGGAACTTGGTGCCAACCCTGCTGCCAATGTCGCCTCCGAGTCAGTGGCTCTCTGGGAGTGTTATTCGGTCGTGCAGCACCCAGCGCCGGCCGTGGCTCCTCCTCTTGCTTGCAAGTGAGGGGCATCTGCCCTTTCTGCTTCGTTCCCGCCATGCCCACCTTCCGCCGCTGCTGAATTTTGCACCAGAACCATGTTTCTTTGCACACCAGGAGCATCCAGTGGCCAGAATGGCCAGGAGCCCTGCGGGGTCACCCTGGTTTGACATCAGGATGCTTTGACACCCGTGTCCCTTGATGCACACCCTGCCCGGGGAGACCTCCATGGGTCTGAGCCGGACCAGGCTGGCACAGGGCGGTGCAAAAGGACGGCTTGCTGCATGGTTGTCCCCCCTCGTGTCCTTCCTGACAGGGCCTTTGGGTGCTCTTTGCGTGCCCAGGTAGTTGTACAGGTGTGTAGGGTGCTCAGGGGGCACCCAGGATTGGAAGGAGAAGGTGGAGGGGTGACCAGCTTGCAGGGTCACCCCTTTTGGGGTGCACAGAGCCACGTTGGGGGTGGACCAACCACCTCAGCACCCAGCCTGGTCAGAGGGGACTCATCACAGAATCACAGAACAGTTTGGCTGGGAAGGGACCTTAAAGCCCACCCAGTGCCCCCCCCTGCCCGGGGCAGGGACACCTCCCACCAGCCCAGGTTGCTCCAAGCCCCGTCCAACCTGGCCTTGAACCCCTCCAGGGATGGGGCAGCCACAGCTTCTCTGGGCAACCTGGGCCAGGGGCTCACCACCCTCACAGCAAACAATTTCTTCCTGATATCTCATCTAAATCTTCCCTCTTCCAGTTTAAAATAGTCCCCCCTCATCCTACCGCTCCCCTCCCTGATCCAGAGTCCCTCCCCATCATCTCTCCAAGTCTGTGCAACTCTTCTGCTGCTCGTCCAGTCCCAAAATATCCTGTAGCCACTTTCCCATGCTGGCATGGGCTTTAGTGGAGCTGAAGCACCTGTCCTGCCCAGCCTGGCATCCCTCACTGCCGTGTTCCCATGGCAATTCCCCTTTCCCTGCCTCCAGCCTCTCGCCCGTGGGGGTCCTTGTGCTCTCCGGCGTCCCACGCAATCAATAAAAACGGGGCCAAGGTTGCAAACCTGAGCACCCAGGGAGGTGGGAAGTGGAGTTCCTTGGCTCGATTCTGCTTTTTGCTCAATATTTTTCCTTTTCTGTCAAAGACCGTGTAAATACAGCAGCGCTGGAGAGCAGGTTTAGCTCTCATGGGAGAGTGCAGCGTGGGACAGGGGATTAGCTCCACGTGGGAGATGCTGAAGGTGTGCTTTGGGAAGCGTAACTTTGATTTCTTCAATTAAAAACCTACCACAGGGCTCTTTCTTGCTGGCTCGGAGGCCAGGCTGGGCTCAGAGCAGCTAAAGCCAAGGGAAGGAGGGAGTGAGGAGCTCCCAAGGGATTGCTACATCCAGGGCAGAGAGCACCCGGAGCCCGTCGGGAGCTCAGCAGCAAAGCAGCAGCCCATACCCACGGGCAAAGAGCATTCCCCATGCATCCGGCGGCCGGTGGTTTCAGCCAGCCAGGAGGGCAGGGGCAGGGACATCCTCCCCCTGTGGCTCTGGGGACTTCCCACTTGCTCTGTTGGTCACAGCAGGAAATTCAGGGGATGCTCGGCGGGTCCCATCGGCTGCCAGCTGCCCCAAACCCAGCCTCGGCACCGCCGGGAAGCCTGTCCAAGCTGCACTGGTCTTTTTTTGCTTTGCTTCTAGCCTGGAGCAAGTGGGTGAGGCATGTGAGGGTGGAAACGCCAGGATGGGGCTTCTGCCCTTTGGGAAGTTGGGACAGCCCTGGGTGTCCAGCTGGGCACCGGGCAGGCACAAGGGCACAGTTCTGCCTGCAAAACCAGCTAAATCCCAATTGGAATGGGAGTTTGGGGTACCCAGGGGTACTAACAACACTAATTTGGGAGAAAAACTGTGTCCTTGGGGTGACAGGGTGGGATAAGGGCCATGCCTGGCCCAGCCTGAGGGACACTGAGGTGTTCCAGGTGCTTTGGTTGGCACCTTCCCCGGAAACTGCCGGTGCTGGGCGCATCCTGCCCCTCTCTCTGGGGGGGGGGGGGGCTGGCTGCATCCATGGGGGCTCTGTGGGGCTGAGCCCTGGCTGGTCTCTGTGCAGGCAGGACTGGGCAGAGACGGAGCTGCCCGCACAGAGCAGGGTGGAAACAAGCTGCGCCAGCGAGCGGGAGCACGGGGAAGGGGCATTTGCAGGGTGAAGTCTCCGAGCCGCAGATCCGGGCACATGCCGGAGCAGGGATGAAGGAGCGGGTGCAGGCACAGGCATCGGGGGCACCCTGGGCACCCAAGCTGGGTGGCCTGGCAGCCCCGGGAGGAGCAGGGGATGCAGGCAGGGAAAGAAGCAACAGGCAGAAGCACAGCTCTCCCAGCCCTCAGCCTTACCCCCATCCCCATCGCTGGTTAACCCTCACTTGGCCAGGGCTGCAGAGGGGGGTCCTGGGGGGTCCCGGCTCTTGCCGGAGCCTCGGGGGGCGCGCGGGGCTGGGTGCACGCTCCCCCCGCAGCGGCGTGGCCCCTTACCTTACTCCCTGGGTGCTCTCAGGGCAGAGTCATTGGGTGCTGGCACCCAGGGCCAGCAGCCGGTAGCCCCCGGGGTGCGCTGGGGTCCCTCCGCGCCGGCCGAGCCCGTGTCCCGGCGCCGTGTGCGGGGACACTGCGCGCTGCGGGGCTGACACCCGGGATCCGATGTCAGTGCCCGCGGCGGTGTGGCGGGGCCGCAGTGCCACCCACCGGCAAAACACCCCCCCTTCCCCGCACACCCCGCTGCCCCCGGGGCAGGACGAGGCGCCCCCAGGGCAGGGTGGGCCGTGGGGACCCCAGGCTACTGCGATGCCCTGGGCCACAATGTTATACTTTGAGAAACTCACAATTTATCGTCGTTTAGGCAATTATTCTATCACCTGATGAGCCCTCCCCACCCGGGAAGGGGAATCGGGGAAAACAAGGAAACCCGAGGGTTGAAATATAAACAGATTTAATACGATAAGACTAAATAATTAACATTAATAATACTGAAGAACCAGTATTGGTCCTGATACCAATATAAATATAGGAGGATTCAGCCCATTCCATCATAGGAAGCCGTGCACTCCCCGCAGGGACAGCCCATGTGGGATACTGCAAGCGCTGCGGATTCGGGAGGAAGGGAAGGGCTCAGGGTCCGGCACCAGGGCAAGGAGTTCTCCGGATCCCGGCCATCAAGGGAGAGAGAGAGAACTCCTCAGCAAACTTTCTAATTTGTATTGAACGTGATGTTCATGGTATGAAATAATCCTGTCGGCAGCTTGGGTCAAGTGCCCGGGTCTCGCTCCTCCTCATCCCCGCACCTGGTGAACTTGAAAACACCGAGACCTTGAAACCCATATCCCATAGCTGGCTATAAAGTAAATATTTTCACAAATTCAGACATTAGAGTCTTCTAAAAGTCCCGTTTTGCCAAGCATTAGAAGAGAAATGAGTCCTGTGTCGCTCAGACCATGCTGGAGGGGAGATGGGGAAAACCTGTCCTGGCTTTGCCTAGGCTCAGCCGCCCCAAATATGTGTCTGTAGGGCACAGTCCGTGCTAAAGATGCAGCAAACCCTTTTGAAAACCTTTCCTGCAGACTGAAGGTGACGCACAGTCCCCGTGGGGGTGGCACGTCCCCCCTCCTGCACCCACGGTGGCCTCCTGCCTTCCCAGGCTCTGCCCCACCATGGAAACCACGGGGTCGAAGCCCAGCGGGTCATTTGGGGGGCAGGTTTAGCACCCAGAAAGGCCCATTCGCAGCTGGAAATACATGCAAACCCCAGTGCTTTTCAAAGCTTTGTGGCAACTGTGACGTTCCCACCAAGCATCCCCAGCCCTGGCGCAATCTGCTGCTGCTGTCTGCCCCCCAGCCCTGCCGAAACAGCATCTTCCTCGCTAATGATGGAGAGAGATATTTATTCACCTGTGGTCTCTTCACGGCTGCAGGCAGGCATTTATTTGACAGCTGCCGTGCTCCTCTGGAGGTTTTCTGGCCAGCAACGCAGGATGTTGCTGGCCCGGGGGGTGCTGTTTAATGAAGCATCTTCTATCTCACCTCAAATCAAGTCTGGGGCTCTGTTTCCCCCTCTCAACGCCTCTTCCTGAGACCGGGCGGGATCTCTGGAGATCCCGCAGTCTGGAAAGGGGCCAACAAGTGGGTTTTATTTAAGGAAGGACATGTGGCTACACGGAGAAATTACAACCCGGGAATTGTGAGAAGCTCCGCTGAGATCGGGTGGCCGGGGTCTTGGGGACACGGGAGAGGCCAGGAGGTTTGGGGAAAGGGCATTCGAGGCCTTTCTCGCTCCTGGAGGCAGCGTTTTCCAAGCAGGAGCTCAGCCCAGGGAGGGTAAAGGATGCTCGTGGGGACAAACAGGGCAGGCTGTGGCGTGGTGGTGGCAGCTCCGACCCGTAGGGGACAGGGTGCCCCAGCACCTCTGGGACAACCCGTAATACACCCGTCTTTGGCTCTTCCTCGCCTTCCTCCTCCATCTCCTCTCCGTGGCCATGCCCAGAGCCTGGCTGCTTCACCGGGCAGAGAAAAAGCAGGTTATTTCTCCCCCCTGGGGAATATTTCCAGGCATTACAGACACTGGCAGGGTTTCCACCCTCTCGGAAGCCTGGTACCAAGTTATCTGGGTTTGTAGAGCAAACCAAACCTCTCAGAAGCAATGCTGGATTTCAGAGCAATATTTTATTGGCAAAATCCTCGCTAGACCCAGGCAAACGAGTCCCCAGCGAAGACGGGTGAGCCCCACTCCTTGCAAACCATCCCGTCCCTCCAGTGCAAAGGCCCTGGAGAGCTGCAGAGCTCCTCCAAGCTGGCATGGCAAGGGTGATGGACCGTCTGCCCCGGCACCGAGAGCAGCTGAAGCAACAGGCATGGCAGAAAGGGAAACTTTTTGGAAATCAAGGGAGGATCCGAGGCAAGAGACCATTGCGGGTCTCACCTAGGAGCTGTGGGGCTTGGTCTGTCTCTGTGTTTGGTTCTCCCCCCCAAGAATGGCTCCTGGGGGTTGTGTCTAGGCATCTTCCCATAATTTTGTAAACCAAGGAAGGAGGGGAAAATAACCAGCAGTAAATCCCCCTTCAGTGTTGGGGCCGCTTCAGTTTTCATTCCACTGCCAAATGAAAAATGCCAGATGCCCTTTGTGAAATGATATTTGTGTTTCCTACCCTTGCCCGGGGCAGAAGAGGTGGACAAGCTCTCTTCCCTTTGCCTAAAACACCGACCAAACTGTGAGGAGAGCTTTGGGCAAGCGAGACACCACCACAGAGATCCTCGAAAGCCACCAGCACCTGAGCAGGCAGAACCTTTCCCAACGGCCGTTCACACCACCCAGATCTGCCAGACCTAGGACCTACAAAAGTCCTTTTTATTGCATTTCTGGGACCGTAGCTGTGGAGCTGCACCACCATCACCATCCTTGGGGAGGTATTTCCCCCCTTGAACATCGCCCTCATCACGCTGTGAAGTCTTGGGTCGCCAGGTTGAAGACGTTGCTCTCCATGGAGGACTGCCACTTGCCCCAGTTCCTCTTGATCTCAGCCTGGACCTGAAGCGACACCACGGATGGGTGCTGGCACCCAGGGCCACCCTCCAGCACCCAACGGAGGGGCAGGAGCTGCACCCGGGTCTCAACAAGGGATCTGGGGTACCAAAGGATGGGGACCCCCATGCATGGCTGCATGCCCTGGTGTGCACACGTGCATGGTTGTGTGCATGCCGTGCTCATTGGGGTGCGCCCTTGGGGGTGTCTGTGCACCCACGTGTGTGGCTGTGGTGCCCAGGGGGTTGGTGTTGGGGGGGACACGCACCTCTCCGTTCAGGAAGCAGTACAGCAGAGCCACCAGGAAACCCTGGAAAGGGCAGAAAGAGCAAATTTCACCCAAGGAAAAGGGTTGGACCCCTCTGTGTTCATCCGCTGCCTGCATGTAGCATCCTCCCACACCTCTTACCCCAGCCTACAGGTGGTAGGTGTATGGGATCAGTGCAAGTTCACAAGACCACAACCCTTGTGCCTTATCCCTGGTGTTCAAGGGGTGCCTGGGATGTTGTCCCCTCCCAAAAGCGTGCAAAGCCCCAGCAGCCCATCCCAGGGTCCCCTGGTGTGATCTTGGGATGGGACAGGATGGGTACATGGGGATTTTGTCTACCCATCTCCCCCAGTCTGTACCTGGTAGGAACCGAGGACCAGCTCAAAGTACAGACGAGCATCCACACCGATGTGCTCGGGGAAGAGCGCGAACACCACGTAGTGCACCCCAAAGAGAGGGATAAGGAGCAGCGTGGACTTTGTCAGCCTCCTGTGGAGAGTGGTGGCATGAGCGGTGGCCTGGGTGCCAGCGATGGTCCTGCTGCCCTGCGAGACAAGCCCTTCCCAAGACCTTGGTCTTAACCCAAAATAGATTTTCCATGAAAGGAGGTCTTGGAGGCTCCAAGGGTGCTCCTCCTCTGTGCTCTGCCAGGGAAGGGTCCCTGCTGCCCTGAGTCTCCCCAGAAAACAGGGTGAGGGGAGCTCCCCCTTGCCCGAGCCAGCCCTTACATGTACTGCTGCTTGTAATTTTTGCTGATGTCTGGGGACCGGATCTTCTGCGCTAACATCCTGGTGACATTGAGGAAGATGAGGAAGTTCACCTGCCATGAGAAGCCATGTCTCAGGCTCTGCACAGACCCCTGGTTGGGTCCCCCTGTTCCTATGGGACCCCCCAGCTCTGGGGCTGGGATGCTCCGGAGACACACTCACAAATATGGCCAGGAGGATGGGAGCCTTGATCACCCACCAGTACAGGCTGGTGTAGTCATCCCAGCACCTGTGGAGGAGAAATGGATGTGGAGCACCTGGAGAGGAGAAATGGCTCTGCCACCCACTTGCACCCTTTTAGCCCAGGTTTCGCCCCGCTTTCCCCCCTCCCAGCCCCCTGCCCCATTTGCACAGCACCTCTTGCAACGGGGCCCCACCGCAGCGTGGGTCCCACCAGAAAATTGAAATAGCTTTAAAATAAAGTGCTGCCCCACTTCTCCCCTCCTGAGCCTCCCATGCATGAGGCTCGGCCCCCCACGACTTGCATGGGCGACACGTGGCTGAGCTGGCCTGCAGCAAGAAGAGGGGTGGCTGCTCTTACCCATGGTTGTCGTACTGCAGCCTGGTGACCACCCAGACGCAGACTGTCAGCATGGGGACGCCTGCAAGGACAGGCAAGGGTACAGAGTCACCCTGGGGCTCTGGGGAGCCCCAGTACCTCCCCCCCAACCCTTGTCCCCAAAAACATGTGTCTAGGTCAGGTATGAGGCCCTGGGGGTGGCAGGAAGGTGACAACCTTTCCCCTTTCTCCAGGTTTTAAAAGGAGGTGGCACCCATTGATGGTGATGTGCCTGTCTGCAAGTCACCTCCTGGCCACTATCCTGCCCCTCCCTGGGCTCTTGCATCTAACCCGGGCACCCGGGATGGGTGTTTCCAGCCCCAGATGGATGTGTGAAGAAAGAAGGACCCATCTCTGTCCCATCCTGACCACATTCAGGATGGATGGGCAGCAGATGATAGAATCATAGAATGTGTTGGGTTGGAAGGGACCTTTAAAGGTCACCAGATGCTGCTACAAAGTCTCTTTGATCGGCTTTAGCAAATGTTTTCCACTTTGAGTGATTTTTCACACGTGCCATAAAGGCAAGGATGAAGCCATGCTGCCCGACCAAGCACGAGGCCATGCAGAGAGATGCTGGGGTGGAGGGCCATGTGGAGAACAGCCATGGGGACCTCTGCGGACCTCTGTCCAGGTGGGCCAGAAAGCAGGCAATCCCCAAAAGCGGTGCAGACCCCAGTCTGTGCCAATGGGACCTCACTGGAGGGGGGTGGATGTGCTGGGGGGCCCTGCACTCACCCCAGCCGATGAGGATGTACCACCAGATGTACCTCTTGTCGGAGGTGAAGGTGAGCAGCAGCAGGGTCTGCAGGTACATGCCCTCCACCAGCAGCCAGTAGAAGTTGGCCAGGACTGAGTACTGGAAGAAGGCGATGGCTGCTTTGCAGTTCGCCTGTGAGGATGAGGAGGGGGAAAGGCTCAGGAGGGCGGGCTGGTGTCAGACCTTGTCCTGGGGGCACAGGGGGTGGGCAGCCTCTCTGTCCATCTGTTGAGGAGACCTGTGATGGCCTTTCAGTGCAGCCCCAGGGATGCTGCGCCAGCGCCGCGCTTCACCTGTGGCATTTTCTGCTCTGCCTGCGCAGCACGGGCAGATGGCTGCAGGCTGTTACTGTGGGACCTTTAGAAACCTGTGTCTGTGGTGTCCGCAGCGTTGTATCTGGGATGCACGCAGGGGTTTCCGTTTCTATTGACAACCCCAAATCCGCGCATCCGGAGGTGCCAGGTCTGTTTGTATGTACATGGTGCTACCGGGGCTGTGCAGAGCTTCAGCCCTGCTGGGAGACTCTCTGAGACCAGGGAGAGCTTTGAGGGCAGAACGTGTTTGCTGCAGACAGGGCCCATGCAGAGATGCTGTCATGAACCTCCTGAAGTCCATCCAAACCAGCCTTCCCCCCGCCCAGGTTCACAGCCTCTCTGTTTCTCCTCTTTGCAGTGCTAAATCCACCACAAATCCACCAAGACCCCTCCAGTTCAGCTCGTGGTGCCCTCTCCTGCACCATGTCAGGGTTGGGACTCAGCGTCTTACCGTTGACATCGTGCAGTGGTCGACAGACTCATCCGAGAAGAGGACGGCGTCCTTGATGAACACGGCAGCCCCACGCAGTATGAAGGAGGTGAAGAAGTGGATGTGGATGGAATTCCTGGTGCAATGAAGCTTCCTGCGGGAGGAAGAGATGTGCTGTGCCCAGGGAGGAGCAGAGAGAGCAGATGGGAGGAGAAGATTCTCCTTTGGGAGCCACTTCCCTGGCTGGACCCCAGCCCAGGGGACCATGTCTTTGTGGTGGTCAAGCACAAAGCCCTGGAGAAGGTTTTCCTCCTCTGAAATCATGAAGAACGGGGTTGTGCTGTGCTTGAAGCTGCTGCCCGGGGACGAGGTGTGCTGGGGCACATCCTCCAGCCACCTCCTGAGAGCATCCTTCTGCAGCACAGCGAGGTCTGCGAAAACAAAGCTTGAAAGGGCAACCTGAGGGTTTAAAGTCTTTGTGTCAGCAGGAAAGGACAATGCTGCAGTTCGTCTCATGCCTCCCTGGTTATCTGTGTTGGCAGGGATGGAGCCTGGCTGCTCTGGGAGGGGAGAGACTGAGACTGTTCGCTTTCCTCCAGCCCACGGAGCAGCCAGCGCTGAGCCCTACCTGAAGCAGGAGAAGATGCCGATGGCCAGGAATAGGGCTGCCAGGGACGTGGAGTAGCCGCAGGTGTAAAGCACCTTCATGGTGACGAAATAGCCTTTCTGGAAGGGAAAGCAGCAGCAGAGTGAGGCAGCATGAGCTGGGAGGAGCTGTGATGGGCAGGGAGGTGGCAGGGTTATGCCCCAGCCCTTGCCCAGGCTTGTGCCCAGCCAAGCTGAGATCCCTCCAGGCATCCCAGCAACAATGATGAGGTCAACAAGACATCTTCATCTTCATGTTTCATTGCCCAACGGCATGGGGCAATGTGGGGTGGGGTGATGCTAGGGAGGGTGCCCCATGGCCCCCTGGGGGACCCACTTGCCTTGGCCTCGGTGTCGTTGTTGCTGCCAATGGCCTCCAGCTCGCAGGCGTTGTAGTAGGGAGGGCTGGGGAAGCTCCATCCCGACTCGGTGCAGTTCCTCCGGATCAGCGCTGCAGCGACAAGAAGGGATCTCACGAGAGCCACGGGCATCGCCTCTGCATGGGCACCCCCTAAATGTCTGGGGATGGGGCACCCTGCTCTCTGGGACGGAGCCCACATCCCACCACCAGCACCCTGGCTGTGACAGCAGCGCGGCACCCGAATGGCCTGGCTGCCCCATCCCTCCCATCCACATCACATCTCTGTCCTCTGGTGCCGGAGGTGCCAGGACATCTTAGGGCAGGATGTGAAAGCAAACATGAATCCTCAACAGCGGGAGGGAATTAAAGCTAAAAAAAGGATTTTTTCATCTTGCGAGGGCTTCATCAAGCCTCTCCTGAGCTGTTTCTGCCCTAAAGCAAGCATTTACCAACCCTCCATCGCCTCTGCCCAGCCGAGGCAGTGCTGGGATGCCGTGGGGGCTGGTTGGGTGCTCTCCTTTACACTCTGCTGCCTCCGAGATGGATGGAGGCGGCAGCTCCCCCGGCAGCAGCATCAGCGCCGGGAGAGCGCCCTGCCTTGAAATAATCATGATCTTACACTGCGTTTTTTGTCCGCGTGGCTTGGAGTGGTACCGAGCAGGTCAGGAGTGTAAGGCTGGCGTGTGGATGGGGAAAGGAGGGCACCAAGCAGCTAGGGGACTCTCCTGGTGTCACACGCTTGGAAGATGAGGTCCCCAAGTGCTCTGCCCGCAGGGGATGCTTGCTACTGGCTGATGAAGGGGTTTGAGGACTTCCCTGGCGTGACAGAACCCTGCATCTCTGCTTTTGCCTGTCCCCTGCTTTGGTTGTAATAAATGCCAAGCTTTTGGATGGGGCAGGAGCTGTGGGACCAGAGGGGAAGGGCTGGGGTGGCACAAGGACCCCGGGCAGGCAGGGGTGGGTCCCAGGGGATGAGCGATCCGGGCTGGATTGAGAGCACTGCACCTTTGGACTTCTTGAAGACGTGGAGGATGTCGGGGCAGGCGACGGCTCGGGACTGGCCGACGGGCACGGCCGACCAGCAGCTCACTCCATCCCACTCCGTCAGGCAGCCTGGGGATGGAGGGGACGGTTAGTGCCGCCAGGAAGGGACGTGCTGTGGACACGCAGACACACACACGCAGCCCCCCCGGTGCCCGGCACAGCCCGCAGCAGGCACGGCTGCGTGGGTGTAACGGGAGAGCCGAGAGCGGCCGTCCGTCACCCGATCTACAGGGCCATGCCGTACCCCCTCAGGAATTAGGAGCATCCCAGCTCCAGTTCTGGGAATGGCCTCCCCCACCACTGAGATCTCCTTTTAGCCCGGTGGCGAGATGGGACCTGGTATTTCCTGGGGCTACATCAGAGCCCTGCGGGGAGGCGCCAGGGGACGAGGGTGCGGGAAGGGCTGGGATTTTTCCTGGTGGCAACTAAAATAATGCAGGTTTATGCTGGATTTCTGCACCTGAAGGAGGAGGACAGGAGAAAGCAAGTGTTCAAGGCCAGGTTGAACGGGGCTTGGAGCAACCTGGTCTGGTGGGAGGTGTCCCTGCCCAGGGCAGGGGGTGGAATGGGATGATCTTTAAGGTCCCTTCCAACCCAAACCATTCTGTTTTCTGTGATTCTGTGATCCTGTTATTCTGTGATTCAGACTTGCTGGAGAACAATTAGCTTAAACATGTTTTGCTCCTCTCTCTAGCACTAAGTTCATCTTTAAATAACTCTCCAATTGCCTTGGAAATGAGAACGGCCGAGAAGGCGCGGGGCCTTGAAGAATTAGTGCTGTAGCACACCGGGATGAGACATAGACACCACACTCCCAGGACAGCTCTCCTGCTTGCACATGTACATTATTAACCTTGTAGATATACATTATTAACCTGGAGCCACGTCTATTCCCAGCCAGGGAACGTGGACTCAGACAAGTCTAATTAGTTTTCTCTGATTTTCAGCAAAGCCGTCTGTAGGTACCTGGCCAGGCTTGGAGGGATTTGCAGGGCTGTCATTACAATGTCAAGGTACGTCTTAATTTTTGCTCTGGAGGACAGGCGAACCCAGCACAGCTGCTGGGGCGGTTCTGAGAGCGGTTGCTTCATTTCTTGGGGGCTGAGCGAAATATCTGGATGTGTCTGCATGACGGAGCCATCCCGTTATATATAAATGCATCTCTCGCTGTATCAGCGAGCTCTTCCAGCACAGTGGGTGCTGCGGGACCACTTGGTTGGGAGCCGGAGGAGCCACCCGCGACACAGGGATTGAGCTGGGATTCACGCAGCTCTGCGGTGCAATCCCAGGGAATAAAGTCACCCCTCCATTCAGATGGGGAGGAAAGGTTTGAATCTCCCTTCCCCCTCTGTTTCCCTCTCCTGGGCTGCTGCAGCATCTAAAAAAAAAAACCCCATTTCTTAGCGGCGTGCAAAATGGGGACGACTCTCCCATGGAGAAGAGACGATGGAGCCAACATCTGGGGGGAAAGGGCAAAAAACCGTGAGCACAGGAACTGCCGTTGTGTCTCATTGCCCACCTCGCAGGCAGGAGCTGTGCCTTCAGCGTCCCCGCGTTGTTGGTCCCCAGGGGCCACCACATCCTCTCACTGTCCCCTGTCCCCCAGCTCCCAACCGGCGTAGCCCGGCAGCCGGAGGTGTTTGGTTTGGACAGACCCAAAGCAGCCTGCGTCATTCCAGTTTTCCCAGTGCAGGGCTGAAACATCCCTGAGATCTACATTATCCTTGGGATGTTCTCCTTCACGCGGCCAAAAAGATAATTTTTTCCCCTCAAAATACAGTTTGATGGGAAGTTCCTGCTCAGCATTTCTACTGGTTGATTATATGCAGACCTGCCAGGGCCGCCTCCCTATTTCTTGCTGCTCTAACTGCTATCTGGAGACCTCCAAAAGAGATCGTCCGAGCGTCACCTCACCGGCAGCTTATTTCTTCCTGACTATTTCAGAGCAGTAAATGCTGCGAGTGCCGGAGCAGACTTTGAAGCGAAAGCATCGCCAACGTGAGTTCTAACCAGTTTTAGGACCCCACGGGGGGTTCCCCGACAGGATGCTGAAGCCTGAGGTCCCTGTCCTGCTCCTTAACTCTATATTGCCACTGCGTCCAGGGCACCTGAGCCCTCCCCTCCACTGTCACCACGTGCCACGCTCTCCGCAGGACCCTCCCCACGCTGGCACAAGCAACCAGGGGATAAATTTGGTTCAGGTGGGCAGTGGAGGCGGCAGGCAAGCAGGAAACCTGGGATTAAATACTGATTTTAATTATGCATTCATGCCTCTTGCTTATTTTCCCACAGTGAGATTCCTTCCCCCTGGCTGGCACGATCCGGGCTGCAAAATGGACCTTTTCCAATCAACTTGGCTTTTCTCTGCTAAGCTGGATGATACGTTATATCTCCGTACAGTTAAGCAATTATGCACCTTAACGTGCATTTATTGAGATGCTTCGTCTTTACATTTGTATCAGATGAAATCCGTTGAATGACGCATTTCTTATTCACTAGGTGATAATTTTTACCCAGAATTTAAGCCAAGCTGCTTTTGGATGGAAATTGAAAGGCAATTAAAAAAAAACAAAAACGAAAACCCAAAAAAGTACAAAAGCAGAACTTTAAAACCGGTTTTCAATTAGATAATTGGTTTAAAAGTCCCGGATGTGTAAAAATTAAGTTGCTCAAAACATGTTTAGCATTAAAAGTAACTGAATTAGGAAGGCGTGAAGTGGTGACATGCACCGTGCGATGCTCGTGCTGGTGGCCAAGGCTCTGCATTGTCTTGCCCGGCCCCAGAGCATCAGTCTGGGGGGGACGGGAGTGGGGCATGAGGCTCTGCTTGGGCCATCGTTTGGACCTCTCCATTGTTTCATTGCCATATGCCTTAAATCAGGGGGGACTCAGCCCCTGTGGTTATTTGCATCCTGCAGCCCCTCTGTACCTCCCGGGGTGAAATCTCAGCCCCTGTCTCTTCCTGCGGCAGCAATTTTGGGGCTCTCCGGGAACGCTTAGAATCATAGAATGGTTTTGGTTGGAAGAGACCTTGAGGATCACCAGGTCCAACCGTTAACCCAATGCTGCCAAACCCACCACTAACCCATGTCCCTCAGCACCACGTCTGCCCGGCTTTTAAATCCCTCCAGGGATGGCGACTCCACCACTGCCCTGGGCAGCCTCTTCCAATGCTTGACAACCCTTTCGGTGAAGAAATTTCTCCTAATATCCATCCTAAACCTCCCCTGGTGCGACTTGAGGCTGTTTCCTCTTGTCCTTAGCCTTCACCTCAGCGCTGCTCTCCATTTTCCTGAAAATACCTGCTTTTCTGCATCCCCCCTCCCCGCCCCAGATCACCTCCAAGGACCCCCTTAGCAGATCCCCCTCTCCTCCCGAGGGAGATGAGCCCCGTGCGCGGCGGGCGGCTCGCACTCACCCTGCTGCTGGGGGGATCCCAGGGGGGTTGACGTTTGCCTTTCGCTCCTGATAATCTCCAGACATTCAGCTTCTTGCTCTTGGAAATAGAGGACGACGGAGCAGTCGGGATGCGTCGCTCGCACCTTGGGAGGGAGGAAAGGGCAGGCGGTGGGATGCCGGGCATTAAAAGACCTGAGCAGGCAGGGTTCCAGCCAATATTCACTATTTCTGCTGCAGCCAGCCCCAGGAGAGCCTACCTATGTAACCGTGCTTTTGGACCCTGACATTTCCTTAGCTTTCTCCTGTTTGCCTTATAAACACCATAAAGAACCACCGCAATTATTTCTAATTCCCTCTGAAAGCCTGCGATGCTCAAGGGCACCGCTCCGCCAAGACTCAAGCTCCCTGCGGAGGAGCTGAGCTTAAAGACGGAGGGGCCGACCCCATGAGCAGGGCAGAGGCGAGCACGTTCAAAGCCTGAGCAAGGAAACCATGTAATTAGAGATTTTGAAAAAAAAAAAAACCCACCTATTTGGGCAGGTCTAATCCTTCCCTTGCGGGCTGGGTTTTGCTCACAGGGGTTTTGCCCACGTTCGGGCTGGTGTATTTTCATCAGAGGCATCGGTAATGGCTGTTGGAGTTCACGCTCTCTCCTGTTCCCCAGCTTTTTGGGGAAATGCTGCAAAACGGGCGCGCTGACCTCATTAAATCTCTGGGGTTTGCTAGCAGAAGTGCTGAAACACCAAGGAGCACGCCCTGACCCCACAGCTCCCAAAAAAGCAAGGGATGTGGTAGCTCAGGGCCCTGGGAGAGAATCTGCCCGGAATTCCCTGCATTTGGGGTTTACCCCCTTGGCTTCCAGCTGGAGAGCTGGGAGATTGAGGCTGGATTTTGCATGCCCATTCCCAAGCACCCATGCCCATTCCCATCCATCCCTGCCCATTCCCATTCATGCCCATTCCCAAACATCCATGCCCATTCCCATTCATGCCCATTCCCATCCATGCCCATTCCCATGCATCCATGCCCATTCCCATGCACCCATGCCCATTCCCATCCATCCATGCTCATTCCCATGCACCCATGCCCATTCCCATTCGTGGCCATTCCCATCCATGCCCATTCCCATGCACCCATGCCCATTCCCATCCATCCATGCTCATTCCCATGCACCCATGCCCATTCCCATTCGTGGCCATTCCCATCCATGCCCATTCCCATGCACCCATGCCCATTCCCATCCATCCATGCTCATTCCCATGCACCCATGCCCATTCCCATTCGTGGCCATTCCCATCCATGCCCATTCCCATGCACCCATGCCCATTCCCATCCATCCATGCTCATTCCCATGCACCCATGCCCATTCCCATCCATCCATGCTCATTCCCATGCACCCATGCCCATTCCCATTCGTGGCCATTCCCATCCATGCCCATTCCCATGCACCCATGCCCATTCCCATCCATCCATGCTCATTCCCATGCACCCATGCCCATTCCCATTCGTGGCCATTCCCATCCATGCCCATTCCCATGCACCCATACCCATTCCCATCCATCCATGCCCATTCCCATCCATCCATCCCCATGGGGGGATGCAGTTGGGGCTGCAGCATCTGGAGATGGGGCACGTCTGGGGCAGGGTTTTTGGGCCAAGGAGACGGGATTGGGTTGCTGATGGTTTTCGGTGTGAGGACAGAGAGATAAAAGCTGGGGAAACAGAGGGATGAGGGTGGGCAAGTGGACTCAAGGACTGGAGGAAAGTCTGGGACGTTAAAGCATCGCTTGGCTGAGTCCTGTCCTCCCCTGCCCTGTCCTGGCCACCGTGCAGCCACTCCCCTGGGGCTCCTTCACCTTTCCCAGGAGATTTAGTTTCCTTTTCCTGCTGAACACAAGATTTACAAGGAAATTCCCGGTCTACAAGATGCATTTTGGTGATGGCTGCTGGGCACAGCACGGAGAAAGCGCACTGCTTCATCGTAGTGAGGAAGGATGTGGACTGGGCAGAGGTGCCGCAGCCCCTTTTAGCTGTAAAGCTGCTGGTTTTTATTATTTATGGCAACACAGCATGGCTGCTGGAGCAGCGGAGCAGGTAATGTGCAGTGTTCCCTTTGGAGCTTGCTTCAGGGCAGGCAACTCCTTGCTGTGCCTCAGTTTCCCCATCTGGAAAGGGGCCTGATGCCATCGCTCTCCTTAGAAAGCCCTCAAAGCGTCTGGTACTCCCCTCATCCTGCTTGTGTTCCCTGCTCTTTCCCCTTTCCCTCTTTTTTTTCTTCCTTTCCTCCTTTCCTCTTCCCTTTCCTTTCCTTTCCTTTCCTTTCCTTTCCTTTCCTTTCCTTTCCTTTCCTTTCCTTCCCTTCCCTTTCCTTTCCTTTCCTTTCCTTTCCTTTCCTTTCCTTTCCTTCCCTCTTCCCTTCCCTTCCCTTCCCTCTTCCCTTCCCTTCCCTTCCCTTCCCTTTCCCTTTCCCTTTTTTCCCTTCCATTTCCATTTTTTCCCTTTTCTTTTTTCTTTCCTTTCTTTTTCCTTTCTTTTTCCTTTCCTTTTCTCCTTCCTTTCCCCCCCTTCCCTTTCTTTTCCTTTGCTTTTCCTTTCCTTTATCCAAAGCCTCCATATTAGCTAAAGAACTTGCGGAGCAAGCCAGCACGGGGAGCAATCCCGAAGGCTTTGCAGAGAAACACCAAGCCGAACCCCTCTCCCTCCGGAGCCCTCCACCCCCTGGCATTTGCCGCCGGAGCGACTTGACAAGTCCAGGATGGCTTTGCCACATGGCTGCCGGGCTCACCGCGCATTACTCCGGCAGCACAGCCCCCCCGTGACACCCCCGTTTCAGCGGGCACCCGCTGCCCCTGGGTCTGCCCAGCGATGGGGAGCACCCAGTGCGTGGTCCCTGCCCCCTGCGCCCTCCAGCCATCCCAACCTTTGCGCCTGCGGGTGCTCCCCCAGGCCCTTGGGGTTTGGGGCTCCTTCCAGGCATGGAGGATGGTGTGAGCGAAGCCCCCTCCTCCAGGACCCACGTCAGGATGGAGGGGACCATCCCTGGGGCAGGGCAGAGGGGGGTCACCTTCCCTGGGGATGCTCTGGAGCATCCCCTGGCGCTGAACCCCACCAGAGCTTTGCTGGCTGCCCTGGCTGGACCCCGAGTGCTGTCCCAGCCCTGGGATATGCAGCGGGGTCCCGGCGTCGCCCACCTCCCTCCCTGCGCTGCATGCCCGCAAATCCTCCCCCAGAAGCTGCTGTGAAAGCGCCCGAGCGGGTGCAGCGGTGCCGGCAGCTTGCAGGGCTGTGGCTTGGCGTCACCCATGGGATGGGCAGCTGGAGGGATGGGGACGGGGATGGGGACGTGCTGGGGGAGACCTGACCCCTAACCAGGACCGCAGGCACGCCGCTCCCCAGGGCTGGCCGGCCCCTGAAGTGGCTGTCACAGGCAGGGGACCGCCACACCACTGCCCACCCTCTCCCCATCCCGTCATCCCTGGGGACACTTACCCGGAGCATCAGGAGCGCGAGCAGCAGAACCAGCAGCGTGCAGGCACCGAGGGGCTGCTGTAGGCCCCCCATGGCTGGAGCCAACCCTGTGCTGCCCCGTCCACCTGTGTCCCAGCTCAGTCCCCGAGGGGTTGGGGACAGCCCTGCTCCTCCTGCATGGCCCTGCGGGTGGGGGGCCACATCGGCACCCCTGCTCCCAGGGGTGACCCAGCACCCTGCTCCCCCTCACCCCGCTTCCGCTGCTCCTTCCCAGCCCTGTCCTGCTGCCAGCTCCCTCCGGGACCTTTTCCCGTGGAGGATGCTTGGTCCCACTCCTGGTGCCCACCCAACCCTGACTGTCCCCCCGCCTTGCCCAGCACCGACGGGCTCCGTCTCTCTGCGAGAATGAATGTCACGGCTCCTGGATCTGGTAATATGGCAGGCTCCACCCTCCGCTCCCCCTCCCCACGCAGAAGGCTGGATGCGAGGAGCAGCAGGGGGGGAGACGACACCCCAGCCTGGCACTGCCCAGCCTGGCCACCCCTGGGCTGCCAGCATCCCCTTCTCTGCTCCCGTCAGGGACGTGGGGACCCCCAGCTGGGCCCAGGGGGATGCGCAGGGGGGGCGCACGGAGCCCTCTCGCCTGCTCCATGGATGCTGCTGAGCTGGAAAACCGCTGGGTAAAGGCTGTGGGAGGTGGGGGTGCCGTCAGGATGGGGTGCAGGGGGCATGCCGAGGGTGATGATGCTCCCCAGCCGACTCCAGGTAGGACTAGAGGAAGGTAGGGAGCTCGAAGGAGATGCCGTGATGCTGGGACTGCGCGCACACACGCGCGCAAACACATGCCCTGACACGTGTGTGCACGCCTGGCCACACGCCTGCACATGGGCTGGGGGCAGTGATGCTCCTTCAAGCCCTTCCTGGGCTCTGCCGGCCCTGGCGCATCCCTGTCCCCAGCTCCATCCTCCCTGCTCGCCTCCTGCCTCCGCTCCTGCCGACACCCCAGACCCCCTTTCCCAAACGCACCCCCTGCCCAGAAAGGCCCTGGGTGGGCACCGGGTGTCTGGCAGGCAGCACACGGCTCTGCGAAATAACTTTAATTTTACCCCCAAATGAGGTTTTTGGTCTCGGCTGAGCTCATGATCTTGGTGGTTTGGTGCTACCAGGACGGTGGGTGCTGTAACCTACCGGTACCAAAGCGGAGCAGGGAAGAGGGGGTGCTGGTGTACCCCAGCTGCTGGAGCAACCTGTGATGGACACGCACCACGAACCCCCCAGCAGGGTGCCCCCCCGCCGTGCCCAGGNCAAAGCCCCAGCCCCTTTATCAAGGGGAGTTTTGACCCAAACTTCACCATTTTAATGCTTTTATTGACGAAGCAGGGAGGGCAGGAGGGGCGAAGGAAGGAGGAGGAAACCCAGGAGCGCAGGGAAAGTGGCCCTGGTAATCTTTTGGGATTAAGGATCCAG
>VWZL01001841.1:111070-121500 GCA_013396915.1 Stercorarius parasiticus
AAAAAAAAGGGCAAATAAAAGAACTAGGTCCTTAATATTTAAAAGCACTTGTTTGACATTATTCGGAGTGACCGCCGCTGCTCTCAGACCGGTGAGGGCTGACCCCGCGGTTGTGTTGACACAAAAGGCTGCTGAGACCCGGCCAGACTCATTACCGTCTAATAGTTTCCACTGAAATGAGAACACCCGTTCTTAATCACTTAATTTTCCGACAGCATATAAACAATGCAGAGGGAGGGTGCCTTATCAGACGCTGCTAAACCCAAACAAAACAATACCCGATGCAAACAACCCTTTGCCCCGCATCGCCCCACGCCGGCAGCTCCCGCTGAGGGGCAGAGGAACGCGGTGATGGGGGACGTGGTTTGGTTTGGGGGTGGCCCTGAGCAACCCAACGAGTCCCCACAAGGCCGTGGTGCCATCTGGTGGCAAATGGACCCGAGGGTCCCGTCCCCAGCTGGTCGCGGGAGGGGAACAGCCCAGTTTGGAGGCGGCCGGGTCCCGTCCCCGTGGTGGGAAAGGCCAGAGGAGTTTGAGAAGCATCACCATGGCTGGAGGATGCGCCTTGCTCTTCCCTTCCCCAGCAAGCAGCCCATGTGATGGGGAGCAGTGGGGACCCCTCAGGCGATGCCCGACCACCTCTGCCTTCCCAAGCTGGTCCTGCCCTTTCTCCACTGAGGATGAGCTGGGACAGATGATGGTGGCTTGATGTCCTTCCTGGGTGACCTGCCCAGCCCTGCCGGTGTCAGGGACATTGCTCCGTTTTGCAGCAGCAAATGGAAGATGCTGGGGGGGCTGGAGCCCCTCTGCTGGGAGGACAGGCTGAGAGAGTTGGGGGGGGTCAGCCTGGAGAAGAGAAGGCTCCGCGGAGACCTTGGAGCCCCTTCCAGTCCCTCAGGGGGCTCCAGGAAAGCTGGGGAGGGACTCTGGAGCAGGGAGGGGAGCCATGGGACGACGGGGAAGGGGTTTCCACTGGAAGAGGGGAGATTTAGATGAGATATTGGGAAGAAATTGTTTGCTGTGAGGGCGGTGAGCCCCTGGCCCAGGTTGCCCAGAGAAGCTGTGGCTGCCCCATCCCTGGAGGGGTTCGAGGCCAGGTTGGACGGGGCTTGGAGCAACCTGGGCTGGTGGGAGGTGTCCCTGCCCAGGGCAGGGGGTGGCACTGGGTGGGCTTTAAGGTCCCTTCCAACCCAAACCATTCTGTGATTCTATGAAATGAGGTCAAACTCATGGCATTGCAATCCCTGGCCAGCCTGGGACCCTCCAAGCCCCCTCCGGGCTCCCCCTCTGGACCAGCACAGGGGCACGCAATGGTGGCAGTGATGGGGATGGTGGTGGCTGACTGGAGGGGACAGGAGAGGAGGGTTTGCCTCAGGCACATCACTTTGGTCATGCATGGCCGTGGCGGGGGCCGGGGGGAATGGTGACCGTGAGGCTCCGTGTCCATGCCGAAGCCCCGGGAAGCTTCCGGAGGCTGCCCTCCAGCCATGGGCACTCCCATTAATCCACCGCCAGCGCTGGGATTGCTGCTGGTACGTGTCGGTAATTACAAATGACTCAGCCGTTTCCAAAGCAAATGAAGTCACTGGCAGTAATCTTTTTGCAAGTGGCAAGCGCTCGTTTACTGAGGGCTGGTAATTACTAATTGTGTTACCTCCATCCCACCTTACAGCAGAGCAGCGGGGTGTCCCCAACCCTCACCAACAACCTCTTGCTTAATTTTAGGCGCTGGGCAAGGAGACAGCCTGCGAAGGGTGATTCAGAGCAAGGGGAGACCAGGGTGGCTGGATGATGGCTCGGGGAAGATGGGGCTCAAAGCACCAGCAGCGTGAGACCTCCTGGAAAGGGAAAGTGGTATTTTTTGTTGTAATTAGCTTTGAAAGTGAGACGCTTTCACCCGCTCCTGCTCCCGGACCCGCAGAGCATCCCTGAGAGGTGTGTGCCCGAGCGGCTCTGTGTGACAGTGTGATGCAGAGCTCAGGGGACAGTGGCTGCCAAGCTGCCACTCCGGATCCAGGGTTTGTCTTCATGCGCAATGACAAACTGGTTTTTGGACCGGTTTTTTTATGCCCCTTAAGAGCCAGAAGGGATTATGGGGGGGATGTATTGCCTCAGTTGCGTTTAATTCATCTTCCACGAGTCTGAGGCAAGGTTGCTGCCTCCTGCCCGTGTTTCCTCATTTTGGGAATCTCTCCGGCCCCAAGTTGTCTCGAAGGAAGGGGGGTGGCACGAGGGATGCGCCGTCACCTCGCTGCCCTCCCCCAGTTATGGGAGGGCAGCTCAGTGACTCAGTGCTGCCGTATCACAGCACAGCTCATCTGGGCTGGATGCATCACCGTCCCGGAGTTCCCGATCGGACGGACGGACACCATGCCCAGGGTGCCCCTGCTCTGCTCCATGGCTAATTTGCCAAAGCTCGTTGATGCTGAGCTTTCTTTGCTTGCATTGCAAGCAGAGCCCCGCACAAGAGAGAGCACGGCTTCCCTCCGAGGGGCTGGACCACGCTGATCCTGCTCCAGATGCCTGGTGGAGCATCACCCCCTGCTCCCGGCTTGTGCTGCGGCGTCTGCTTGCAGCTGTGTGGTGACCATGTTGGGTTCATGTCCAAGGGGGTGGCAGAGGGTGCCTGTCCCTCCTGGTCCCCGGGGGATTGACCCTGTTTCAGGACCGCTGCCTTGGTCCTAACCATGGCCCAAAGCAAAGCTTCTGGTGGAGCCCACCCTCTGCCTAACCAGAGTTCCTGGCCTTGGGTTTGATTCAGGGAGAAGATTTAGGTGAGGGTTTCCAGAACAAGAAATTCCAGACTTAAGAGAGGGGCCGGAGAGCTTCCAAAGTGAGGGCTGCTAGTAAAATCTGCTGAGCACCCTCAGGGTGTCTCAGCACACTTCTCAGTCTGGGGGTTGGATTTGGCAAGGTGGCTCTTACTGGGGACAGCGGGGTCCATGCCCACCAGAATGTTGTAATCCCCTGATCCCTCCTGAGCCCTGGTTTTCTATGATGCACATGTGGATGGCTTATGGGCCATCACCAAGCACGTCAAGACAGGGAGCATAAACTGGTCCTGGCTTGTCACCTCCTCCCCAGTGTTGGTGAGACGGTTGATGGGGGTCCTCACCACACCTCACCCCTCCTCTGTGATAAGAGGTGGTACCTCTAGCAGGAGGGTCATTTCTACCTGTGAAAGGTGTCTCTGGGCCGTGTCCTGGGGACAGCACAGCCATGGCTGCCTTTCTCTGTGCCCATCCTATGTGCCTTAACATTTGCATTTCATAGAATCTTAGAATCATGGAATGGTTTGGGTTAGAAGGGACCTTAGAGACCATCCAGTTCCAACACCCCTGCCCTGGGCAGGGACACCTCCCACCAGCCCAGGTTGCTCCAAGCCCCGTCCAACCTGGCCTTGAACCCCTCCAGGGATGGGGCAGCCACAGCTTCTCTGGGCAACCTGGGCCAGGGGCTCACCACCCTCACAGCAAACAATTTCTTCCCAATTTCTAACCTAAATCTCCCCTCTTTCAGTTGGAAGCCATTCCCCCTCGTCCCATGGCTCCCCTCCCTGCTCCAGAGTCCCTCCCCAGCTTTCCTGGAGCCCCTTCAGGGACTGGAAGGGGCTCCAAGGTCTCCGCGGAGCCTTCTCTTCTTCAGGCTGAACCCCCCCAGCTCTCCCAGCCTGTCCTCCCAGCAGAGGGGCTCCAGCCCTCCCAGCATCTCCAGGGCCTCCTCTGGACTCTGTGCCCAGCCCCCGCTTTCCTGGCCAGCGCTTATGATGCCACTCAGCATCCATCCATCACCCAGCAGTCCACCCACCCACAAGGCCCTGAGTGCTCCTGCCCGAGGGGGCAGGGCAGGGATTGCCCCCGCTCCGATATCTGCAGCCCGAATTCAATGGCGCTGTGATTTAAAGAAGACTGAGAGCGGGGCTGACACGCACGGGCGGGTGCGTGGTGCCTGCATCTCCTGCGCCCTCTCTCCCACGGATGCTCAGACCTTCTCTCTGCATGACAGACGTGCTGGGGGACTTCCAAAGGGACATGCCACGGTGAGCACAGCTCTACCCTCTGTCTTCGCCCCGGAGCTTGAATCTTTCCTACAGATGAGAACAATATTAGAATCAGCGAGGCGGATACCCGGTCTCTGTTCAGAGCAAGGCAGGCTCTGCCAGAAGCAGGGGGTAATCCGCACAGTAATTAAATGTGCAAATAATGGGAATTTGGGAGCTATAACAAAAGGCAGAAGAATAATCCGGAGGGGCTTGGAGAAATTAGGAACTCGGAGCAAAATCTAATCAAGTAGAAAATAGCCTCACTGGAGCCAACGGCTGGGGGCTAAGGCAGCCGGCCTCGGAGTGCTCCTCCCCTGGCATCTGGGGGTGTCTCCAGTGACATTTTGGGGCAGAACAAGAATTTTTGGAGAGATCTGTTCCTGCTTGGTGAACAGGACTGGCTGCAGGCTGGGTTTCTGGGAAAAGTTCCCAGATCTGCGCTATCGGTGGACAGTGGATTTTTGATGTAATATTGGTGGAAATAATCACCCAGAAGAGAAGTCGGGGGGAATGCAGCTGATGGAGGTGGAGGAAAGATACCTGAGACCAGTGGGAAGTTGGGCTGTTTTGGGGGAGAAAGTGGTTTTTCATGGCAATGGGTTTGCTAGGGCTTAAATATTTTATGCAGTGTTTCCCTGGGATGAGCTCGGACACGCAGAGCTCTCTGGCCAAGGGGAGACAAAGGGAAAACACGGGCTGGTTTTGGTCTGCTGGACACAAAACCCCTTGTGAGCATCCTGGGAAGGACTCGTGGTCGGGGAGAGCGGGGGGCTGGAGCCAGGCTCTGGTGCAATCGATTCCTGCCTGGTTTCCATGGCGGGATGCGGTGGATGGTCATTGCATCTCCAGGGAAGTGGTCCAGGAGGCGGGGAGCCAGATGCAGGGGACCCAGCCCTGTGCGATGGGCACCCTGGGGGCCAGACCTCAGGTGGCACTGGCAGGGCTGAGCGACATCTCCGGCCACTGTGCCTTGGTTGTGCGCAGGGGGATGCTGTCTCTGAGGACCTGCAAGGGGACATCCCATGGGGTAGAAGGACTTTCTCCCTCCACCGAGACCCCAAACCTGTGGTGCACAGGCAGGGATGCTTCCATCCCACGGCAGGCACTGCAGAGCCTTGTAGGTCTGATCCCAGACATCCAAAGCTATCCCAGACTCTCGCCCAGACCCATCTCCCAGTGCTCCCTGCAAAGGCACATCACCAGGTTTGCTCTGACATCCCAGAGCGTCCCCCCCGCCCCAGGCACAGGTGACACATCTCAGCCCCACAGGGACGCGCTGCCACTGCCTCCCTGCGCTTTCCACCAGCGCTTGAAAGGACCTTTCAACAAGTCCCAATAAAAGAGGCGGTGTGGCGAGGAGCGAGCCGCTCCGACAGGAAAGCACATCCCACCCCATCCTTGTTTTCCCATTTCTCTGCCTTCTGCCCTGGGGAGGTGACCTGGCAGTGGGCTCGGAGCCAACACAGGGCAATGGCCCTAAACTGGACAGAAAAGGCTGTTAAAGATGGGATTACCTCTGGCTTGGGACGTCCCAGAGCCCCAGATTGCTGAAGCCCAGGAGAAGGTAGCAGGGAACTGTCATCGCAGGTTTTCCCTTTTATCCCCCAGCTGAGCGACCTTTGCTCTGTCCTGGGGTGGCTGCGTTTGGGCTCGGTGTCCCCAGATATCTCCTGCAGCCCCCGAGAGTGGAAACCAGGGGCACCGAGAGCACGAGCCACAGGGCAGGAGCAGCCCCGTCTCCCACCGGCCGCGATGGATGGGACCAGTGGAGGCCACAGGGTGCTGGGACCTGGGATTTTAGGAAAGTGAGATGCCACCACTGGGGCTGAGCAGCCCCAGCACTGGGACCAGGTCTCCCCTGCTACTGGGACCAGAGGCAGGGCTTGGAAAAACCTGCAGCCCCCTGCTCCCAGCTCGCTTCCCTGCAGGGCAGGCTGTCCTGCAGGCTCAGAAATGCCATCCGGGGGGCACAAGCCATCCCTGCCCCACAGCCTATCGCAGTGTCGGTGGGTTATCCTGGGAATACACCGCAGGGAAAACCAGCCCGGGGACGTTCCTCCTCCGGCCAAACCCGCAGGGAAGGGTTTGTTTAGCCCCAGCAGCTATAGCAACGAGCCCTGCTGCCTGCAGCAGCCCTGCTCGCCCCATCGCCCGCCCCAGCCATGGAGGTGGGGGCACCCCATGGGGCCTGGGGGGGCACCCCAGCAGGGACCTACGTCCTACCCCACAGGGTAAGCCCTGGAGAGCAGCTCGGTCTCTGGATTTATGGGATAGTCAGGGCTCACGAGGGTCGGGTGGGGAAAATGGGATGGGGTGGGAGGAGAGAGGGGCTGGTTTCGGGTGGGCACTGAGATGGGGGCCAGCAAAGCTGCTCCTTGCAAAATCCCTCCCTGCTCCCTGCAGACCCCGGGTCACCAGGAAGGCCACTTCTGCACGGGGACACATCCCCAGGGGTTGGGACTTGCCGGGCATGCAATTCATCCAGGCTTGCAGGGCTGCACCCCTGGAAAGGTGGGGGTTGGTGCAAGCCACCCCCTGCTCCGAGGCTCTCACCCCTGCTCCTCCCAGGGCCAGCATTGCTCTCCTCCCCACCACCAGCTCCTCTCCCCTCTCCTCCTCGGCTGCCCCCCTAATGGGACACTAAATTAAAGTTACAGTGGGAGATTCCTGGGGTTTTCCTTCCCCTCCTGCCTTTCTTTCAGCTCCGACCTGGGAGATGCGGTGGGACCATGCCGGTGCCCCAGCAGCCAGTGGTGATCCTCCAGCAGCTTCCCGGGATGGTGGCTGCCCCGGTTCCCCCCGCCGGACCCCCAGACGTCCGGGGAGGTGCGTGATGGTAGATGTTGTAGAGGTCAGCGTTAAAACCAGCTTAACTTCATCCACTTCTTCTTTCGCCCAGCCTTTTCAGGATGAGGGGCAGGCAGGGGGGCTGTGCTCACCCTTTACAGCCTTACCCCGTGCTTTGATGGCTGCTTTGCCCCATGGGCCCTGATTTTTGATGGTTTTAGCAACCTTGAAGTCCGGCCAGGCTTTGGCCACACCTGGATGCTTCCAGGGGATGGTTTTGGGCTGATTTTTTAAATCCACCTCTCTTTATTTCTCCAAAACCCCCATTTCACATGGGTGTAGGGAGCATCACCAGGGAAAGCCAGGGTGACACGGGCTCCTAGGTGGGACCGGAGTGGGACACATGCCAGCCCCAGAGCCTGCGGGACGTGCAGGTGGGAGCAAAGACCGACTGTCTACAGGGGCTTCACCCAAGCTTGTGCAACCCAGGATCCAGCAATCTGGTCTGGGGGAGCAGAGAGCAGAGACAGGGGAGCTTGTGGTCCCTGGGACACACTGCGGGTGAAGCCACGCAGCGTTTCGGGGAGGGGGGAAGGTTAGGCCGTCTTCAGAAATACACGGAGGAAAAGGGCACGCTCAAAATTGGCGTGGGAAGAGAAAGGAGACCCCAGCCCGGCCCCTCACAGCCCCTTGCAGCTGGCTGCCTTTCCAGTGGGACGGGTGGGATCCATTAAGAGCCGCCAGCCCTTCGCCGGCTTTCTCCTCCCGGTTCAATGCCTGGCTGCTGGCCCGCTTTCCCCTCGCGGCTCCGGCTCCGGCCACCTCCCGGGTTGTGCTGTAGTGCTCCTCGCTGGAGGGTCGGCTGCCCCATGGGTGCCCTGGGAGCCCATCCCAGGGCGTGAAAGCATTTTGGGATCTGGCATGTGGGACACAGGGATGCCCAAACCCCTTTTTTCCCAGGATTCCAGCTAACAGGGGGGGGTCACGGGTCTGGTGCGCACAAAGCCAGCAGGATCTCAGGGGCAGCCCCTCCAGCAGGTTTGCAGGCATTTTGCAGGGGAACTTCACGCCTGCGGCAAATGGGGGTGTTTTGATGGGGATGCAGAGCCAGACGCTGCGCTTCGCCCGCAGCCTGATTACCCTCAGCGGCCCCCTCGTGGCTTGGGCATCCAGCCAAGGGGACCGGGACATGTACGTGCATGGCTGCTGTGGGTCCCAGCTCCTCATGCAGAGCCAGGGAAGGGGCTGGGGAGGCACCGAGCATCCCCGACCCTCTCCTCTCCTGGACCCAGCTCCGTAGGTGCTTGCTCCTGGGGATGGAGATGGGTCCAGCCCCAGCTCCTGCCTCCTTGGGAAGGTCTCTGAGCCCCCCCCCTGCATGATGCGGTGCCAAGCAGAGCTGACCCTGGCGCGGTCCCCATGCGGTGCCACCCCGAGGACACCGGCTCTGCCGCCTGGTGCCAAGGCAGAGCCTTGCCAAGCCGCTGAGCACTGCCAGGACCACAGCAATTCTCCTCCGAATGGGCGGAAAGTCTGATGCCTCCAGCACCACTAATCACCTTTTGTGAGCAGCCCTCCGCAAGCCAGACCAGATGTTTAATCGCATTTGCAAATAAGAAAAGGCTGGAATATGGCTATTTTAAAGCTTTATCCAAGCAAAATAATTTTTAAGTGCCACATGGGCCTTCCAAATTGGGGTGGGGGGAGTCTGGCTTAGCTCCCACCGCTTGGGCACAGGGACAAGCCGTGGTGCCGCCCCATCCCATCCCATCCCAGGCATTCATCCCACGGCCGTGTTTCTTGTGCCCTTGCTCCAATCTCTCTCTGATGCAGAGCCCCTTGCTCTCTGGCAGATTTAATTGAGTTGATGATGATTCAAAACTCCCAAATGCACCAGGTGGTGATGAACAGCCTGGCTGTGTCGGCACTGACGTCCTTCGGGTTCGGGCCGTCCCCAGCCGCTGCCCAGGTAAGGGTCAGGGATGCTGGATGGGCAAAGGGACCATAGGATCAAAGAGGACCAAAGAGGTGGGCAAAGGGACCTTTCCAGAGCTGCTCAGGAGAGCAGGATGCCCGTGTCCTGCTTCGGCACAGTGTGGGATCCCTCCGGGTGCAGAAGCTGGGTGGTCTCAGCCCATCTCAGACCAGGCTTTGCAGCCCCTCAGGGTTTTGGGGCTCTTTGTGCTGGTTTGACCCCCATCTCTGCCAGCACAGATCACATCCAGGCTTCCTGGAGGTGATTTAGCCCAGCTGGGAAGGGCCAGGACCCTCCCTGCGTGCTGCAGTCCGGGCAGGGTGCAGCACGGGGCTGCGGCAGCCAAGCAACGAGATTGAGCACTATTCATTAGGCAGAATGGCTCTGCAAGGGCTTTCATTTAAAAGTCCATCTCAAACCCAAATCATATGAAACATTTCATCTCCTTGGGGGGAAACAAATGCTGCTCTCTCGGCGGGGGTGAGAGCTGGGCTGCGGGCAGCTGCCTTGCTCACTGCCAGCTGGCATCTCGAGGCATGTCCCCTCCCCTGCTGCTCGCCCAGCGCCCACCGCTTCACCCAAGACCGGACCCTGCCTGTCGCATCCCAGCGGCTGGATAAAACAGAATCTTCCCAGCAGCGTTCTGAGGTCCCGCCACCTCCCCGTGTCCCCAGCAGCCGGGTTCCCACGCTGGCTGACCGCGGGGCTTTGTGTGGGAGCGAGCCCACCCAGCCGGACCCTGGGAGAGCCGTGCCGTGCCGTGCCGGCGGCATCACAGCCGAGCGCGGCTCCGTGGGAACTCTCTCGCCGGTGCTTTGGGGAGCGGTGCCCCAGGCTGCCGAAAGGGGCCCGGCACAGCCCTGCCTTTTGTTGCTCCCCGCAGGCGATGGCGGTACCTTTGCAGACCGGAGAGGAAGAGGAGGCTGTGGTGTTCCACCATCACTACATCCCCTACCCTGGTCCCGCTCCCATCCTGGCGTGGCCGGTCCCGACGCGGGATCGGGGACTGGCGGCTGTGCGGTACCTGGGCGCAGGCTCGTTAGTCGAGGATGGGGAGGTGTGAGTAATGAGGGTGCTGCTTGATGGCACCCAGCACAGGGCTGCGTGCATGTCCCCGTGGCTCCTGGTGTAACAGGACTTCCAGCCCAAGCTGGGATACAAGGGGCAATGCCAAGGTGGCACTTACTCCTGTCCTTGCTCCTCTCCAGCCGTGCGGTGCCCCCTCCTCCACCCCCCAGCGCCACGGGGACCGTGGGAGCCAACGTCCCACCAGCTTCGGGTAAGGACACGTTCTCCCCATGTCCCTCGACGAGGGACATCTTGCCCTCACGTGTGGATGAAACGGGCAGCACCCGGTCAAAGCTGAGCCCTCCCCGCTCCCTCCATCCATGGGATCCTGGGGGTGGCCATTGCGCATCCTCCAGCTGCCCTTTTCTCTCCGCAGAGTACTATGATGTGGTGGAGGAGAGGCTGTGAGCTCCATCCATCCCGAGGTGGTTTCTCCTGCACGTCCCAGCCCTCAACCCCAGAAGATCCTGCAGGTTCTGAGCATGGGTGCTCCATGATACACCTCGTTTCGGGGGTGGCTCGCGGGGAGGAAGCCGACGTGCCCAGCAAAATGCACTT
>VWZL01001841.1:121511-139090 GCA_013396915.1 Stercorarius parasiticus
TTTTGCTGGGCACGTCGGCTTCCTCCCCGCGAGCCACCCCCAAAGGCAGGGGGTGTCACGAAGCCTGTCACCAAACCCCAGGTGGCAGCGTGACCCCAAACAGGGACAGTCTTTATCTCCACGCTCTGCACGGGGCTCATCCCCAGCAGATGGGTGGTGACATCCCAATCCTGGCTGGACAACGTGTCTCTGCCAAGCTGTGAGGACTCTGCGGCAGGAGCTGAGCCGCATCCCCATGGGGTGGGAGGAGGCGGGTGATGCCAGCCCAGGTGGTCCTGGTCTTCATTAGTGCCTTCAGATCTCAATGCAGCACATTGCCTGTAATTAATTTGCTTTGTTAAGGAAGCGCCCTGCTGTCACTAATTAAGCATCTGTAATTACCCAGGCTGCTGGCTCCGTGCCTGAATGCAGGGATCCCTCCAAGCTGGTGGGGGGTGTGTGTGTGTGTGTCAGCCTGAAAAGGGGTGATCGTGGAGTTCCGCAGGATTCAGTGTCCCCTCTGCCCATCGGGAAGTGGGGGCAGATGCATTTTTGGGTGCTGGAAGCTGTCCCCTGCCCCTGCTACCTTCCACAATCCCACTTAGGGGTGACAGCCCTGCTCTGACCCCAGTGGGGTTGCAAGCCAGTTGTCAGGAGGCTTTGCCTTAAGAGCTGAGCTCCTAGCAGGAGACTTCAGGGCTGGTGGTCACCTGGAGCTCAGAGTATGCAGGGAGATGGTGCTCAGGCAGTTGCACCTTAAATCCCCTCCTTCTGCCCCAACTGGGCGTGAGGACTGCCCTGCCTTTCTTCTGGGCTCCCTACGGAAAGCAGGGTTTACCTTCTCCAAGCCCAGGACAGAGCTGTGCTCTGGCACAGGCAGATCTGCCCCTGCAGCTAAACTCCTCCTGGCTCCTGCTGAAGCTGGAGGAGAAGCTTCCCAGATGCGGAGCAAAAAGAGTCACGTTGGGTTGCAGCATGAAGACACATCTCCTCCAGCTGGGAGCACGCTGTCAGGCTGCAAGACTGGCCGGGCAGAGCAGTAAGACCAGAAGGGAAGGAGACCATCCAAAAGCAAAGCTGAGTTTGATGGGAAACCAGGCTGGTGCACAAAGGTTTCCACATCTGTATAGACAGAAAGGGAAGAAGGAGGAGAGGAGTCACCTGGGGATGGGGTGGACAGGAAGGCTGGGCTCAAGATATGTCCCAATTTTAGCTTGAATATGAGGATAATGAGAGGAAGGGGAGGATGAAGCAATGGGGATTGCAACACCCATGGTGGAAGTGGCCCCTGGAGCTCTCTCTGGGTCACACTGGTTGAACTGGGGCACCCTTCAGCTGGCAGCATGGAGAGCATCGCACAGCCAGGAGCCCACTGGCATCTGCTCGCACCCACGTCGGCAGGGACAGGGAGAAGGCGTGGGCGGAAAGAGCAGCCATGGGCATGGAGGGGAACGGAGCAGAGGAGATGCAGAGTGGTTTTGCTGAAGGTAGGTCATGTCAGACGAGGGACAGGGAGAAGGCGTGGGTGGAAAGAGCAGCCATGGGCATGGAGGGGAACGGAGCAGAGGAGATGCAGAGTGGTTTTGCTGAAGGTAGGTCATGTCAGACGAGGGACAGGGAGAAGGCGTGGGTGGAAAGAGCAGCCATGGGCATGGAGGGGAACGGAGCAGAGGAGATGCAGAGTGGTTTTGCTGAAGGTAGGTCGTGTCAGATGAGGGACAGGGCTGCTGGGTGATGTGATGTCCCTCCCCAGTGTGGTGCGGTGGGACTGTTTGCCCCAGAGCCCTGGTTGGGTTGTTACGGGAAGGCACAAGCAGAGCTCTCTGCTCGCAGGCTCCTTCCCCAAGGGGCAGAGAGGAATGGATGGGGCTGAGCAGCAGCATTTGGATGTTCCTGGCAGGGCTTGGGACATGGAACAGCCGGGCTGGGAGATGTTGCTGGTGGCTGAGACCAGGCCAGAGTTATCTCTGCAATGACGAGCGCTTGCTTTTTAACAGCAAGTTTCCACACGGCAACCCAGAGTTGGCTTGGATCCTGCGTGCCCAGTGCGAAAGCAACAGAGCGGAAGGAGAGGCTAATTACAGCCCTGTGCATGTTAATTACACCTAGGTAAACACCTAACGCAATGTGGCCCCTGGTTGCCAAGTGGGGCAAGGGCTGGCATATCCTTCAGCTTGGGGTGGGAGCAGGGGGTGGTGGCAGGGCTCAGAACACCATGGCATCACCTGGACCTTGGTGCCAGATGCCGGACCTTGAGAGGGGAAGGACAGAGGAGCTCCTGCAGCCCAAACTGGGGGGAGCAGGGAGATGGGGAGCCCTGGCACCATGTGCCTGCTGCAGACGCAGGCAGGGAGATACCTTCCAATAATCTGGTACTCTGCAGGGTTAGGTGTGGGAATTAACCATGATGCAAACAGGCAATGGTGCTAAACTTTGCTGGGGTGATGGGCATGGACCAGAACCAGCTCCCGCTGTCCCTACCAGCTGAGATCCCCCTTTCCCACACCTCCCTGTGGCCAGGAGAGGTGCCCAGAGAATGGACACTTTTGTGGGCAACAGATTTGATTGCATCAAGTCAGAGACACTTTTAACGGCCCAGGAGGGCATTTATCAGCAGTGACACCTTTGATGACCCGGGGTCCCCGCCGTTGACTCACCACCACTCTTCACCCTTGGTGGGGTAGTCTGACTCCTGTCTGAGCCAGTCCATCCTCAACAGGGTGAGATACGCACAGCACCTTCCCCTGGACCAGCCCCAAACGCCCATGCACTTCTCTGCTGATACACCTGAGTCACCTGCCACGCTCCGCAGCATCCCTGGCTCCACTCGCCCTGCTCCCAGGGACACGGGCTGAGCTCCACAGCATCCTGCCGCCGGGGCAGCAGGATGGAGGTGGTCCTGCTCCACGGGCTGCTGCTCCTCCTCCCCTTGGCAGCCCTGCTGCTTTACCGGTACAATGCCACCTTCCACTACTTCTGCAAGGTGGCCTTCTTCAACTGCTGGATTGTGGCTGTTTCCACCCTCCTGTCCCCCTTTGTGGCTCTTTGGGGGCGCTCTGTGGAGAACATGAAGTGAGTACGGCCTGGGGATGTACTTCTGATGTGGAGATGGCTGGGGCTTGACTGCAATGGAGGAGCTCATGTGGTCTTGTGGACACACGCTCTCTCCTGCTCTGGGCATACCCACAGCCGTCTTATGGCTGGTCGTTGAGCCCTGGGGCCACAGCAAAGGTTGTGGTCATGTCCATGTGGCAACGAAGGATGCCTCTGCATCTTGGAAAGGTGGTGATAGTGGTGAAAAGGTGCTGGCCATGCCCAGGGAGGGTTACGCCACAATGGAGGTGGCCAGCTGGGTCGGGACTAGTGGTCTCTGGAGGATGTAGCATAAAAGGGATCATCCTTGGCCATCGCAATGTTGGGGTCATCAGTTGGATGGGCAATAGCGGGGTTTTGGCAAAGGTTGGAGGTACGATCATAAGCAGGATGGAAATGCACGCCCATTGCAGTCTCCCTGGCTGTGCAGCCAGGTCTTGTTCAGTGGGGACTGCACTTTGGCAGAGGGATTTGGGGATGTCTTGATGCCATCAGCTGTCGGGCACGGCGCAGTCATGTCCAGGCGAGTCATGCACTGGTGCTGTCAGCTTGCTCAGGGGTGGTGGCAGCTGAGATAACATCGCTGTGCAACAGGAGAGGAAGGTCTGGTTGCTTTCAAGGGTGTTGCAACCTTGTTGCTGGATTCCTGGGCATGATAGCATACCAGAAGGAATGTAATTATGTCAGAGTGAAAAATGTCTGAGCCGGTGGTGTTTGCTGAGCTCGAGCCATCACATATTTCTGCTGATGGATTTCGGGCCCTCGGTAGGAGTGTGGTCAGAGGTTTGATGTTATCAGTCCGTGGTGCAGCCTCTCTCCCTCGTCCTTTCTGTGCAGAAATGCTGCACGCACACGCACGCATCCGGAGGTGCTGCGAGCCCTGGTGCAAACGCTTCCAGCTTAGTGGAAATACCCTTTGTGGAAATAAGGTGACTCACGCTGCCTTATCTCATCCCACCGACACCTCGCAGCCATCCTCTGCCCCCGCAGCACGCCCGCCCTGTCCCGTCTCTTCCTCAGCCTCCAAATCCCAAAGCCTCGGGCTTGGGGTACTTTCCTGTCATTAGCCCTGGCTTTGGGCCATTGCCACAAGTGTTTTGCTTCTCTGCAGACACAGGGATCTCTGAACCTGTGTCTCCCAAGGGATAGGTGGCCTTCTGCTACAACAGCTCCTCTAAGCATCATGCCTCCTTCTCCCTCTGTGCCTGCCTCTGCTCTCTCCCCCCAAAATTCTTCTCATCCCTACCTGGCTCCCTGTCCCCTGCCCTGTCCCCTGTGGGCTCCCTGGGACCAATGGCTGCCAGACGTGTGGACCCTGGCATGGATGCTCCTCATGCTGTGGGTTTGAGCGTGGCCCATTTCAACACCGAAAGCATTCCAGCTTTTTATCTTCACTGTGGGTGCTGCAATCCCTGTTGCTCCATCCTCCCTCCATTCCTCTCATTATTCTCATACTGAGCATCACCCTTCATCAGCACTGCCATCCTAATGTGACCCTTCCTGTCCAACCCTTCCTGGATGGTGACACCACTCTTCCTTCTTCCCCCTTCCTTCTGCACAGACGAAACCTCTATCTCTTCCCAGCACTGCAGGTCTGGTGAAGCCATTCTTTGTGATTTCCTCTAACGAATGAAGCTGAGTTGGTTTTCCCTTCCCCATTCTCTTCCCCCTCCACCTGCAGCACGAAGCTTGTTGCCTGCAGCCTTGCCCTTTGTCTGCTCTGCAGGGACAGTCCCTGGAGACACCTGCATCCTTGTAGACCCCCGCCTGTCTCAAGACTGTTCCTCTGCATGTCCATCTTCAGTGCTCAGCACCTCTCGGCTGCGATCCAGACTGTGATTCTGGTGTCTGGGTTTCCAGCCTGAACACCCAGATCCAGCTTTGTGTGTGTGTGTGTGTGTGTGTGCCTACGGGTGATGCTTACCTGGCCAGAGGTAGTTCTCCTCACTGGGATGTGATGATTTGCACCTTGGCTGCAGGCAGACATCCCGTCCTTTCTTTTCTTGCTTCCCCATCATCCCTAGACATCAGAAAGCCTGTGGCTCGGGGTTTTTTTCCTCCCACCAGCTTGCGCTGGCTGCTCTTCTTCAGCAGCAGCTCCGATGCAGACTTTCTACTACTAAGACAGCAGCTGGTCCCACCCTGGGGATGGTTACAGGGTTAGCTCTCAGCTGTGCAGACTACAAATGCGCTTTAGAAAAGCAAAGTATCGCTGACACTGAACTCGGATCCACCTTGGGACACACTATTTGCTCACGCAGAGCAAGTCTAGCCTGGCTGATCTTGCACCTTGCTCCCTGAGCGATTGTGAAGGGCTGTGTCGATCTGCTCCCCGCGTGTGTTCCTCTGCCCTAGGCTCCTGCGTGCTGTGATCCTGCCCCTCAAATACTTCTATGGCATCAAGATGCAGGTGTGGGGCTCTGAGCACCTGAACATCAAGGGGCCCTATGTGATAGTTTGCAACCATCAAGCTTCCCTTGACCTCATAGGTATGTGCAAGGGAGAGGGGGGGCTCATCTGCATGGGCAGCCTTGGGGGTGCTGCAGGGGTGGACCAGGCTCACCCTGGGGGTTCCCAGCAAGGTCAGCACCAGGATTTGTACAGGGCAGCGTGGAAGGCACGGGCCAGAAGAGCTGGTGGGACAGGAGCTCAGGGCTATGGGCGTGCTGGGACAATGGAAGATGATGCCAGGTCACTACAGTCACAGGGCTGGTTGGTTCTGAGTGACACTGGGCAGGGACGGATCCTTTCCTCTCCAATCCATCCTCCAGGCATAGCGGAGATCATTCCTGACCGCTGTGTGCCCATCGTTAAGAAGGAGCTCATGTACATGGGTACCGTGGGGTGGGCCTGCTGGCTCAGCGGCATGATCTTCATCAACCGCCACAAAAGAGAAGATGCAATCAATGTCATCTCCCAGACGGCCAGGACCATGCAGCGTGAAAATGTGAGGGGGGGCTGGCAGCTGGGGGGAGTCGGGGAGCAAACACCGATGGGACAAGGGGACTGACAGCAGGTCCCAGGGCGCTCTGGTCAGGGTTCATGCTCATGTCTTTCCCTGTCCCATGTAGCTCCGAGTGTTGATTTTCCCTGAAGGCACCAGGAACCAGGACAAATCCATGCTGCCCTTCAAGCGCGGGGCTTTCCACTTGGCCGTGCAGGCTCAGGTAAGGCCATCCTTCCCCTCCACTTAGCCCTTGATGGTGTGGGGTGGGTGGGCACCCTGGGGCAGTGGGATGGGGGACATTAGGGTCTTTTGGTGTCTGCAGTCGCCAGGGACACACACCCTGTTGTGCAGGACCCAGGGAGGAGACGGGGACCTGCTGAAGCCTGGGGCATGGCAGGAGCTGAAGTCCCACTTGGGAGGGGGTCTGTATGGAGGATACCACTGACCCTCCATCTCCCACAGGTTCCCATTTTCCCCATCGTGATCTCCCCATACCGGGACTTCTTCAGCTCCAAAGATAAGAAATTCACCTCTGGTAAGTGATGGACAAAAAGCCCCGTTGCCAGAAGGCAGGGCTGGTGGTGGGAATGAAGCACGTAGGGCTTGGGGGGTGTCTTTGTGGGACACTGAAGTGTGGGGAGGCAGCTGGTGGTGGAGGGTGCTGGTGGGAAGACCTGGTTCCTGGTGGGTTCATCTAACAGCATCCCCAGCCTTTCCCTTCTCTCTCCAGGGACGTGCACCATCCGAATCCTCCCCAAGGTAGAAACTCAGGGCCTGAGCCCAAAGGATGTCCCTGAACTGACAGAGACTGTCCGCCAGACCATGGCTGATGTCCTTGCTGAGATGTCTACAAATCACTGTGGCGACCAGCGTGCTGAGCAGCCTCGGCTCCCGCGCTGCCCTGGGGCCAGTGTTGGCAGGGGGACAGGCAGCCTGGAGCATGAGGGGGACATAACCGGGACCAGATATTAGGCAGAAACCCTCGGGGACATTAAGGAGATGGCACAGCCAGAGGCTGGGCCACCCTGTCCCCTGCAGATGTGTCCACCAGACCTGCCACTGCCTCGGCAAGGGGAAGCAGAGGGACAGGGACTGGGCAGCACCTTGAAATCAGTGCAAGGTGCCCCCAGAAACCCCTTGCTATGACTGTGCGTCCCCTCCCCAGGGCATTGCCTGTCTCCCCCAAACTCCCGGGGCGCTGTGTTTGGCCCCAGGTATCAAGCCCGGTCTGCCAGCTCTGCCTGGCAGGATGACTCCTGCCTGTGCTCGGGGTGAGGGGAGAGAGGTGCCAGGCTGGGCTGGGGGTTCACCGTACCCCATTTTCCACCCCTGACAACGTGACTAGCAGTGGGGTTCACCCATGGACTTGCTGTGTTCCTTCTTCCAGAGGCTCCTGCAAGCTGGCAACGCTGGTCAGATGCAGCCACCATTGGGGAGGGGTCCAGAGCACAGTGTGTGGCTGGGGGGGTGGGGGTGGCAGGAGGTACAGGGGATATTGCCACATGGGAAGAGCATCCTCGATGCTGAACTATGAGATGAGGGTGCAAGATTAAAGGGTCCATACCTGGTAGTGTGTATGTGTGTGTATGGCGTCTTGCCTGAGCCTTGGGTGCTGAGGGGAACGTGGGGATGGGGATCCATCTCCTTATGGCTATGTGGGATGCCCGGAACACTGCATGTAGAGCATCAATATGGACACCACAGCTTCTCCATGGGGTACAGCGCTGGACAGTGTGAGTTACACCAGCGTGGACCTCTCCCTGCCATAGGGGCAAGCAGTAAGTGTGCAGAAGGAGCTCCAATAAAGCCCAGAAACCTCAGAGGGCAGAGGATTATGCCCACCTGGAGCCAGAGGAACCTCTCCATGGCCTCCGGACCATAGCACAACCAGACTCATCCACCAGTTACCGTCTTCCCTGCAGCCAGGCAGGTGCTTTGGGCATCTGCTGGCTCCTTCCCAGCCCAGCAGGTCCTGCCCCAGCCACCCTAGGATGACAGTAGGGCAGGGAGAAGCAGAGTGTGTTGCTGCCCCTAGTGCCGGGAGCAGGGTGGTCAGGCTTCACCTCCCGTCTTCAAATAAGTTGTGCAAACCGTGGTCAAACAAGGGTGCAGCGCTCCAGTTTGGCATTGTTCCCGCTCTGGGGAGCGGCTGGCTCATTCTGGAGGAAATTCTGCAGAACCATCGAAATCATGGACCTAAATGGATATCACTGGGCAAAAATATCAGCAACGGAAAAGAGACTTCCCATGAGTGACAAGTCACCAGCTCAGGAACTGTCACATGGAGGTGGTCACAGAATCCCAGACTGGCCGGGGTTGGAAGGGCCCTCTGGAGATAATCCCCTCCAACCCCCTGCCACAGCAGGGTCACCCACAGCAGGGGGCACAGGAACGCCTCCAGGCGGGGTTGGAATGGCTCCAGAGACGGAGACTCCACCACCTCTCTGGGCAGCCTGTGCCAGGGCTCTGCCACCCTCACGGGAAAGAAGTTCCTCCTCATGTTGAGATGGAACTTCCTACGGTCAAGTTTGTGCCCGTTACCCCTTGTCCTGTCGCCGGGCACCACTGAGAAGAGCCTGGCCCCATCCTCCTGACACCCCCCTTTCAGTATTTATAAGCGTTGATAAGGTCCCCCCTCAGCCGTCTTTTTTCCAGACTGAAGAGACCCAAATCCCTCAGCCTTTCTTCATCAGAGAGGTGTTCCATCCCCTCAGCATCTCGGTAGCCCTTTGCTGTCCCCTCTCCAGCAGTTCCCTGTCCTTCTGGAACCGGGAAGCCCAGAACTGGACACACTCGCAAGCAGGGCAGTGTGCAGGTCAAGGGCAACGTGGATGTGAAGGATCTAATTTCCTAGAAAACTCCTTTATTCCCTTCCCTCCCACCAGGGCTCCCTATGTGCGGTTTAGTCTGTCAGCTCTGAGCTGGCTCGGCGGTCCCACCACGTGCCCACCACCATGGGTGCGGTTTGGCTGCCTAGAGCCTTGAACCCAGCAAAGCTTGGGTCGGGTGGTTAAACATTGTCCTAGCTGGATGGCTGGGTCCCAGCCAGAGACCTCGCTGGCTTTTGCTTGCTGCCAGCGGGGAGGTGAAAGCTTGAGGAGAGGAAGAAGACGCAGCACGGGGACTCTGGGACCACCTTGCTTCCACGTGGTCCCCCAATTATGGGGTCCGCAGCTGCCCTGCTTTGCCTGCTGCTTTGCACCCTACACCTCACAGCTGGAGCACCTGCAAAGCCGTAAGCCCTCTCTGTGTCTGCCTGTCCATGCCTGCTGGGATGGTGGTTGGTCTCAAGTGGTGTGACAATCCTTGCTGTGACTGTGGTTGCTGGTTGGGGTGGTGGGTTGTCCCCATAGAGGACTTGGCACCTTGGGTTGGTGTCTCTGGGCTGCTTTGGCGTAGGTGCAACCTTACACTCAAGAGCAGAGCCTTTCCTCCACCTGCAGATCAGCCCTGCAGATGTTTCACGAGGTTTTTAGGCAAAGGGGGCTCTGCTCCAGTCTGTGCACTGGTCAGCCTCTCCGGGCGGATGAGAGGAAGGCTGGGTGGCACAGCCCTGCAGAGAGCATCCAGGGCTGGAAAAAACACAAGTGCCCCCCGCCTTGAGAGTCTGGAGTGGAGGGGAGCACTGGGATTTGGTGGGGAGGTCCCTGCTCTCCTCCTCTAGCCAAGCGTCCCCTCCCCAGGCACTACGTGGTGTTCTTCCCCTCCGTGCTCTACTACCCGTACCCAGGCAAAGTGCACATCCACCTCATGGACCTGGATGAGCCCGTGCAGGTGACCCTCCACCTGGCGAGCAGCCTCGGCATCCCCAACGTCACCCTGGAGGCGCAGGGCAGCGATATCCTCCAGCTGAACTGGCCCCATTTCTCCAACGTGAGTCACGGCCCCATGGCAGGGCTGCGGACCTTATGAAGGCGTATCCATCCCCTACCCACTGCCAGAGCCGGGCTGGGGGAACTGGGAGGGGACATGGATCTTGGATGGGCAACGAGTGAGCTGAAGAGTGGAGGGACATGGGACACTTCAGGAGACCATGTGGGTTGTATCTGCATCTTCTTCCCACGCACACCAGTTTCCTGATGCCTTCATGGGGCAACGTGGTGGTGACAATGGGGGACAGGTATGACAACTCACTGGCATCCAACATCACGGCTTTGCAACCATTTCTGCTCTTTCCCCAGGGGCAGATTTCTACCCCTCCTGCAGGAATCCACGAGGTTGCGCATCTTCACGTCTCCATCCAGGGAGGTTCACTGCAAGTCTCTGAGCAGAAGAAAGTACTGGTGAAAGCTCCGGAGCTGGGGACCTTGGTGCAGACAGACAAGAACGTCTATAAGCCTGGACAAACTGGTGAGGGACAGGAGGTGCTGGAAGAGCTCACAGGCTCTTGGAATGGGACCACCAGGTTTCATTGCCAGGCCCTAGCGCTCACTCCTGCTCCTGCCTTTGCTCTCTCCAGTGAAGTTTCGAATTGTCCGTTTGGATCAAAACTTCATTCCCAGCAACAGGGAGGTGAGACGGGGTCGGGGCACAGGGAGGACGCGATCGGTCTCGGAGGCGGTGGCACAGCCTTCAGTGTCCCCACGAGCATGGAGGGGACGGGTGCGGGGAGGGAATCCACGATGGCTGTGGATGTGGCAGCGGGAGCTGGGCAATGACAGCGGCTCTGAGCCACCCAGGCCACCAGCCGGCCCTGTAGGGGCCAATCCAGATGCCTCAGCCCTCAGCACAGCCCTCTGTGCTTTGATCCTGCTAAATCCTTCCTCTCTCTTTCTTTGTAGCTTCCCTTGGTGTCCGTGCAGGTGAGTTGTCACCCTGTGCCAGCCTGCCAGCTTCCCCGGGAGGAGCAAAGGGCCCCGGCACACGTGTGGTGCTGGGGACAAGGAGCTGGGGGGGGAGAGGGACATCCCTGCTGCGGGTGCTGAGAGAGGTTACAAGGAGTGGGGAGAAGGGCTTGGGTTCCTCATCCACATTTCCAGCCCACGGTGGGTCAGCTCGCTGTCTGCCAGCAAGACGGGACTGCTCTGGGGAGATGCTGCTAAGGGGCAGGTTGCACGGATGAAGACGGCAGTGGCTATTGCCACAGAGACTTCGACCCAAACTGGAGAGCCCCCTAAGCTCCCAGTCCATGCTGGAGTATCCCCCTGCCAGCTCCGGCTTCTGTAGCCAGGCTAATAGAGCCCCCAGGGGGAAATTTTCCTTCTGGAGAACCCTCGGGGCTGCTCTGAGCATGATGGCAGGGCAAAACCTCTGCTTCTTGCGAGGATACGCAGGGTGACTTGAGTCCTTGAGGTTGTCAACCCAGAACCACCACCATATGCTCCATCTCCAGCCCCACAAGTGAGGGCTGATGCCCCATGTCCCCACGTGCAGGATCCCAGCGGGAACCGGGTGGCGGAGTGGCGGGAGGTGAGCCCGCAACAAGGCATCGTGGATCTGTCCTTCCCGCTGGCAGCAGAGCTGGCCCTGGGCACGTACATCATCGAGGTGGAGGGGAAGAGACACTACTTCAGCGTGAAGGACTACGGTGCGCAGGGATGAAGGCTGGGCTCCACAGGGGGTGTTTGGGAGCCATCGCATGGGATGGCAAGAAACTCCCGAAGGAAGAAATGGGCACAAACCCATTCCCCGCTGTTTTTTCCCCCAGGAGTGCCCCACTTTGAAGGGCTGATCCGGCTGCCCCGTGTCGTGACGGTGAAGGATGAGAAGATCCCGCTGCACGTCTGCGGGTGGTGAGTCGGAGAGCAGTCCCCAGCAGCAAGACTGGCTGCCCCCAGGGTGATGGTCCCCCCGCAGCCTCCCCATCCGCTCCCCTTCCTGCTCCCTCCCGACAGGTACCCATCCGGGAGAACTTTCCGGGGAAGGGCTGAGGGCATGCTGTGCCATGGCCACAAACATATTTTCCAGGAGGGATCTGCGAGGTTCTGTGCTGAGTTCAAGGGCCAGGTGAGGAAATGTGTCCCCATCTTGGGGTGCTCGGGCTGATGATGGCCGGGTGCATCGTTTGGGTATTGCCAGGTGATCCATCTCTCGTGTGAGAGTGCTGCAAACCCAAAGTCATCCCAAAGAGAGCTGAGGAGCCGAGCGGGGATTCTTGGGGTGGTTCTCGGGCCAGGATGGGCAGGAACGGGACAGCCAGATTCATGGCAGAGTGTGGGACCAGCCCCAGGGGGGCAAGTGTGCAGGATCCAAGGGTTGCAGGATGGGATGGAGGGAGGCAACAGGAGCAGGAGGCCTGGGGTGACAGCAGATGTCACTCAAGATGACACTCAAGGGCCTGTCTGTGGGGCTGCTACTAACACAGGTGACTCTCTCCTTCAGACGGGGAGGAATGGCTGCTTCTCTACCGAGGTGCCGCTGGCTTCCTTCAACCTGACCAGGTTCTACAAGACACGGCTCTATGCTCGTGCATTGCTGCTGGAGGAAGGGACCGGTGAGCACAGCCGTGCCGACAGCCACCCGGTGATGTCCTAGGGTGGTGGCACCTGGAGGATGTGGCACCTGGGGGATGTGGCACAGCTGCTCCGCTCGGGTGTCTCCAGGGTCTCTGTCCTTCCCATCCACAAGCATCACCCGCTCTGTGCCCTTACTCGCTTTGGTGTCATTTTTCCTCTACTCCTGACTGCTGGAGCAATCCCTTGGGTTCTGAAGGATGATGAGGAGTTTCTCCCCCTTCCAGCATCCCCCCCCAGATATCCCTCCATCGCCCACTTCTCCTTCCCCACTCTCTGCCACTCTGAGGCTAGTTAGTGTGCTTGATTAGTGCCTGGAGAGCTACCATGGTGATCATGTTTTTCTTATTGGGTCTTCCTAACTTTGAATCTAGTTATAAATAGGCACTATCTGCCAGGGGAGGGGGCTCGTTAGACACATCCTTAGCGTAAAAAGCCCAGTTTCAGCCCAGCCCAGCTGTGAGTGGCAGATCCTCGGCCTCTCCGATTTGCTTGTGGCCATTAAGAGGGGCATTTTGGGGTAAAGCTGGGTGTTTTGGCAGCACACAGCTCTTGGCTGAGCATGGTCCTGCTCACAATACAGCTCCTGTCACGCCCGAGGACCACTTTTTTTGCATTTGTTGCTCCACAAGCGTGGTTTTGCGCTGTGCAGACTTTCCTCGTGATCTCCAGACTGGGTCTACACACCAGCGTGGTCTGGTGGCTGGTCAGGGAGGGGACGGGAGAGCAGACACCGGACCCAGCTCCCCTGGGGGGAATCCCCAGGACAAATTGCCGAGTGCCTCCCTCATCTCCCCCTCCACAGGGATGTGGCGTTCAGCCAATAAAAGCTGTCTGTTTGTGTATGAAACGGCCAGAATCACCTTCATAAACAACGATGAATTCTACAAGTCTGGGATTCCCTACACCGGGACGGTAATGGGGGGCTCCCTGCACCCTGCAGGGCTCCTGCTGCACCCGATCCTGCTCCCTCTGACCCCCAACCCTGCTATCTCACCCCCAGCCCAGGGCATCTCCCTTTCCCTCCCGCTGCAGATACTGCTGAAGGGAGCCAACAGCTCTGCCCTGAGGGGGAAGGAGTTCTTGCTTATGGTTGACACTGGAAGAGGAACGCAGAACAAAACCTTGCTCATGGATGGGTCAGGGAGAGCCTCCTTCCAGCTGGACACCTCTGATTGGACTGATGGTGTCTTCCTGCGTGTAAGTGACCCGTGTCCCACACCCCTCAGGCACTTTGGATTTAGTAAAGATCACAGAGATTTTTCTTACAACGAATCTTCCAGCCTCCCCTTGACCCCACTTGCTCTTTTGCACCCACAGCATCCCATGGTAAAGAGCTCCACACGTTTATTAGCCCTGTTCGGTACCTTGATTGCCTGCCGGACCCTACCGACCCCGGCACCCTTCCTGCTCCTCCTGCACTGGGAAAAGGGGCTACGCTCACTTTTGATGCATTCTGCAAGTTCTTCCTCTAATGCCTTGCCCCTGCCTTACTGTTTTCATCATTCACTGCTGAATTTCAGGATCCTTTCTACTTTCACCATCCAGGCACAAGATTAGATGGTTGTGGGGTGTTTTTTCAGTTCCTACTGTCTGCCCAACACTTGCTGCTTAACCATGCTGCCCTCCTGCCATCCACTGGCTACCCCTTTGAGTGTCCTTTGGACAAAGCCCGTGATGGCGTGCAGCTCTATTTTTTGGTGCTGAGCACAGATGGATTGCGTTTCTTGGCATGTCCCTGCAGGGATGTCACAGCAAAGCACAGAGCAGTCACAGCTGCGGAGTTGCTTTCCACCCCTACCATGCTCTGCTGCTGTCTTTGCCAATGAAAGCCTCGATTTCCATCCCTCAGGGTGAGCTCAAGGATGACCCTCCAGCCTCGGAGCACGAAGGCAAGAAGTATCTCAAATACCCCAGTACCAATCTCTACCCTTTTCCCCTCTCATCGAACTGCGAAAGTCTCCTGAGGATCCGCAAGGTGGAAAAGAACCTGCTCTGCAGCCAGCCCCGGAAGCTCTGGGTGGATTACCTGTTTGATGAGAAGGCCATGGGGATCGAGCTGCAGAGCATGGACGTGGTCTTCCTGGTGAGCCTTCACCTGGGAAGAGATGGGAGCCTGCATGAAGGGCAGAGCTCAGGGGAGGAGAATGAGGCTGTCTGGGGTGTGGGGTTAAGCCTTCCCTTCCAGCAGAAGCCATTTCTCTGGTACTCTTGGATTCAGGACTCGGGGATGGACCCTGGAGCTGTCAGGTCTTGGGGCACTATTTCCATCCCTCCTGCAGGATGGGTCTCTAATAGTCTCTCCTTGAGCATCCTCCATGGCCTCCCCTTGTTTGCTCATGCCGGTTCCACGCTCAGCATTGGTTTTTTTGTTCCCGTCTCCTCCTCTGTAGGTCCTGGCCAAGGGCACCATTGTCACCGTCCTCAGGAAGGAGCTGCCTGCAGGGGCTGGTAGGTCCCAAGGCATGGATGGGCTGTGCAGGGCTCTGCTCTCCATGCCTGGTCCTCACCTCCCCTCCTTTCCCACCACCCAGGGCTGAGAGGCTCCTTCTCCCTGGACCTGCCCATCGGCCCTGAGCTGGCACCCAAGGCCAAGGTGCTGGGCTACACGGTGCTGCCCAATGGCGAGATGGTGGCTCACAGCACCGAGCTCAACGTGGCCAAGTGCTTCCCCAACAAGGTGAGGAAAGGCTGCTGGAGTTGGGGGAGTTGCTGCCAGGCTCAGTGTGGGGAGATGTGGGCACTGAGCCTCGCTCTTCAGCAGAGCCTTTCCTCTTGCCCTGCAACTGGCTGGTCCCAGGCTCCCCTTTCGGGGAGGGTTTTCTTTCCTCTCCCGTTCCTGTTGCTGCTTGCAAACCATCTCCTGGTTTTGAACGCAGTCCTCACTCTCCATCCTCTGCTGGTGTTTGGAGTGAGGCTGTGGTACAGAGCTCCTTCCTGCCACCAGCTCCCCTCTCCGCTAACCCAAAGGCTTCCCCTCTCCAGGTGAATCTGTCCTTTTCGGAGCAGAGGGCTCTGGTGGGCTCACAGCTCCGTCTGAAGGTGCAGGCTGCCCCGGGGTCACTGTGCGCCGTCTACGCCGTGGATGAACGCATATGGTCCTCTGGTCCCAAGGGCAAGCTCAAGCCCAGCACCGTGAGTCTTGAATAACCTCAGTCCTGGGCTGGACTGGACTGGGCTTGCTGCTGGGGCATGGGGACAGCAGTTTCTTTCCACTGTTATCTATTTTAGGGGAGGATGGTAGGGACCCTGGGGGACCTGCCCCTGCAGGATGAATGCCATGTGAGCCCCCCGTGAGCCCCTGCCACCACCCACGACTTTGGGGCTTTGCAGGGGACATTGTGCATCGCTGACTGGGGGCAGCTGAGCCACAGAATTGCTCTGTGGTGCCTCCTGGGGTGGAAATCTTGCAAACAGGGTGCGGATGGTGAGAAGCATCCCAAGCTCAAGAGAGACGGGGTGGTGACAGGTCCTAGCGGAGGGGCTGGAGGCAGGGCAGCAGCACGGTGATGCCCAGGGAGGTGCAGAAGCTACAGGGTGATGCCAGGGGTTGGAGCTGGGCCAGGAGCGTTTCACATCTTTCTCATCCAAAGTTCATGTGTTTTGTTTAGGTCTTTAACTTATTCCCGGCGTTTTCTGAAGACAGATATCCTTTTGAAATTGAAAATTCTGATTCACCTTGCTGTTGGATGAACAGGTTCAGAGAAACGATAGCAAAACTTCCACCCATTAACTGTTTTGATACGCCGAGGAATAGCTGGAGCGATTGTCACCGCAGCCTGGGACGCAGGGAGGTACCGGTGTCTGTCATCCAGCCAGACTCTGACAGCCTGGTGCAGGTACGAGCCCTCCAGCCCTACCTCCCCTCCTCTTCCTCCCAGGAGGAAGGTGCTGGGGGCTCCCAGTCCCTCACCCAGCCCACGTCTGTGCTCACGAATCATGCTCTTACATCACCCAAATAACATGCCCTGCCCCTCGCTTCGCCAGCCTGGGACAGACACGGGAAATGCGTCCGTCAGTCCAGGCACAGTGGCGTTTCACAGGGACGGGGTTAAGCTCTGCTCTTCCCATCACAAATCTGGGCTTGGAGTAAACAGCATGGTTTGGCCTGGCATTCCCCTGCTTTCTTGGGGGGTGCATGTCTCCCACTGGCAGCAAACCCAGGGGTCGGGGCTGTTTGGGAATGGAGCGGGCAGAGCAGATCCAGCAGATCTTTCCCAACCATCCCTGGTGCAGCAGCTTCTCCCGGCACAGATATCCCTCTCCTGCACTCCCTTTGCAGCGATGCGGGGTGTCCTGATCTTTGGGAGCCCTGTTCTGGCTTTGTGCATGTCGATTCCTTGCTTCAGAGAGGGATGGGAAGGCGTTTCGGTATTTTTGGCCTTCAGCGTGGTGCTGTTCTCTCTCATGTGTCATGTTTCAGAATGCAGATTTGAAAACTGTCACCAACACCCAGCTGGGCTCTGCACCGGGCATCCCGTTACAAAGCCTTTTATACTCCCAGGGTGAGTGGAGAGAGCCTGTAACGGCCCCCACGGTGGCTGCAGAAGGACGGGGGGGACAGCCTGCCTCTCTCCATCCCTTCTGGCAGCACGTTCAAGTTGTGCCCCTGTTTGCAGGAGCAGGACCGGAGAAGGATGTCACGGAGGAAGACACAGGGATGCAGATGGATTTCTTGGGGACATGGCTGTGGGAGCTGGTCCCTGTGGGGTGAGTGAGGAACCCCAGCAGACCTCCAGCCAGGCGACTGCCCTTATTGCATCAGCTTCACCTCTGGGTGCAGCACACACACCTCTGGTGAAGTGTCCATATATCCAGGAGTGACACTGAGACATGTCCAGCCCCTTCCCTCAGACCTCAGCACCAACCCCAGGAGAGATCTGGGCAGGCTGAGTCACAGAATCACAGAATTGTAGGGTTGGAAGGGCCCTCTGGAGATCATCCCCTCCAACCCCCTGCCACAGCAGGGTCACCCACAGCAGGGGGCACAGGAACGCCTCCAGGCGGGGTTGGAATGGCTCCAGAGACGGAGACTCCACCACCTCTCTGGGCAGCCTGTGCCAGGGCTCTGCCACCCTCACAGGAAACAAGTTCCTCCTCGTGTTGAG
>VWZL01001841.1:139200-154984 GCA_013396915.1 Stercorarius parasiticus
CCCCCGGGGATGCCATTGGCCTTCTTGGCCACAAGGTCCCGTTGCTGGCCCATGGTCATCGTGTTGTCCCCCAGGACTCCCAGGTCTCTTGCCACAGAGCTGCTCTCCAGCAGGTCAGCCCCAACCTGTCCTGGTGCATGGGGTTATTCTTCCCCAGGTGCAGCACCCTACACTTGTCCTTGTTGAATTTCATACAGTTCCTCTCTGCCCAACTCTCCAACCTGTCTAGGTCTCTCTGTATGGCAGCACAGCCTTCAGAGTCCTGTAGGCAGGGGATACTGTAAGAGATAAGAGTACTGATGGTACCTCTGCCCATCCCCAAGCATGTGATAGCCACTGATGGTCCTAGAGGAAGGAATGGATCTAGAGGACGGGTGTTGGCATGCTCCTGCTGGCTCTGCCCATCAGACCCAGCCTGCAAGGTCTGTCCATCTTCTACTGCCCTGCAGGGAGGGAGGCTCCACAGAGACGACAGTGACGGTGCCTGATGCCATCACCAAATGGGAAGCCGGGATGTTCTGCATGTCCCCGTTGGGCTTGGGGATGGCCCCTGCCGCCACCCTCACAGCCTTCAAGCCCTTTCTTGTGGAGCTGGCGCTGCCCTACGCTGTGGTCCGCCACGAAGCCTTCACCCTCATGGCCACTGTCTTCAACTACCTGCAGCAGTGCCTGCGGGTGAGTGGGGCTGGGGAGGGGGCCCTGGAGCTGGGGTTTGGCAGGGGCTGATGGAGCTGTGGCCATGGTCCGGCAGGTTCAGGTGACGCTGGTGGAGTCAGCAGAGCTGGAGGTGTTGGCAGACATGGACAAGGGGGTGTACAGTGGTTGCATCTGCGCAGATGAAGAGAGGACCTTCCGATGGAGCGTGCGAGCCACTAGTCTGGGTATGGAGGGGAAGGCACAGCGCTGGGGAGGGGGGAGGCAAGCCCTGGGGGTGAGACTCATAGAACTGAATCATACAAGTGCCCAGGTTGGAAGGGACCTTTCAGATCATGGAGTCCCACCATCAACCCAACACTGCCCAACCCACCACTAACCCATGTCCCTCAGCACCACGTCTGCCCGGCTTTTAGATCCCTCCAGGGATGGCGACTCCACCACTGCCCTGGGCAGCCTCTTCCAATGCTTGACAACCCTTTTGATGTAAAAATTTTTTCTAATATCCATCCTAAACCTCCCCTGGTACAACTTGAGGCCGTTTCCTCTTGTCCTACCGCCTGTTCCTTGGGAGAAGAGACCAACCCCTCCTTGCTACAACCTCCTTTCAGGGAGTTGTAGGGAGTGATAAGGTCTCCCTCCATTTCCCGGTCCCACTGCACCCATTGCACCCTCCTCCTTCCCCGGCTCCACCATGGCTCTGAGCTGAGGCAGCGTCACAGCGATGTCCCCCCTCTGCCTCCGCAGGGGAGGTGAACGTCACCGTCATCGCCAAGGCCCTGCACACCAAGAAGCTCTGCGGCACCGAGATGCCCGTGGTGCCAGCCCAGGGGCACGTGGACACCGAGACAAAACTCCTGAGGGTGCAGGTGAGCAGAGCGAGGCGTTGGGCTTGCGCCGTCCTCTTGCCGGGAGCAGAGCTGCACCCAGAACAGTCACCCCCAGAGCAGAGCATCTCCTCATCCCTCAGCCAGGCTGGAAGGTGCCCATGGGTGCTGCGGGGTGTGGGGAGAGCATTGGCACCTGGAGCAAGGGGGGAGTATGTCCGTGCTTAGGTACCATCAGTAGGATGATGCCTTCCCTTCCCTTTTGGGGTGAGATTGGTAGATTTGAGGCGGCTGTGTGATGTTCAGTGTGCTCCCCTCATCACACCGTGCACGGGGCTGCTCCGAGGACAGCCCAGCTTGGCCCGGGTGGCCCTGAGCTCTGCTGGAGTGTCAGAGCTGCTGGGCTGCTGGTGGGGACAGGGTCCAGGAGGGGTGTCTGTTGAGGGAGGGTGGCATTTCAGGGACAGAGAAGGGCAGGCTGACTCTGATCCTGGTTTAACATGTCCTGTATTCCTCGTTTTAAAGCCTCCAAAACTGATGTGAAGGGAAATTGCAGCTGCCTGGCTGTCCCTCTGCTCCTGACCCATCGCACCCCACCAGACAGCCACGATCCCAAGGGCTGGCAACCTCTTCCCATCCCTTCATGCCTTTTGCCTGACCTGGCAGGAGCCTGCAGCAACACGGTTGAGATGAGGACTCCGAAACCCAGCCCTGCTCCCCAGCAGCCATCCCATGCAGGTCCGGGACTGCCCGGGGAGCAGCCGCTTTGCTGCCCGCCATGGAGTCATGGTTTCCCTTGAGCTGAGGCCAGCGCGATCCCTTGGAGAGGGGACCAGGGCAGGTGAGCTGACCCGGGGCTGACACAAAGCCTTGGGAGATCAGTGCAAGACTGATGGCTGGGCACGGAGAGGATGCTCAGAGCTGCCCCAAGCACAGCCCTGCTCCTGCGCCTGCTCAGCCAGGGTCAAAAATAAAGAAAAATGCAAGTGGAAGTGGCAAAATGTATTTTCTTGCAAGAAAGCTCCCTTTCTTCGGGCTCTTTCCAACTATCCCTGACCAAAGCCAGCCCTGTGTCCCAAAACAGACTTTATGTTAGGAGCTCAGCGTTCCTTTCCCCCTTAACGATGTGTCAGAGGGGCCGTACCTTCACTTTGCTTTGCTGAATAAAAAACAGACCAAACCAGGGAGAGCATTTGTTGCACGGGCACCAAGGCGGCAGAAGAGACAGCACAACGTGGGGTCAGCGGTGCCTGGGGGTCAACACACTCTGGCTCCTGCTCCAAAGTCACCAGCAGCACCGAGTGACAAATCCTCAGTGCAATATTTCCCCTTGGCAGCCCCACAGGGCACCGATCGGAGAGGCAGAGGTCCACCCCGCTCCCAAATCGATCTCCCCTTGGCCACGCTGCATCCTGCCCCATGCTCGGTGTTGAACTACCCCCAGGAAGCCCAGTGGGGCACTGACCCACATCCCAGGGATGGGCTCAGGGCTATGCTCCCATCTCGTGTCCATGGGGGTGGTGGGGACCAGTCTGCGCTGGACACCGACACCGTGTGGGGCTGCTCCTGAAGGGCAGGGAGGTGAGCACAGGGCTGTATCCAGCAATACTTGAGCGGGGCAGGCATGGGGACAGCAGCCGTGGTCATCCCAGAGCCCACGGGAAAGGGGTCATCCCCATTTGTGGCTTCCTGCAGCGCTGCCTCTGCCTCCCCTCGTGTCCCCAAAGGGAAGGGGACTGCAAACCCCCGCAGCAGGGGACGCACTCAGGACATTGTGTGGCTGTTGTGGAGCTGCCTCAACTTTCCCAAATTCCCACCAGGACAGAAGGAGGCAGCTCAGCCCACATCCTGGTCGGTGTCTGGCTCCCAGACGTGGTGCATGGAGGAACGAGAGGGGGTGGACCTGGCATGACAGCTCAATGCCATCCTGCTCCTGTGCCCGCAGCTGGTTTGATGAAATTGGAAGAGATTGGGCAAAAACACAGCCTGAGACCTGCTATCAGCCCAAATAGATACTGTTTGGCTAAAATTGAAACACCTGGAAACAAGGCCTTCTGAGAAATCACCACCAGCTCACAGGCTGTTCTCATGATGGTGCTGCCTACTTTCGTTTGGGGAACTCGTTCCCACTCCCTCCTGCCATCATTTCCCAGCAAACCCGTGTGTAGGTGGGTCCTGCCCCCTGGTTTTGAACCTCTATGGGAACTTTGCCTCCAATTGCAAAAATCCATCAGAGCCTTGAACCCAGGAGGTTGTGGGCAGATGGTAAACATTGCCTTGGCTATATCTGCAGGTCCATGCCGGACCCCTCTGCCAACCCTTGTTTGCTCGCCGGGTGGAAAGCAAAGATCTCATTCCAGAGCCTGCAGCAGAGCAGACGTGGGTCTACAGCAATCCAACACCTCCAGAAGGAGGCTGTGGCCATCCCCAGCGCCTTCTTGCAGCTGGAGACATGAGGTCGCCGGCTGTCCTGCCCGTCCTGTTGCTCCTCATCCTGCTCCTCACAGCTGGGGCATCTGCAGCACCGTAAGCCCTCTCTGTGTCTGTCTGTCTGTCCCTGCCTGGTGGGAGGCATACAGTCTTGACTCCTTGGCAGGATGTGTGGGGAGCTAATCCTTCCCTTGCATGTGATTGTTGGCCGGGGTGGAAATGCTCAGGGTGGTGGGTTGTCCCTGCCCATGAGCATTGAGGACTTCGCACCCGGGGGCTGCCGGGGCTGGTGGCTCTGGGATGGTTTATTGTTGGTGCTGCCTCACTTGCAGCCCACATGTGAGCAGAAGCTTTGCCTTCCTGAGCCGTGAAGTCAAGGGGAGCTCAGAAACAGAGCGGGGAGGCTGGGGGTGGTGGCCCCGCACCCCAGCACGGGTTTCTGTGTGCCCAAGAGCTCTTCAAGACTTCCATGGGGGTCTGTACTGGGACGTGCCTCATCCTCATGCCTCAGCACTTCTCCTTGCCAGGAGTTATGTGGTCACGTCCCCAGCTGTGATCTACCACCCCCACACAGCGATGCTGTGGGTGCATCTCAGTGGCCTCCATGAGCCTGTCCAGGTGACCACCCAGCTGCAGAGAGCAGATGGGACCCATAACATCACCCTGCTGGAGAGGAAGGTCCAGGAGCCTCATCTGTACCTGAATGTCACCTTCCCCGTGAGTGTCACCCAACGCACAGCTGTAAGCGTGGAGGGGGATGCCCTGGACACGCTGCTGTCTCCAGGAAGTTTCCATCAGCTCCCCGGCGTGTGGGGCTGTGGTCCCCATGCTGCTGCGCAGCCCTGAGCCTCTGCAGCTGGAGGAGGATGGGAGCAGGTGTGACTTCCCCATCTTCTCACCCCCCATGAAGGCAAAACGACTCCTGGCTCAGCCCAGTTATTCAGCGGCTGAAATAATCAACGCGTAGCAGACCTGCAGACTAGAGTAGGGTGTTGGGGGACATCTCTTCCCAGCGCCTGGCTTGGGGAAGGTGTCCCTGTGGCTGAGGAGCACTCTGGGTCACTCAGAGTGAGCAGAACATCCTGGACGTGGCATATCCCTTGTCCTCACTTGGTGTCTGGTGTTCCCCCGGCAGGCTCCAGCCCCCGCCAGAGGGAAGGAGGAAATCGTAGACCTGCACATCTCAATCCAGGGAGATTCCTTGGATGTCTCCGAGAAGAAGAAGGTGATGCTGAGAGCCCTGGAGCCTGGGATCTTCATACAGACAGACAAGGCTGTCTACAAGCCTGGACAGCAAGGTGAGGGTGGCAGGGTGGACCATCCTGCTCTGGGCTGAAGCACCTGGTGGGAGAGGGGTGCAGGAGGCTAGCCTTGCTCCTACACTGCATGGAAATAGAAAGAGCTCATCCTGGGTTGTACCGGGACCCCCAGCCCTGGCCCAGGGCAATGCCAGGATGCGATGGCAGCACTGGAGGCTGTGCTGCTCGAGGGGCAGTGCCCCACTGCAGGGCTCGGGGTCAATTTCTATCCACCTTCCCCATGGGGAACGCCCTTCCCCTGCCGATGCACCCACCACTCACTCCTGCATCCCTGTTTGCTCTTTCCAGTGAAGTTTCGAATTGTCTCTTTGGACAAAGACTTCGCTCCCAGCGATAAGAAGGTGAGAGAAGGGCTGGGGAAGGGGGGGGGGGTGACAGGGCTCCTCTGCACTGCCTTCCTACCGTCTCGGCAAACCATGAGAGAGGTGTGGGAGTCATCCAGCGCCTTTCCCCTTGGGAATCCCGCCCCAGCCAGCTTGGCCTGGGTGGCTGTGCTCCCCAGGGGCAGGGATGCCCTGTGTTGCTCACACAGGCTTTAGCAGGCTAAGGAAAGAGAAAGCAGAATTGTATGTGTGACATGGGAACGTACCCACTTAAACTTTTGGTTAGGGATGTAGTGATGGTGAGTCGGAAGCAGGGGAAGCACTATTGGTATCCATCAAGTCATCGGACACCAGGATTACAGGCGAGTTCAGTCTCTGGCACCCCCGAGCAATCATCTGGGTCTCTGGAAGTGCAGGAGGTTCCCAGATGAAATGATTGCTGGCTTCTTGTGAAGGCACTAGAAGATGCCACCTCTCCTTGCCATGCTGGCAGTGCCCTTGGCTCATCCCAGCTAGAGCTGCCCACAGGCTCAAAATCGACCCCAAAGCAAATTGAAGGGTTGGAACTTCACAGCATCCCAGAAATAACCCTCTCTCTGCTCCACCCGTGGCTCCGTAGATGTTCCTACCCTCATAAGACCCCAAAGAAGGCTTTGAATTTCTCCACTAACCATCTTCTCTTTGCCTTGCAGCTGCCCCTTGTGGTCCTGAAGGTCAGTCTGAGAGATGGAGGGAGGCTCCTGGGTGGCGTGGGCTTGGGAAGGCAGCATGGCTGGGAAGGAAGACGCATAAGGCAGCCATGGGCCGTTTTATCACCGGGTGCTGGGCTCCCTGGGGGGCTGACGCTACGTGTCCCCATGTGCAGGATCCCAGCCAGAACCGCATCGCGCAGTGGCGGGAGGTGAGCCCGCGGCAGGGCATCGTGGACCTGTCCCTCCCGCTGGCGGCAGAGCCGGCCCTGGGCACGTACCTCATCGAGGTGGAGGGGAAGAGACACTACTTCAGCGTGGAGGAATATGGTACGTGAGGACCGGGAGGTGCACAGGGGGTGGGAGCCCCACCTCGGCATGTCCCTGTGGGCAGCATGTTTTGGGCCCCCTGGCCACCCAGGTACCGTTGTCCTTGTCCTGGGAGCGACAACCGTCTCTCCCTTTGCTTCTCCATCAGTGCTGCCCAAGTTTGAGGTGACCATTGATCTCCCCGCCGTGGTGCTGGAGAGGGATAAGAAGATCCAGGTGGAGATTTGTGGACGGTGAGCCCGAAACAGCACTGGGAAGAGGGAGGGGATGGATCCAACATGATGTGGTCCATCAGGAACACCTTCACCACCCTCCACCCAACAGGTACACCTACGGGAAGCCCGTCCAGGGCAAGGTCCAGGCCAGTTTGTGCCAGCACATCGGGATCTGGTACAGTCCTTTCGTACAGACCCAGAGCTGCATGGAGGTTAGCGGGCAGGTGAGCACAGCCGGGGAGCGCGGGTGCCACTGGGACAGCCCCATCCCGAGACTGCTGCTAACAGGGTTGACCCTCTTCCTCCAGACTGAGAAGAATGGCTGCTTTTCAACAGAGGTTTTGTTGACTGCCTTCAACCTGACCAGCTTCATGTATGGGAAGAAATTCCGAGTCCAGGCATCACTGGTGGAAGATGGGACAGGTAGGGATGGAGGTGGTGTTCTGCTTCGGAACAGGCATTGCTGCGGGTGCATGGTTTTGCACCCAAATGAATGTGGCACGGCACGGGGGTATTGGTCTTCTCCAGAGAAGCCCAAAAGCAACACAGTGATTTAGGTGTGCATGTGTGCAGGGAGGGGGTCCGGGTGGGGATGCGAGCCAAGTCAGCCCGGCAATACTTCTAATTCCCACCAGAGAAACGGTCAGGAGGCAAAAACGCCTTTCCAAGATCCAACAACTCTCCCAACTCTATGGCTAGCAGCGAGTCGAGTCCTTGCAATGCAAAGCAGTGGTTTCACCCAGTCCAGTGGTGTGGCTTCGTTCTTCGAGCTAATCCCTCACCCACCACCTCGGTCACACCAGAAAAGTCTGCCAGCAGCTTGGCTTCGGGAAGAAAAGACGAACAGGGGTTGTCCCCAGGCCCGCTGGTCTCAAGGTGGCCCTGCATCATGGTGCTTTGGTGGAGAGCCTTTTCTGAAGTCTCTGCAGCCAGCTGCACCCTGGTTGTACGTCTAAAATGTGCCGTAGAGGTTTTGCTCCTCTTGTAGGAGGTACAAACTGTGCTCAAAGCTGCCGGCTGCAGAGGGAAAGCCTAAAATATCCAGGGACCTTTTCTGCAACGTGACGGGGGAACGGGCAGCACTGGAACCTGTGCCCTGTGTCCCTGCAACACTCTCAGCTCCCCACTCCCTCTCCACAGGGCTGGAGCAGAAAAACACCAAGAGCTGTGAGATTTTACCCGAAATCTTCACTGTCACCTTTGAAAACACCGACGATTTCTACAAGCCCGGCATCCCCTACACTGGGACGGTAATAGGGGGGGCATCCCTGCACCCTGCAGGGTTCCCCTGCACCCTGCTGCGCCCAGTCAGCTCCTGCTGACCCCCCAGCCCTGTTCTCCCACCCCTGCCCTCTGCCCCACACCTGCAGCCCAACCTGGGGCATCTCCCCTTCCATCTTCAGATGCTGCTGACGAGAGCCGATGGCGCCGTGATGCCGCAGAAGCAGCTCTTGCTTGTCATTCACCAGAAAGGAAAAGATACGAGTCAGACCTTCCTGACAGACAGATCGGGGAGAGTCTTCTTCGAGCTGGAGACCTCTGGTTGGAGCGGCACGGTCACCCTGCATGTAAGTGACGCATCTCCCACCCCTCCGGATGCTTTCTCCAGTAGTACGGGGTTGGGCAACTCTCCAAGCCAACATCAGTGATGCCTGGCACTGGGACCAGCACCTCGTGGGCTGCTGGATGGCTTCACCACCCTGATTTCTACCTCCATCGCTCAGGCTCAAGTCAACGAGACAGCTCACACCCAGAACGATGGCACCTACCAAGATGCCTATGCATACATCAGCCCCTTCTTTTCGGCGAGCAGGAGCTTCCTGCGGATCCGCTGGCTGGAGAGTGAGCTGCCCTGTGGCCAGCCCCAGCAGCTCTGGGTGGACTACATCTTCAGCAAGAAGGCCCTGGGCACTGGGCCAGAGAACCTGGATGTGGTCTTCCTGGTGAGCCCTGGCCCGGGGGGAGGGGGCAGCAGGCATTAGGGAGGTTGTGTGTTAAGGTCCATATCTACACACATGTTCATGGTCATGTCCCTGAGGTCAAGACAATAAACAATCTGTCCTGGCTAGACTGAGGGACCTACGCTTGTTAGTAGAGGTGTCTGCTGGCACTGTTGGATCTGCATTCCAACAGGAGATGTTGGGGGAACTGGAGACTGGGCAAGGTCAAAAACCATCCCAACTCTCTCAACCCTTGGTCCATTCTCCATCCGGGCATTTCGGTTCCACACTCAGCATCGGTTTCATTGTTCCCACCTCCTCCTCTGTAGGTCCTGGCCAAGGGCACCATTGTCACCGTCCTCAGGAAGGAGCTGCCTGCAGAGGCTGGTAGGTCCCAAGGCATGGATGGGCTGTGCAGGGCTCTGCTCTCCATGCCTAGTCCTCACCTCCCCTCCTTTCCCACCACCCAGGGCTGAGAGGCTCCTTCTCCCTGGACCTGCCCATCGGCCCTGAGCTGGCACCCAAGGCCAAGGTGCTGGGCTACACGGTGCTGCCCAATGGTGAGATGGTGGCTCACAGCACCGAGCTCAACGTGGCCAAGTGCTTCCCCAACAAGGTGAGGAAAGGCTGCTAGAGATGGAGGAATCACTGCACAGCTTGTCCATAGCTGCATGCCCCGATGTCCGTTTGCTCCAGTTGCGTCACAGCGTCACAGTCTCTTTAACCTGATCCCCAAACCCTCAAGCCTGATTTTATCCTTGTCTAGAAGAGACCTCCATGTCCATGGCTTGGTCCTGCTCCTCCATCGGAGGTGGCTCCCCCTCCTGCCCTTGCCCCCTGATGCCCCTGTCCCTCCCCAGGTGAAGATGGCTTTTTCGGAGGACAGGGCTCTGCCCGGCTCAGCGCTGCGGCTGGAGCTGGTGGCTGCCCCGGGGTCCCTGTGTGCCGTGCGTGCCGTGGACCGCAGCGTGCTGCTCTTGAAGCCCGAGGCTGAGCTCAACACAGAGGCGGTGAGTGGTGGCACTGCCCAGGGCTCCTTCTGCAGCCCCAGGGACCAGCTGGGAATGTGGGATGGGAGGGGGGAAGAGATGACATTGGCTTGGACCTCCCCTACGGGGAGGCATGGTGGCTCCAGGGCAGTCCTACTCCTGGGCAGGGGGTAGGTGCCCGCCTGGTTTTGTTCCTAGCACACGTTTATTCCCAGGTCTACAAAGTACTCCCCGAATTCAACTACCCTGGAAGCATTAAAGACCCACCACCCTGTTCAACCTTTTTCTGGGATTATCCCAACTTTCCCATTCCCATCACCCCATTTGTACCGAGAGAGCGACAATTCTTTCACCCTGCAAGGAGGCATCCCTTACCTCCCCCTTTTTGGAGGAATTCCCAGATGGACACCTACAAGTTATTTCAGGTAAAAGCCCTGCCTGCTTGTGCCTCCTGGTTCCTCTTCATCCAGGAGCCAGCGGTGGTTTGCCTAGGGTGCCGGGACAGCACTGCAACGTCCCACGAAAGCCACGCTTGTGGCAAAGGTCTTTCCCCCAGACCCCAGGCTCCGGTCCTTCTCCATTTGGCTTCTTCTGCGGCCCTGTGACTATTTACTTCTGGGATGGGGATACTCCTCCTGCTGTGTTTCAGACATGGACAACCTCTTTTCTTTTTCACAGAACGCAGCACTGAAACTTTTCACCAATGCCAACACCAGCGATGTTTGCAAAAAGACGTTCGGCATGCCTGGGATAGTGGGTCTCCAAGGTCCCAGAGGTCAGCACAGCCCTCAGCTTGCTTGCTCCACTGAGCCCTCTCAGGAGAAAACACCAAAGAGCTGGTGCCCAGTCCTGGCTCCCGTGTCCTCAGGGGGACTCAGAGCCATCCTGAAAACACACTCAGCATCAAAGGGATTGAAGAGGATTCAAAGGGATTTTGGCCCCCTTCAGGCTGCCTGCAGGCGAGGTCCAGCTGAGATGCAGAGACCTGGGGATCCTAATTTCTGCTCTGCCTTTTCCAGTTGCCTTTCATTCCCAAGACTACCATTTATGGAAAGAACCTGATGCCGGAGAAGTAATGGGCCGTGGTGGTATCCCAGTCCCTGTCAAGGAAGAGCCATCGGCACCCCGGACGTACTTCCCAGAGACGTGGCTGTGGGACCTGGTCCCAGTAGGGTGAGTGAGAACGGTCCCACAGGGCTGGTCCTCTCCCCACCTCCCTTCCTGCATGGAGGGAGGTTGGGGACCTCAGGACGGCTCCTTCTCCAACATGGAGAGAGCCAGCCCAGCTGGGGATGAAGCCAGCTGCGGGTGAAGGTGGTGGGATGGCCTCATGATGTTCTCCATCCCGCAGGGAGAGAGGCTCCGCAGAGATGGCAGTGACGGTGCCTGATGCCATCACCAAGTGGGAAGCCGGGATGTTCTGCATGTCCCCGTTGGGCTTGGGGNTCCGGCTGGGGCTGATGGAGCTGTGGCCATGGTCCGGCAGGTTCAGGTGACGCTGGTGGAGTCAGCAGAGCTGGAGGTGTCAGCGAGCATGGATGAGGTGTACAGTGGTTGCATCTGCGCAGATGAAGCAAGGACCTTCCGATGGGGAGTGCGAGCCACCAACCTGGGTACAGAGCACCAAGGCCATGGCGGGATCCCCTGTCCTGCTGCTTGGGGACCTCCTCGGAGGATGCAGTGGGCAGGGAGGACAGGAGCAAAGGCAATGCCACCTGGGAAGCTCTCCTCCGCTCCACTTTCACCCTCCCCATTGCCTCCCAGCACTGCTCCTCAACCTGGTGACCCCCTTCCCAATCCATCCAGCCCCACACAAAGCTCCAGGGCTGATGCAAGCCTGTGGGGCTACAATGTGGGCTGGGGGGTTTCCGTGGGGACTGAGTACCTCGCTTGCATCTGCAGGGGAGGTGAACATCACTGTCAGCACCGAGGCCCTGAGCTCCAAGGAGCTCTGTGGCAACGAGATGCCCGTGGTGCCAGCCCAGGGGAGTGTGGACACCGTGATAAAGCCCTTGCTGGTGCAGGTCAGACGGGTTATGGAGGAAGAAAGTGGGATGGATTTGGGGATAGGGTCCGAGCAGCCCTTGGGGTGCAGCGGGAGGACCGGGAGTGGGACAGCACCTGGTCCCAAGCCCGGGCTGCAGACATGACCCTGGGAGACAGAGGGAAGCAGCTGGTCCCTTCTCCTGACCAACTCTGGTACTGCTTTCCCACAGCCCGGGGGGATCCTGGTGGAGAAGGCGCACAACTCCCTGCTCTGCCAGGAAGGTAGGACCAGCCGGGGGTGTCATGGCAGTGCCATGGGGATGTGGGGCAGGGATGCTTGGATGCTGGTCACAAGAGCCACCAGACCAGAGGAGCCAAGGACCCAGGGTCCCTAGGAGCTCCTGGCTGAGATGCCCCAACCCAACCTTGAGCCCATGGAGGGTCAGAGCAGGAAAGGGGTGGGCAGGGGTGCCACGGGGCCAGGCCAGGAGGAGCTGGGCATTCCCACTGTTGTTGCCATCCATCCCCGCAGCTGCTGAAGAAATCTCCCTGGAGATTCCTGCAAACATCTTGGAGGGCTCCCAGCGAGCCCACGTCACTGTGATGGGTAAGGGACAGGTGGGGAACGAGGGACTACCTAGGGCAGGGAGGGTGCAGAGCTCCATGGCCCAAGCTCAGCAGGAGGTGGGACCACCTGGGGCTGAGATGGGAGGGGATATAGGGAACACAGCCGATGACGGTGCTCTTCATATCCCCCTGGGACAGGTGACATCTTGGGCAACGCTCTGCAGAACCTGGACAGCCTCCTGGCCATGCCCTATGGCTGCGGGGAGCAGAACATGGTCCGCTTCGCCCCCAACATCTACATCCAGCAGTACCTGGAGAAGAGCGGGCAGCTGCGCCCCGACATCCGCGCCAAGGCGCAGGGCTTCCTGCAGAGCGGTGAGCGTCCCGGGTCCCCTCTCTCCTCCTCACACCCTGCCTTGCTGCCCAGGGACACCACCGCCTCATCTCCCCCGTGGGTCTGGGCTGCATCCTGCCTCTAGGATCCCCCGGGGATGTAAAGACCTCCATGTGAAGACTCATCCCCACCCCCTCCCCACAGGGTACCAGCGAGAGCTGCTCTACAAACATGATGATGGCTCTTACAGCGCTTTCGGGAAGACTGATTCCAGCGGCAATACCTGGTGAGGGACCAGATGGGGCTCTGGCAGGTTGTGCAGCAGCATCCCTTCAGGGAACAGACATCCCAGGGCTCCTCCTGCCACCAAGCATGCCCCAGTCCCGGTTTCCCATCCCTCCAACACCCCTCTGGCTCGCAGGCTGACGGCGTTTGTCCTCAAGTCCTTTGGGCAAGCCCGAGCCTACGTGGCCATCGAGGAGCGGCACATCACAGACGCGCTGCGCTGGCTGCAGAAGCAGCAGCAGAAGACGGGCTGTTTCCGCAGCGTGGGGAAGCTCTTCAACAACGCCCTGCAGGTGGGTCGGTGGGCTCGGGTGGGACACGGTGACACGCGGCCAGAGCCAGGCTGGCCCCAGCATGTCCCCAGCCTGTGCTCTAGGCAGCAGGGGAGTCCCTGTGCTGGTGGCACGGCATGGCCGGACTCGTCTCCCGCTGTCCCCTTTGCAGGGTGGCGTCTCGGATGAGCTTTCGCTGTCGGCTTATGTCACGGCTGCGATGCTGGAGCTGGGGCTGTCCCCAACGGTGAGGATGACCCATCTTCCCTGAAGAGGCTTGCGGGGGGAGTCCAGTTGTTCCAGGCCACCTCCCAGCCCAACCTGGGTGCAACTGGTCTCACTGGGCAAGAACTGGGGTCGGTGAGCGATGCCCACGGCCATGGGCTGGTTCCTGACTCCACTCCCGTGCCAGGACCCCATGGTGAGCTCAGCCCTGCGGTGCCTGGAGCTTTCGGCCACGGACGACCCCTACACGCAGGCGCTCCTCGCCTACGTTTTTGGGCTGGCGGGGCGCGGGGAGCAGCAGCAAGCCCAGCTGCAGAGCCTGGCCCAGCACAGCATCAGCGCAGGTACCACCTAGGGCAGGCAGGGGCACCTCCGGGCAGTACCACCCTCCGCCTGGGTCGCCCCATGCCACCCCCAGCCCCCCGGAGCAGGGAGCTGAGCTCCCATTCCCTTCTCTCCCAGAGGGGCAGCTCTCCTGGCGGAGGAAGGGGAAGGCTCTGCCCTCCTCGCAGCCCTCCTGGGCCGCCGCCGCGCCGGCGGAGGTGGAGATGACCGCCTACGTCCTGCTGGCCTACCTCTCCCAGCCCCAAGTGTCCTCTGACAACCTGGGGACCGCATCCCAAATCGTCCGCTGGCTCAGCAGGCAGCAAAACCCCTACGGGGGCTTCGCCTCCACCCAGGTACCGGGGGACATGGGGGTCCTCCATGCATCCCCCTCTATAGCCCCTGTAATTAGGGGTGACACCGGCTCGGTGCTTTCTCCATGCCCAGGACACCGTGGTGGCCCTGCAAGCCCTGGCCAAGTACGCCGCCCTGACGTACAGCAGCAATGGGGACTTCACGGTGACGGTGACGTCCCCGGCGGGCACCGCGCAGGACTTTGTGCTGCTCAACAGCACCCGGCTGGTGCTGCAGCGGGCGGCTCTGAAGGAGCTGCCGGGGACGTACGGGGTGCGAGCCCGTGGGCAGGGGTGTGCCCTGGTGCAGGTGGGTCCGTCCCGGGGTCCCCGTCCCCGTGTGGTGCCCACTCAGTGGCTCTAACCAACCCAACCCCTCCCCCCGGTGTCACCCCAGGCGACCCTGCGCTATAATGTGCCACCCCCTCCGAGCATGGGGACGTTCGACCTCCACGTGGAGACGGAGCCCAGGGAGTGCAGGGGGGACGCCAGCACCCGTTTCCGCCTCCTCCTCCGGGCACGGTAGGGGCCAGGGCTGCACCCCCCAGGTTTGGAGGGGCCGGGAGCAGCCGAGGTGGGAGGGCAGACCCCAACCCCACCCCGGGACTCTGCCCTTGCAGGTACACTGGGGAACGTCCCACCACCAACATGGTTGTCATCGAGGCCAAGCTGCCATCTGGCTACATTCCGGAGAAGAGCTCCGTGGTGGAGGTGAGAAGCCTCCGCTGCCCCCGGGACCCCCCCCACCCCAACCGGACACCCATCCAGGGGTGCTGGCCCTGGTTGGGACACCGACCGAGCAGCTGTTGCCCATCCTGAGACATGTCCCCCCCAGCTGAAGAGGCAGGAGCTGGTGAAGAAGGTGGAGGTGCAGCCCGACCAGGTGACGATTTACCTGGACCAGGTGAGATGTGGCACAGGGACAGGAGCAGAACTCCATGTGCCGGGGCGTGGGGATGCTTCCCCATGGCAGACGGTCGCACCTCACCCTTGGGCTGTCTCTGCAGCTGACCAAGGAGGAGAAGACCTTCGCCTTCACCGCCACGCAGGACTTCCCGGTGAGGAACCTCCAGCCGGCCACCGTGACGCTGTACGACTACTATGAGACAGGTGAGCCCCGCCGGGGACGTGGCCATGGGGGTGCCTGGCCCCACTGCCACCCCTTGCGACCCCAGTGGTTCATAGGTAGGTCTGGCTGAGCTGTCAGTTCATGTTGATGAGCGTTGGCTCGTTAGCGGGAGCAGCTCACCCTGAGCCCATCAGTCACCGTCCTTGCCGTTGCAGGTGACCGCACGGACACTGCCTACAGTGCACCCTGCAGCTCAGGTAGGGACAGAGGAGTCACCCTGCCATCGGGACCCTCATGGGGTCCCACCGACCCTGAAGGGCCCACCTGGGCTGCGCTGAGCCCATGGACCCAGGGGAAGGAGGGCAGCGAGTGGGGAGGGAGGAGCCCTGGAGTGACTGATGGGGACTTGCTGGCCAGAGCGTGGGGGGGCTAGAGGTCAGGGAGGACCCAGGTGTCCAGGCTGTGGGGTGCAGAGAGGAGCTGTGCCTCTTTGAGGGGGCTCAGACCCCCATGAGACCTGGCCTGCCTCCTTGTGCCCCCTGCAGAACTCCTCTCCGTGGGTTTGGGGTCACACAGCGGGTGAGACACCGAGCTCCCAGGGCTGGAGCTCAGCTGGAGGGACAAGGACAAGGACAGCCAAGGGTGGCTGGGGG
>VWZL01001842.1:8303-67568 GCA_013396915.1 Stercorarius parasiticus
GGGGGGGCAGGTTGGGATAGCTAGTATGGTTCCCATCCCACCTGCTTGTCCTCTTGCTGGTTTGGGACATCTTGCCTGTTCACCCAGCAGCTGCTGGAACTGCAGCTTACAGCCTGGCATGTGGAGCTGACTGCAAACAGTACCTATATATTTCCATAGTGTGGGCTATAAACAGGACAGCAATGGCAATGTAAGCAGCTGAGCCCACCCTCCAACAGCGATGGCAACTTGGCAGGGGGCAGACAGACAGACAGCGCGAGGTTAGACCCAGTACAGCTGCTCAACATCAAACTCATCAGTCCAAGCCCTCCGAGGAAAACCAGTCCTTCTGGACCAGCCAGCCAAGCAAAGCATCCAGAGCTAAAATCCTCCTTGCGGATCAAGACATCAGCCTGATGCCACGGGGCATGCCAACTGCATGGACATCAAGGGATCTGGCTTCAGGTGAGGAATGGGTAAACCACCAAAATATCCTTTGAAGGCACTGCTACCAGGGCAGCTGGGTAGGTCAGTGTTGAAGACAAAAGACACTACGGCATGGGCAAAGCTACCACCTTTTCTTCCTTTGAATGTATTTTCAATTAATAAGCTCGGGTATAAACCCAGCATATTATTTTTTAAGAAAGAACTGGACTGAGAAAAACATTTCCAGTGAAAAATAATGCAAAAACTTCAGAAATTTCAACTGCGTTTTCTTTCTGCCCTGGAAGTTAACAGCTCTGGGCTGTTAATAAAAACACGTAAATCAGTGCAAATCTATTCAAAGCATATGGTAAAGGAGCAAGAAATGTGGAAGGAATATCCTGTTTTGAAGGAAAGGAAACTCCAAAACACAGCCGGGCTTGTGCTCCCTGAAATGCCATCCCTGCCTGCTCTTCCCTGCTTGTTTTCTTAATGGGAAAGAAGTCCCTGCCGATAGATTAGCAGGTGGGCTGCTCCCCATGTGCGGAGCCAGGAAAATGATAAATGCTGGGATGGCTGGGAAGCAGGGAGAGATAGGACGGGGATATCAAATCATCACCTTTTGTTAACACCTATTCCACTTCTAACTACTGCTTAACATTTCTTTTTGGAGAAAGGAGTTTTTTGTGGAAGACCCCATAACCCTAGGGTAATAAGACTCTCAAAGGCGCCTGTGACAGAACAAGGGGAAACGAAACTTGATATTCCAGGACTGAAAAGGCCTCGGTCTAAAGCTTGATCCAGTAAGGAAATCTGTTAGGTAATATTTAATCTGAATACCCCTTGAGCGGACAATACGCTATTCTGTATTTAGGAGGCGCCCAGCTAGGCGGAACCCCACGCTTCTGACTCTATCAAAGCATTAACCCGAGGGAACAGCGTTTGGTTTTTCAGCAGCTCAGCTGTTAGGCTCTGCTGTACATTTTGCATGTCCTCAGCATCCACCCGTCATGCTTGCGACAAGAAGCATTGCTTATTGAGTGAGCCTGCAGTCTACGTACGACAGTCTCTGAGTCCTTCCTGGAATTTAAAAGGTATCAGCAATGATGGCATTGGTAATCTGTATTAAACATTATTAAAGTTTAGTTTATTAATAGTGATTTGGATGGATTAGAGGTTAGGAGAGTAGCTAAAACTTGGGTGTAGGAAGACTACACCGTCTGCAGAATTTCAGATGGTATCTACTTCGAGATTGCTTTGGAACCAGTGCAGTTTGCCTTCAGTATGCTCTGTTTAAAGCATTACAGAAATGCTTTTGGCTCTCTTGTTCCTGTGCAATGGCATATCATAATAACACACAGAATTTGATAATTCCATCGTTAGCAACATGGAGAATATTTTTCAAAACCCCCAAAATCATAAAAGCAAACCACAGCTGACAGCATGACCTCAGCAAAGTCGCTTTTGCACTGAAAAAGCATTTAACTCCTGCACTCTAATTTTATCTGTATGCGAATGCGTTCAATCTGCTACAGCTGAGAAATGCCCGTTTATTTCTACATCTCGTATCTTAGAATAAATAACTGGCGCTATGTGTAAGATGCAATACGATCGGTTGCCTACCTGGGCAGCAGAAAGGCAAGGTTTGCATTCACACCACACCAGCTTTTCAGTGCTAAACCCCAAGGGAGGTGGAACGGGTGCAGGCAGAGCAACGTGGCTGCCGTGCTCAGACTCACAAATTCCTTCGGAGGCTCAAAAGGTCAGGTCTTTCCCTCAGGCCCGCTTGACTTGGAGGCTTTCAGAAGGACTTTCCTCTCCCCTTTGGCTCACGGCAAAGCTGCTGGGCTGCAGATTTAGGAGAGGCACATTGGGCGGTGGCTGCCTCATGTAGACCAAAGCCTCTGATTTAGGACCGAATGCAACTCCTGATCTGAGAGGGCTTGACCAATCTTTCTCAGAAGCTAATGCTTTTCTTCCTGCTACCAATCTCTAGTTCGCCACCACATCTGCTCCAAGACCTGAAAAGTGCTGCTCAGAGCTTCCCTTCGTATTTGGTCTTCATTTTTCATTACAGATTATTGTTTCACCTCGGAAAGGTCTCCCCCCACCTAAGGTGTTTCACGCTGCTCCTTCTTTGCCATTGGTTTATCTAGCTGCTGCATGTTCAGTTGACTGACATCCCTTTGGAAAACCTCCCACTTTAGGAAATACTATTTCGCTGCGGAGCAAAAGGGGAAAAGCATAATTCCCACTCCCTGATGCTAGAGGCTTAGGACTAGGCTCACCTTGAACCCATTTTCTTTTTGATTTCTAGGGCGAACAAATTTTTCTGCTGATTTTTAAGACAGCATTTCTGTCTCAATGGCTGAGAAAACTTTCAGAAAGGCATTTTCCCAAGGAATAAATGATTTATATAAAGTTTCTTTAATTTCTTCACCGAGCCTTCGAGGAAAACAAGGAATACATCTCTTACAAGTGTTTGCCTTATCTTGTGTTGATCACTTCGGATCTTTCAACTCAGGATCTCATTTTGCTGAAACACAGAGTCAGTTATAATAATGTGACATCCTGGAACAGTCTAATCCTATTGCAAAGTGAATCTTCCCATTGAGAATGATCCATCTAATGAGATACAGCAAACCACAGCGAGCAGACACAGACTAACCACATTAACTGCTTTTATGGAAGTATTTTTTAAAAAGAATTATTTTGCTCTGCAGTTAGAAAAGATCAAGTTTTTAACTGCATTGAGTCAATGAATACCTCCTAATGCTGCCCTCTCATTAGCTTATGGCTTCCAAGACATTTTCTTTTTAAATTTAGTCTATTTGTCTGCACCAAAGTGTATTTTCTCTGTTACGACGGTTGGCTGGAAGTGCTTCAGGCACGCAACTGGGATAATCAAAGCTGTATTATTCTCCCTGTCAAATTCTTCATCACATGTTTGATATACCAGTCAGCTTAAAGGGAGGTGGTTTCAGGCTAGCATTTTTAGAAGTGGATCACATATTGTTATTATTTTTCCCCTCCCTGCTTGACTCAGAGGAACCAGAGTTCGGCCAACGCCAGGAAATCTGAGCGGCCTTTCAGAGCAGCTCAGCCTTGGCCGCTTCTCAAAGAGTTCTACAGCAGAAGAAAGAAATGATTTTGCAATAGAGGAAGGCTTTCTGAAGAAATGGTTTCCACTAGAAAAAGGCCGATTGAATCAATATTTGGGGCGTTTTGCAGGATGTGTGGATTTCATTGACTCTTTCACTGGAAACCAGGTCAATGTCACAGGCAAGGATGCCCGGCTCCTTGCCAGCCCGCCTGCCAGGCTGTGGAGCAGTTCGCCCCGAAAACCTGCCTGCCCCAGCTGGCTCCAGGGTCCCCAGGGTGCAGCAGCAAATCTTACAGGATCTGGCTCTTGTAGGGCTTGGTGATACATCCCAAAGCAGAGGGGCTTTGCCGCTCTGGGGTCTCTGATTCCAGAGGGGCTTCCTGCCAGAGGGTGAGGGACACAGACAGAGCTCTGTGTGTCCAAGAGCTTGGGAGTCCATGGGGAAGCAAAGGAAAGAAAGACAGAATATTTGACTTAGGAATTTCCCAGGGAACAAAATTCCAAACTCCCACTATGTTCTTCCAGCAGTGTAAGTGTCCACAAATGTCCCGACTGCCTACGAGCAATATAAATGTCTTCTCACACAGCGTATCATATGACACAAATTCTGCTCATTACCCAGCCTATATCTATACTTCAAACTGATCTTTATTTTTTTAAAAATAAGCCAACAACCTCATTCAAAGAACTAATTACAAGGGCCGGATTCTGTATTATAATGCACAAAAGTGAGGACAAGTTGGTTTAAAAGAAGAGAGACATTAAAATATTAGCTTAATGATGTAGCAGTGTTTTTCATACAGGTGGCTCTAAAATACATGTAACTAGGATCACACAAACTACGAGTCTACATTATCTTAATATGTCTATATTAGTTCAAAATGATCACATGAGGGTGAAAGATGTTCCAGACTTTTGTGCAATTACTTATAACGCTGACTTTGCTTAGCCATACCAGCTTTAAAAGCGGCCCTTGTTATTTTGCGGTCGCTGTCTGCACGGCGCATTGCATAGCGAAGGCAATCTGCAATGATTGGTATCTCTCGTATTTTGTTATGGTTTGTCCTAGTGATGTGATTTACTGATGCGATCACTGCAAACTCCAATACCTTGCAATGGGTGGAGCTTATTGGGATACCCACATTTGAGGCTACAAGTACCGTTAGCGCACACATTACTTCAATGCAAAATCCACTGTGAAGAAATAAAAAATAAAAAAAAAAAAAAAAAGACAGATGGAAAACCTGTAGTAAAAGAGTTATATGCAGGAAATCCCATGCCATGCACTTATCAAGAAAAGTGAAGTATAAATGATGAATGGTGCGCAGCCTCTGAACAAGGGAGAAACACCACCTGACCAGGTTCAAATGGCACCGTCGGAGGAAAACAGGTTCCTCCTTGTAATCGCTTGCTTTAAAATTGAGGTCACGTTTTTCAAAGTGCTGTTTTTCTTTAATCACAGCTATGGAGTTCACACTGTGCCCGATGGCAGCAACTTTACCATGACCACTGCAATGTGTTTTTTGGAAGCCTGATTGTTTTCCAGCATGGCTGGCACGACTGAGACGCAGCGAAGCACCTCCACCTCGCCATCCTGCGCAAGCGGCTGCTTTCCCCTCGCCGTGCCATTATCCGCTGGCTCGAGCAGCACAGTTTTAAGATGAATAGTCCAGACTGCCTTGACTGCAGTCGCTGGGCAAAGGCATACCTTGCAGTGTGTAGTACTGACAGGAAGTCCAACATTGGAAGCTACCACAACTGTGAACGCCGAAGCCAACTCAATAGTGAATCCACTGCGGGAAGCATAAGAAAACACTTCACAATCACTCTTTGCATCAGCTCGGACTGATACCGTGCAGCGTGCCAAAGTCTTACCCGTGGTCTTCTTTCGACTGTTTTATCTCCGACTGATTTTTTGTCATAGGAATAAGTTAAGAGAACAAGGAAGGGCTGAATAATGGGAACGGCACAGGCTAGTCATCTGCAGTAACCCGGCTACACAGCTCATTGCGTCAGGGACTTTTACTACTCTATGCTGCGGTGGATCATGCCTAATTAGTAATTCGGTTAAGCACCAGCAGAGGTCGAGTATGCATTAAGGACGAAAATTACTGTAATAAATACATATGTTTTTAATAGTCTCAAGCGCACTGGGAAAGCCGCTGTAATCTTGCCATTTCCAAATGCACCTTCTGCCACGTTAATTAGGTCATCAGCAGAAGACTCTGTTCACGTAGACCTCTACACCCCAAACGCATTCAGTATTAGTTTACAGGGTTATCTTTTTTTCTTTTCTCTCTTTCTTTCTCTTTCTTTTTTTCATTCTTTCTTTCTCTCCTTTTCATCTTTCTTTTTTCTTTCATTTTTTAGGAAGATGGAGAAGTCGAAGCCAGGTTACCATTAAAATCAAAACCACAGCAAATCCAGCAAACTGCATTACAAACAAAATACAAACAAAAGCAATTTCTCAGATCAGTTCACACACAAAGTTCGCACCACCGTAAAGACAGCTGTGCACCTACCTTGATGGCGTGATTGGAGTGAGGTCTTTACCCATGGTCTGGATAACTCTCCTGCCCCAGACCCAGAGACCGACACAGATCCCGACACCTCCATAAAACAGCAGCCAAACGGGAGTCGACGCTTCTTGCATGACACCATCTTGCTCGTAGATAAGCCAGAGCGCGACAAGGGGACCGATTGCATTGCTGGAGAAACAGACCAATGTCGCCTGAGTTATAAAAATGCAGATAATTGCCTTGACAGAAGTCTCTTATTTTCTGTGTGGTTTTTCTTTGTTGTGCGCGCAGCATTGCTCTGACTTGACCCTACAGGCAGCACCTTCTCTCTCTTGGAAAGGCTGCAGCAGGGGACTCTTATCATGTTGCTTTTTCAGTTGTCACTTCACCGCTGATAACTATAGCAAACGCTGAAAGGAATTTCTCTTTTACAAATTGTTTCCTGAAATGTCAGAGTCAGTAATACCTCATTATGTCTGTTCCGGGACAAAACCCAGTATTTTCAGTACTGTGCTGAAATGATCTCGAAATTTACCAATTCAAGAGCTCTGCCTCTTTAAAATTCAAGTATTAAATTAGCTCTATTTGTCAAAGAGGGAAATTAATGACCAAAATTACCATCGCAGACAAGAAGATACAAATATAATCTAGTCTGACAACCTGTAATGTTTGGAGATACGATCAGAATGCAGCCAGGAAGGTGACTCAGTCCTCTTTAAATGCATTGTAGAACTAGTTGGACTGGATCAGAGAGGACTCCTCGGTGACACAGAGCTGGCGTAAGCCCTTTTTTGCTACCCTGCTGCTGCTATCTAGAAAAACACTGAAAGTCAGCAACACTGAAGTCCCCACTCCTAATGCAGGTCACCCGATATCGGTGTCTCCAGTGCCTGGACTGAGACTTCTGACTCTGTTTATTCTAAAAAAGCATCACGTTTCTAGACATGAGAGTTAGAAGAAAAACTTGAAAGCTGGTATCCAGTTACTTTAAAGGCTTAAATACTACAAAGTAGATAAAGTGTCTCCATCTCTGGAGACATTCAAAACCCGCCTGGACACGTTCCTGTGCAACCTGCTCTAGGTGAGCCTGCTCTGGCAGAGGAGTTGGACTAGGTGATCTCCAGAGGTCCCTTCCAACCCCTACCATTCTGTGATTCTGTGAACTTTGACATCCCTTTTTTTTTTCCATCTCTTTTGCTAAACTGAGTAGCATTTATCAACAACGAAAAAAGCTTAAGAAACAAGGCAGCGCTGCACTTATGTCTAGATAATCAGGAGAAGAGCAGAGCAAACCTGTCCAATGTCAGTCAAAAAAGCCTGAAAACCAGCAGGAAGCTCCCCTCTTTGTAAACCGATAAGGAGAGCGGGTTGCGGCGAGCACTGCAGGCTGGGCTGACAGCTATGCTTGCCCTGCAGCCAGGACCCGCTAAATTTAGTCCCTGGTCTCACTCCAAAGCACACAGATGGAGTAAGGGCCAGTTTTAACGTCAAATGTTGTGCAAACCAAGCCACCGTAACCAACAGTTAATAATTGACTTGAATCCCGTCTTTACCAGATACAGGGTGGCAGGGGCTGGGCGCTAATTGCCAAGAGAGGAGGGTCCTCAGCATAGCACAGCTTGACACATCTAAGCGACACGAGACCCTTCTCCTTTCTTCTGGTCCTGGAGAAATCCAGGCTCTGAACCCTGAGAAGCGATCCTGGAGCAAAGTAACTAGGAAGGAATTTTTCCCTTGTAAACACGCACAACAACATTCAAGCTGCGAGGCAAACAAAAGTACTTAAGAATGCTCTTTGATATAAAAAGGAATGAATAATTCTTACAGATTTTGAGAAGGATGCTGGTAATAAATTAGTGAGCTAACATGGATAATAAAATCCAGAGGGTTTGAAGACACTGGGTAGTATGATGAAGAACCAAATACGCTTCAAATAAAGAGTGATTTCCATTAGCAAAAATACTTTAAAATTCTGGTTTGATACTGTGCCTGTGTATGCATTTGATTTGTTGAGTTTTAGTGTGAGTGAAAGGACGGTATGTGAAAAGTCCTTAGTGCCTAAATGCAAGAATTATTTTACCTTCAAGGAAGAAGAGACTCCTGATGGAAGCATTTCTAATATTTATTTTCTAATATATATTTTTAAGTTGACCTGCAACTTCTTGGCCAGTATTTTCAGGTGTGGATTAAATTACTTGCACATTTAAATGCCTTATTGTGCATAGTAAAAGAAAGGTAATTCACTGTACCTTCAACTGATGGATGCAGAAGGACGGATAAGGGCAACTAAAACTTTGATCAGATGAATAAAGGGAAAACTGATCATCCCTTCTTATAGTGCTGTATGACATGGGGACAACCTCCCTGTTGAAAATAACAGGTACATTTGGAGCGAGCCCAGGCACTGATTCCTGACTGTTCTGAAGAGATTATGGATGGATATCTCTCAGCCCTAATGTAAATGGGAAGACAGAAAAGGCTTCAAAAACTGCAGCAGCAAACTATGCTCTTCTGTACCAAAATCCAGTTTTAATTATTTGCAAATGCTACACCTCTGTGAATCAACTAAGCTTAATCCTCGAAGAAAAGGTTATTTTCTTATTTGTGGCAACAGAAGGCAAGGCAAAACTCTGCTGACTTGTGCTCAGCCTCAGAGGATCTGAATGGCTGATGTTGCCCAACAGATCAGAAGAGACGACAGCGGTGCCCACAGAGGCAGCATTTCTGATACCTTCCCTGTAGGAAAAGACAGCAGAGGAGCACTGGATCCATACATGCTCGGAAAGGCAAAAAGGTAATTAACTGCATTTTCATTTGTGGTTATCTGCACCACTGGTTCTCTATACCAGAGAGACATTTCTCCTCTCCCTGTAAATCACATTTAATGTGACTTAAATGTTCAGCTGCTAGGGACAAAGGCATCTCCCGGCCTGAATACTTGCAAGTGGCTACCAACAGCCAGCAAACCGGCAGTGGTGCGCAGCCGGTGGCTCCAATCTACCACCATCATGGCTCTTCAGAGGGCTCCTTCCACTGATGGATTTGTTCAGTAGGTCCAGCCCCAGGGGCTTGTGGTATCAACGCTTCCTATGCCAATGGAGAACAGCTCTAGAAGAAGCCATTAGGCCTGTCCCACCACGAAACTACCAAAAGCTCACAATGAATGTGCCTAACTAACTCACGAATTGCAAAGACAAGGATCTTGGTACTACATATATCAGCATTGAGACATTACCATGATCATGTGCAATCAACCATCTTTGGGACTAGGAAGAGTTCATTGGTAGAAGACAACCAGTCCCAACAGAAGAGTAAGAGAGAAAAAACACATAAAAAAAAAAAAAGCGTTAGGTAAGAGACTTTGCTTTGACACCTTCTGTGGTTATCAGGTGTCTCCTGTAGCTGAGTGACTAAGCAGATGAACCACAAGGATGCTGGCTAGACTGGGATGTGGCTTTCACAATATTTCCCACCGTTTCTACCTCACTTGACTCAAGACATGACTAGCAGGAAAGCAGACCTAAAATCTTCCATGCATTTGGCTAAGACTCATTTCACAAGTCTATTTTCAAGAAGTGATTTTCTCTTACTCTCCCACGCAGTTCTTTTACTTGCCTTAACTAACTCTCCTTTCTGCTAGAGCTCCAAGTCTTATTCGTGGTAGTTTAGAGGGAGAAGAAAAAAGCCTGAAAAGGCCACCCAGGGGCTCTGAACCCCTATCTGCATCTATCTATATGTAAAACTGCCATTTGGTTCCTATGTAACTTAAGTGTTTTCAAGGATGTCACCGTATTATTTAGCTATTGGGTTTAAAAGTCAAGATAAGCTAACTCCTGTTGTGGTATTACTTTAGTTTTGTTCACCTAATACACTTTTTTTCCACTGAGCACAAGAGGGTGACCATTACAAGTTAACTGTGAATTTATAAAACATGATGGCATAAGAAGCCTAACTCCTGAGTCTACCTGTCATGAAGTGTACTCTCCATGTCCAGTATTTTCCATCATCTCTGCCGTGCTCCGCCGGCCCCGGTTACTCGCGGGGCACAGGACTTTGCAGCAGGGGTGGTGCGTGGGGGCTCTTTGCCTTCCCCCGAGGCACGATACAGGATTAAATGCCATCTACAGCAACGCTCGTACTTGCAGACACGTGTCACGGCGGTTCAGCGAAGTGCTGCTGAGTGTTTCTGAAGTGTTGTCTGACCCTCACAATGATTTCTCTAGCTCTCTCGACTAACGGGAATTGGCACAACTTCTCTTTTCTCTGCTCGCTTGTGCCAGTTGAGAATCTGTCCCGCACCATTTATAAAGCTGTTGTGAAAGATAGCATTTGACAGTGAATCTGAACTATAAATAGAGTTGGCTTCTCCTCTCCCCTGTGAGACAGATAGTATTACCAACCAAAAAAAGCCCCACATACAGCTATCATGAGACAAGCTTAGAAATTACAGTTTCCCATGCACACACACACATTTTTAGGTACCTTTGGGTCACAAGTCCAGGCCCTTCTCTGGAGGAACAAAGACTACAATCTTTTTTTTTTTTTAGTAAAAATTAAGGGGTTTTTTTAGTAATGGAAGGATGTCATCGGCTGAATGCTCTATCACCAAATCCCATCAAACTTGTCATAATATTTTATGAACGAGCAACATTGCTATTACCTCACTACTTCTTATTTGAGGGAAGTAATGAGTTGCTCAAAACCAAAATCTAATTGTATTTGAATGCTACACTCTGAATAAGCTTTGTGTTATAACCCACAGACTACTTGATGACCATGCTTTGATGCTCTGCTGCCTGACAAAGCAGATTGTGTTGTAGCTAATTCTTCTAGTTGAGTGACAGAAGCTTGACACGTACATTATCACCAATTAAAACTGAATGACGAGCAAAATAGCCGTCTGAGAAATCTACATTAGGCTTCCAATATTAGAAATATAATTACAAAATCCCCAGTCATTTGACTATTGCCCAAACCAGGATTTCACATACCAACTTTGCACCGGGAAAATAAATGAGATGGTATTTCTGAACATGCTGCAGTTACACCCGGAGACTTCGCCCAGTTGAGTAAGGGTGCGAGGAAGATATGCCCGTATGTACCAATAGGAAAAAAATAATGTCCTAATCTCCAGAGATCTCAGATTATCGACAGAGTTTTATCCTAGTTCAAATAATGAGACAGTTTGGAAATAGTGCGTATACCACAGAGCAACAGAAGTGTGTCACAGCTGTGGCCTGTGAAGTGCAAGCTTTGGGTGCATTAATGAGTCAGGAAGGCCACTTATTTCTTCCTGCAGCTCATCGCTGTGTACTGTAAATGCTGGCCCTGAAACCCCAGCTCCTTGCGCAGCCTGGAGGGTTGGGTCCATCCTCCTCCCCTCCCACCAGCATCAGTCTTCCCCCAGCAAGCCCAGTCACAGCAGGGTGGGGGAGGGATTCCTGGACTCACCGGAGCCCCCTGTTTCTTCCTGCTCTTCTATGGCTTGCCTGCGTGGCACAACAAAGATGCCACGTACCTGCACAATTAAGGACACAAGCAAAGAGTCATACCTACTTGGGACACGGGCTGCACTTTCAGGACGGACTGCTATTAAAAAGGGAAGAAATCAGATTTCAGGCTGCTCTCAATAATGGTAATGGACAGATTAGCTTCCTAAATATTCTAAGTGATCTTGACTGCAGGTCTCAGGGAGGAAATAAGAAATACTCATTTTGTAATCCAGCCTTATTATAGCTCCTTTAGGTTCCTTATTTAGCCAGGGGACTGAATCCCACTAAGCTCTCTGTGTGCAGTGAGATAATGGCCGTGTTCTGGCCCTTCCCTCCTTTAATCCCATTGCATTTACTTTAGGAAGAGGGGAAAAGGTGAGTCTCGCTGCTGTTTGTGTGCTCTGACCTAAAACTCCAGAGAAATCTGTAGGGAGATGAAAGAAGTTTCCTCTCTCTGTATTTTGGGCTAGCAGGTATTTCCTAGTTTCACTTGCATTGCTTTGCTTAACAGTGAATTCCCTATCTGGTAGCAGCTCAGTTTCCCTAAAACCACTGAGACAATGTGTAGAAATATATAAAAAATACTAAACTTTTTTACCATAGCTCTGAAATGGTTTTAAATCCTATCTTCAGTAATGTAGCCTATATTGTTTGGATAATAAGAGAGCCATTCTTTGTCAAGCTTGTGCTATAAATTTATATGGCATTACCTGCAGACTCTAGCATGAATGACCCCTTTTTCCTATAATATCTAAGTACGAACACGCAAGGGTAGTCCTGAAGTCCTCCACGTGATATTTAATTAGAGCAGCCACATTCAAACAATTTATGCAGCAGGAACTCAGCAAAACTGAGATGCCCCGCACAGCTGTGAAACGTCCACAAGCAGGTTTCTCCTTCCTACAGGAGATTTTAATCAGTAAACCCCATGTCAACCTACAGCATCCTTCCGTGGGTCATCCCGCTTCAATTGCGATAATTCAAGGAATAGCGAGCTCCAGAGGTTGCTTGAGTCAAGAAAAGCGTTTTCCCATTTGCTCGGGTGGGCTGTGGGGCTGACGCACCGTTTGCTCACAGCTTTCTCATTCCCAGCCCTGCAGTAAAGCAGCCGCAGCCACCATTGTGCTGAGCACAGGAGACAGCTATGGGGCTCACAGTCATAGAATGGTTCGGGTTGGAAGGGACCTTAAAGATCATCTAGTTCCAACCCCCCTGCCATGGGCAGGGGCAGTCCTCTCTGGCCACTTCCAAAACAGCCTGCCCAACTGCCCTCATTTTCGGGAACTAGTTAATTCAGATACGCTTCCAGACTTGGCAACACAGGATAAACACTCCAGCTTCAGCAACTCTCCCACTACCTGCATTTCCTGCGGAACCAACCTATATTTACAGAAAATAAGCTCAGTCCAACTCAACCATAGGTGTATATAATCCCTGCTGTCCCACAAAGCCTAGCCTCCCAGCCTCTGGAAAGCCGGCTCTGAACAAGCAGTTAGGAAGCTGGCAGTTCTCCTGGTGTCACGCTCCTGGCCCCGGTCTTTTTTTCCATCCTGCCCTTTTCATTCTGCCGTTGCCCTTGCAATGACCTGACGTGCTCCCTTTGTGCTTGGGTGCTGAGCCAGTGGGACCTGCTCACTTGGCGCTGCTAATTAAGCTCAACAACAACATTTTTTTTTTCAGCGGTTCTGTCCCAACACAATTTAGTCGGGATTTTAAATTCTTTAGATTTCATTCAGCCCATGTGCCACGATGGTGTCACAAGGCTCTCGGCCCGGCTCAGTTAGTCCCAGCCCTGGAAGGGCTCCAGCATCCTTGACACAGCGCATATAAGCTCTGCGGCAGGGGGGCGGGAGGGGATGGTCTGAACAAAACGGTCACCCAAATAAGGAGTAACCATGACTCCCTGCTTCTTTAATGCATAACTGCCCCGGCCAGGATCCCTGCTGATGTCAGCCTAAACACGAGCCCGGACTGCTACAAGCATCAGCTCCTACAGCAAAGATGGCTGGTATCTTTATGATGCTAAAAAAGCATCATCTTGGAAGAAACAGGGTTCTAGCTCCCCTTGTTATGTGTTAGTTCTGCAGTCGAAGGCAAAATACTGATTTAACTTTTCCACATCCAGTGGAAAAGCCTGGACAATGAAACAAGGGAGATCTCTGTATGACTTTTTGCCCGCTAAAGTGCTATCCAAACTATATGGGGCACTTCTGCTCCACAAAGTGTTTCTGAGCCGCATCATGGTTCAGTCTATATCATATGCCTCATGCTTAAATACACTCTAAAACAGGTCAATCATTTAACTACCTGCAGTTTTTAATTTTTATATTAGCTTTATAATTTTTCTCTCTCTGCTCCTCTTACCTGGTCCTGTCCCTTCAAGGAATACCACCAAACAGCCTGATGGAAAATAAATAGAAAACATGGGAAAAGAGTGAGTTCCAAGATGGAGAAGGAAAATGTAGGAGACAAGTCCAAAGAAAAAGATGTGGACAACAGAGGTGCAGCCCTAAATACATGAGTGAGGAGCTTAAAACCAAATGCAGAGGAAAGCAGGATTTTAACGACAGGTTTCAAGGCTGAGAAAAAAATAGAGAAGCAGGTTGACAGCAGCACCTAAAATGAGCAGAAGGAAAGTGAATGAGGGAGGGAGATGAAAAGAAAGCAGCCTTCAGTGGAAGATGGATTGCCAAGGCTTGCTTTCTTACAGAAATGTGGACAGAAAGCCATGCTACTAGCCAGGTTCTACTGCATTATTTTTAAAACAACACGCTGCTTTTTGGGCTCTGCAGATCTTATGCAACATGCGGAGGAGCCAAGAGCCCAGTAAGAAATCTTCTGCTCTGCTAGGCAAAGACCAGCAAAATGTCTCTGCTACATAATCCACAGGATAGATACCTGCATTCCCAGAGTGTTTTATCTACTCAACGTTTTTGGCATACAAAGGGGTCTTTACTTTTTATTGCTTAGCTGGAACTCAGTACAATTGCACAGATGGGTTCCTATCCAATCCTACACCCATGACCATCTTCTTGCATTTCTACCAGCTTTGACAAAACGAAGCTAACTTGTTCTTTAGTTTTGCAATTACATTAATTTAGCTTAAGAAGAGATTTTGGAATAAATGGCATTTAATAAAAACGCATGCTAGCTGGTAAACTTGGTAGGATCCCTGACAGAAGTAGAGATCCGCAAAACACTAAAAAAATATGAATTTTCAGAAAAGGATATTCCCAAGGCAACAAGCCAGTCCAAATGCAGAATTCTGGGGAAATTAGGCTGTAAGATGCAACAAAGCATACTGCACAGAGCCTAAGCCTTGTCTTTCATCCTGTCCAGGTCCTATCAACACCAAATTTGATTTCTGAACTCACTGCATCCTTACAGATCACTTCTAACAAACTCTACTTCCCTTGCCTCCTACAGATAAGGCAAGCGATGCTTGCATAAACGTGTGAGTCATTAAGGAGTATGTATAGACATCACCTACAGGGAATCAAGGAGCAGGGGCGGCTACGGCAGTAGACTGTGAACTTTCTGCAATGTGTTTCTCAGGGTACATTACAAGAAGTATCAGCAGCATTTGCCCTTTTTCCTGTGTTCCCCTTGGCACTCGCTGCTGGCCACTTGCAGAGCACTGGTTCCAGCCTCCATGGGTCTTTGCTCTTGCCCAGTGTGCTCAGAGCAAAGGTCCCAATCAATGGAGACCAGCTGAGAGTAAAGCAAGTTGCACCACTGCCCTCTGATCCAGAGGATGAGGGGACCTGGACTCTTTCCCAGAGCCAGATCCCTGCGGATACAAAGGGAGCAATAACAAGAGCAAGGACAAGAAGGCTCTTCAGAAAGCCCTGTTCCGAATTCCCAGGACACTGGATGGATGGGGATAGAAGAGACATGTTTGTAAGTGTTTTTGAGATGAGCTGCAAGTTAAATCGGGTGGCTGACAGAAGCGAGAAGCAATAAGCCACCCTCCTTGCTGAGTGGGACAGCTTTTGCCCAGACGCCTAAGGAGGACTATGAAAGTTATGAACGCTGCAAAGCCCCACTGCAAATGCTGAAACAGACACCGCCAGGGCACGGCTAACACAGCAAGGGTTCAGCAGGAAGGAGACTCAGTACAACCCCCCAGCTACAACCCAAATAAAGACCACTGCTTCAACAAGCAGTTTCTGAGTGGATTTCTCGGGGGACCTTATCACGATACAGGAAAGAGCACCCACTAAATACCAAGTGGATCATGCCAGACGTAAGAAAGAGGCAGTCCAGCCAAATCCTTAAGGAAAAATATGCAATGTTCCCAGGGACAGAGCAAAACCACACAAACTCCCTTCAGCCACGTGCCACTGAGGTGGCGAGGTGCAATAGGGCCCTGCAGATGAAGCAATGTTATAATGTTATAACGTTATGAAGCAATGTGAGTGCAGAAGAGGAAGGTAGAAAATGCTCCATCCTGAGCCTACACCCTACATCGTTCGGTCAAAAGTTTTGTACTTTGTGGAATAAAACAGAGCTGAGTCTTCAAAGGGAAAGAGGCTGGCAAATGAGTGAGTGAAGAGACACTATTTCCCGGGGGTCTGACCAGATGATGAAGGGCAAAGAGGTTCAGATGAACAACTTTGAGATTTTTTCAGCTGCCTGAGTCAATATGAACACGAGAGAAAGACTCCTGGAGGATGATCCTTTTCCTTTATTCCTGGAAAATGATGCTAATGCCACGGGATTTAAGGACCAACACAAGCCAAATGACTGAAGGATGAACTCACTGGCTTCTTCCAAACTCAAGGAATGGTGATAGCAGCTCTGGATAAAACTCCTGTCAGGGAGTACTGTGTACCAGAACTATACTGGGAGATGGGAAGCTTCTTAAACAAGCACAAGGAGATGAGCCATAGCCCCGGGCTCCTCAAGGGGTAGCTCTCTTTATTTTGCTATGAGAACTGTGGCAGCTGGAGAAGTTGTATGTGCAGTTCATGAACTTCAGTAGGACTTTGATGTTAAGGCTTGTTAGATTTTCTGGGCTGTTTAGTGATACACTGTCTCACGCAGCACTAGACCCCTGGAAAACTCCAAGCAAAAGATTCAGCAAAGGGAAGTCTATAAGGGCTGCAGCAACCAAAATGAAGATGTTCTTCACACACCTCTTTTCAGAATGTGACAAGAGATGAAATTCATCTAATGACAAAAATAGCCTAAACCTCTCATTTTCTGATGGTCTCCGATCTCACAGTTAAAATAGGCTGCGAACTCTGTGGGGCTGGGACTGTCCTGTTTGCTTTTACAGTGGTTGGCGTGCCAGCGGGAATCTCAATGCCTCAAAGCTTGCCAAAATGAAACGTTAATTAAACTAATTACTGCACAATTATTTAGCAGCGAATAAAAAAAGATGTTATCATTAAGAAGAAAATAAACCAGAGATGGAGCAGCCCAACTCCTGGAAAGCACCAGGGACATCAGTGTCACAAGCTCTGCAAAACACAGCCCTGATGATCATCTGCCTGCAAAAATGAAAAGGCTTTCTGACCAGCCAAGCTGGCAAAGCTTGCTCCAAGCACTTAAACCGCAAAATTGCTGGTTTGTGAGATCTCATCCTCTTACCTGACATCATTACCTCCATGGGCAAAGGATCCAAAGCAGGCTGTTAAGATCTGGAGGAAGTGGAAAAGCAGATGGACCTGAGAGGTGTCTTTCTCTTCCTTATCCTCTTCCACGGGATCAACAGGGGGACGGTTAGGATCTGCAAGTTCAGAGGCCAACTTCATTTCCACTCCACCTTCCTCCGCCTCGATCTCTGCCTCAGCCACTGCATTGCAATAGCTGGAGTAGCTGTCGTAGCGAACTCGCTTCTTGGAGTAGGAAACAGTGTCGCCCACTAACTTCTCGCTGTCCTCTGGAGTCGATGTATCTGCTGCCTTAAAGGAGGAATGCACGGGCATGCCACAAATAGCAGCTGTGTAACACGTGTAACTGTTGTTGCGTCTTAACAGTTTGTAGTTGTTTTCTTGAGAGGGCCTCTCATCGGTGGCCCTTTCCAGGTGTATTTTGTGGAGCAAGTCTTTGTATAAACCTGAGTCCTTGTGCACAGTGTGATAAACGTGGCCGTCACTCCTCATCTGGCCATCGAAGCTGAAGGTGCCATTGGAAACAGGTGATTTCACCGAGGTGTGCGTCATGGAAAATGCCCTTCCTAAAAAGGCAGAGATTTAGAGTTTTTATTTCTACAAAATGTAATACAGAAGCCCCCTCCCCTCCCACTTCGGGAGACAATAAAACAGCAGCAATCCAAGAGTACACAAAAAAGGAGATCAGTTTCCAATATATGCAGTGAATAAGCCAAGATTCAATTCACTGCAAAATAAACTCTTTCATCTTCTGTGCAAAAAGAGCTTTGTTCCAGTGTTGGGTCTCCCCCAGACACACTGTACGACCTGCAGCAAGTCAGTTGGGATCGGCTATTCAAAAGTGGTAGTTGAAGGTTAAATCCTCAGGTTCTTTGAAAAAATAATTTCTATAATATTCCTTTTTTGTAAAATAACCTCGACTTTTTCTGAGGTTTTGTCTACACTGAACAGGCACAATAAGGATTTCAGGAAAGGAGGTTTACTGTAAATTCATACTGAATATGAGGTCACCTTTCAAAAGTACCTATGTTTAAGAGACATTTACATAACTTTTAAAAATAATTTAAAAAAACCCAAAACAACAGAAAGCAAAAAAGTTCATGTTCTGCAGAAATATTTCCTCAGCTATTCCAACATTTTGTATATCTTATTTCTATGAACATGACGATAGTTATTCCCTCTGTATACATTTAACATTAGCAAATGCTGTAGGACACATGACACAGCTAGAGCAATATTTCTGAAGGAACTATCTTTTTCGTTTCCTGACTTCCCGGATTTCCACTGTGCGACATTCAGAAATGTTTTTAGCTATTTTTAATCTGGAAGCACACACTGAAAGGGCTTCACGTCATGACTTAAATATTAGGCATTTATTAACCAAATTACAGGGCTGTGTAGATGTTAGCAAAGTGATACCAAAGCTAGCAGACTGCTAAGTGGGGGGAGGGGGGTGGGTGCAATCCCACCACGGGGGAGAACAAAAAGAGCTTTATGCACACAATCCTACTTCTTATAAATATACGTTCAGAAAACAACGTGTCAGATTTTTCTAGTGGACACGCTCCAAACGGTCATACATTTGTCAACTAAAGCCCAAATCTTTTCATCTCCTGTGGTAGTATGCTAATCATCTTTATGCTGAATTTAACCTTCATACATCAGCAATTTGTGTTAGCTGTATTTTTCCACTGCTGAAAAGGACAGAAACGCCATTAAGGATACAAAGTAAAGCAAAAAATGAAAGCGATTTTCATTTTCAGCTGTTTCTAAAATTGAAATACAGCCAAACAAAATGTAATTGTTTTTAAGTCCTCTCTCAAAAATGCCCCTTGTAAATGAGCATCTTTCCCAACAAGTGCTGAAGAGGGATTAGAGCTGGAAATCCCAAACACCAACTTACCATTTCAAACAGAGACCTACTTGCAGTTAAGAAACCCTATTGAAACAGGGAGAAGATGAACCCTCTGTCTTGTCTTAGTTTCTTACCATAGGGTACACGTGGATGGTTTCCATTTGCAATAGTATCTGATGCCCCAGCAGCTTCTGTTACGGAGCCAGTAAGGGGAATCGTGCTCTCGTCAGATGCTTTGGCACCGGGAAGCTCTTTAAAGACTGGTGTTTCTTCATCTTGAATTTTATCAAGACTTTCATCTGATATCCTTGACAGCGCAGCATCTTTTTTTAACCGGCCTAAGGAAATAACAGTCCTGTAATTTTAAACCCAACCTACCCGTCTTGCTGCTTATGTTTCTACTGTTTGCATCAAGGGCATAGATCAACGTGGATACAATAGCCTGGCCCTGTTTCATACACATCCTTTATTTATTTCTAACACTTATCTTTACTAAATTCATCTGAGAAAATTCTAGAGCATCTTTGTTTCTTCCTACAAAATTCGCCAAAGTAGGTCACTACAGTAAAACACTGAGCTGCTCTTTTATTAATGAAATTTGAAACTTTCCTCTGCGATTTAAACACTGCATTTGTTGAGAGTAGCAAAGCAAACAAGCAAAACACTCTAAAGCTAAAAGCTGTGATCAGCCCAACTTACTGTAGAGTTAAAGAAGTCACTTAAAGATAATCAGTCTGCCAGATTTTTCCTCTTTAATGTTTCCTTAATAAAATAGAAAATGGATTATATTGCAGGTTTTATTTTCCTGTTTCTGCTAGACTCTAGAAGAAGAGAGCACTGCAATGGTTTGCCTAACAAGGTTTTGAATTTCTACCACTGCAGGTTTTCAAGAGCAGGTTACGCAAATACATGAGGAACAGTTTAAGCACATCCTGCCCGTGGGTGGGGACTGGACTAGGTGACCTCTCAAGGGCACTTCCAGCTCTGAAATGCAATTTTCCACGATTTTACATCACTCTCATTTCACCAAGCAACTACTTACTTTCTATTTTTCTCTTCATCCAAGGGCACACAAAAATCCAGACCAAGATGGCAAATACTAAGGATACGCCAACTGATATTAGAGCAATGGCCCACACTGGCAGTACCAGTCCCAGTACTGTGAAGACAAAGAAATAAAACACAACCAAACCGTAAATTAACATGACTTAATTATCTCAGGCAGTGGAAGAACAGTCTGTTGCAGAAAAGCCTGTGTTCACAAAGTACTCAAAACCAACATGAATGAGATGACCGTTTTTAACATATATATCAGTTAGTGCAGTATTTAAGGGCTAGTCGACAGGTAAAAATTTGCAGGTTTATTCTTCCAATTCTCTGTTACCCCACTGTGATTTTACTTCTAAAGAAGTCAGGGGTAAAACTCCCACATCAGGGCTGCTAAAACAAGTTTGCAGTGATTTTATACAGTAATGCACATTAAACCATGTTGCCCATTAGGGTAAGTATTTACCTGACCTTTGCTCTGGTCAATAAAGCCTGATGCTTAGCTTAATCTAAGCCATTATCTGCTTACGATAATAGCTTAATGTAGCACTTGAGAGAGCTGAGGTTTCAGTCCTGCAATGCGCAATCATGCCAATAATTCATGCTCCTGTACGTCTCCCCCCAACAGAGCTCCTTGCGCTTGTTCAATTAAATGATCAGACCCTTAATGAAGAAATAGCTTGGACTCCAATCTTTCAAACCTGTATACGCACGCCTGTCTTGAAACCTATGGGATTAATTCATCCCTGTGAGTAAATGTTGCCAGGACAGAGGCCTTGGAGAGTAAATATGTATTTCCTGGGTATCAAAAATGGAGTCCCACCTTTTTATTCACGCACTTTAAAGACTGCTAAGCTGAAACAGAAGGGACATTAAGATTCTTATTTCATTTATTTTGCTTAATGAGTCACTGCAGAGTGCCTGACCTACTTCTGCAGTACAGCTCATGAGGAAATGTTGGTTATACAGCTGATTTACTGTGAAACATCTTGGATACATAGCCAATTAGACTTAAGAAAAAGGGATAGTTGAGTTATGTTACCTTCAAATTGGGAACTTCTCAAGCTTTTTATTAATTTCAGTAATGCTATGTTATGAAGTAGAGTCTATGGACTGCATTTATCTAGTATATCTGGTGCGTCAGGTTTTAAAGAAAACAGATTTCTATTCAAAAAAGGTCCCTTTCTAAGCCTGCTTTCTTGATTCAGGGGCATGTTCAGGAGCTCTTTTCAGTTGCCTGTTCCTTCATGGCTCTGGGGCAATAATCTAATCTAAATATAAAACTTAATGACCAGAGTCTTCAATAAAGTAGTTGAGAGCATTGATCATCTTTTTTTATGCATTCTTTTGCTGCAAGCATGTGTTTAAATGTACACTGCTTAAGTAAATTTAAATATAAACTCAGAAATGTAAATATATAAACGTAAAATGTGTTAATATAAATATACAAACATAAATATAAAAATATAAATATAAGTTCAAATATAAACACAAACATAAATAAACACAAGCCTATAAATGCACATAAAATATACAACTATACAAAAATATAAATAAAGTCATGAAAATGACACGTCTCATTTGCTTCTACTGAGTTACAATGAAAACACAGCACCCAAGAAAGAAGACGCACTCAATGCAAGAACAGGCTCAGGGCTTCTTATCATTGAAGGGAAATAAAGAAGTAAATTTAATTAATAGGCTCCGTGCCAGCTCTGCCAGAACAGTGACTCTGCTCATTTCAATGGAGCTATAGCCTTAGACTGAGTGCAAACAGCCTGCCCGCTCTTACTGCCCTGAACCTTCTGAACCTTCTCTCCTTGATGCACGTATCTGGAATACCTTTGAGAGCTCAACACGTGCTCAGGTTTACGAAGCCGAAGCCGGCAGCTCAATATTTCACCTTCCCCTAAAGAGGGATTTTTTTTTCCCGTAGCTGCGCTCTTCCCCACTAACCGGCGTGATCAGGAGGGCGTCACAAAAACACGTGCACAAAGAGAAGCATGCGGGGAGGTGTATGATCCACTCTTGCCCTCACTAACTCCTGATGTAGGAGATAACCGTGCGGTGTCGACAGCTACCTGGCAGCCCACTGGCACAGGATCGTCACGCACCGTGGGTAGGAGGGAGGGAAGCCTCCCCCCCGCCTCCCACTGCTAACAGCTCACTCACCTGGTGCCCCCGTGTACATGATGGAAAACACGTTAATAGCTATGGTAGCAGCATAAAACACTGGAAGTGCGCGGAGACCATTGGGCACAGGGTCTTCCTGTATAGAAATCGGAGAAAAAAAGGAAACGTTAGCTGGATTTTCCACCAGATTAACGTCAGCACCAACTGCCATGATGAAAACACGCACTCCCAAGTCATTGCCAGGCAGGTGGAGTTTCTGGGTGGCTAGTGAGCAAAGGATGGGTGACCTGTCTGGTTACACCCGAATCCACAAGGCAGATCCTGGCAAGCATCAGCCTTCTGGGGAAGTGGGAACCAGGGAGACAGGCTGTACTTTCAGGTCAGCTGCAGACCTGCTGGGTGACCTGGGGGCAGGCTGCTTTCTGCAAGTGTTTCCTTACCTATCTTGTCTCCAAGACGAGGAGTCCCTTTCACTCGGCACAACTGACGGGCGCCAAGTGGGACAGGGCTTTGATATTTTTGGAGCTGGGCTACAAGCATCAGTGCAACTCGTCCATTGCAAAACCTTATTCCTAACCTCTCAGTTTCAACAGGGACAGCCCAGCACTTTCACCAGCTAACAGAAGTCTCTGACATATTGAAGCATCTGGCCGCATTAAGCAGGTAACACACGCACAGAGCAAGCATGCGATGCTCGGCACGCCGCTGTGCCCGCTGACGGCCACCGTCTCCTGCCCTCGCTGCTCACGAGGAGAGGCTCAGCTGACGGCGTGGCGGAAACGCACCGTGCAAGCCATGGAAAAAGCCTTTGTGAGGAGACTGCTTTGGCCTTTTGAGGGCCTACGCGTGTTTGCAAAGAGTCTGGCAAAGCTAGGGGCTGGCTAATGTGGTTTTGTTTCTTGCTGCCATGAGCTATACAGTGGAGCCAAGAGAAGGCTGCGGCCGCCCTGCGCTGTGTCCTGAAGTGTGGTGCAGCACAGGCTGTATCCGCAGGGACAGCTGCTATTCACAGACACTCCCAACAAGGGCACAAACTCCTACACCAGGGCACGGACTCACCAGCAAAAAAGGTGCTCTTTTTTTTTTTATGCATGCACACAACGCAAGTTGCTACCTGCTGATGACAGAAGCTCTACAGAACTTACTGCTTTGTGAATGGCACAGATGGCAGTCAGAAGACAATTTCCTTACCTTGAACTTTTTCTGCCTCTTGAATGCTTAAATATGTGGCTTTTATACCGGAGCTCATGTGATTTTGATGACTAATTTTTTAAGTTGTTAGGTTTTGAATGCAATAAAGGAACTTTTCCCCATCCTTTACGCAACTTGAGTAATTTTAAATTCAAAGCTGAGTCCGATCAAATTTATCATCTGCTTTTGTCGCTGACATTTATTTACATCAGAAATAAAGAAAGATGAAGCTGAGGTTACAGGTGGTGTTATTTAAAGCAAAGGAATTAATCCCTCATCTATTTAAGTTCCCTGTATAACTGCTAATATAGTGTTCCTTATTTTAGGTCATTGTCATACGCTGCACTCCCCCATTTTAGCAAGTCGAACGGTGTGAGAGAAATGGAAAGAGCAGATAAAAGTGTTCTGGTTTCCAGTTCATGGTGGGTGGCTGGCAAATCATCTTCTGCGCTGGAGATATATGGACTGATGTTACCTCGAAGCTGCCACTTTTGACTGAGATCACTAAAGCCCACTGATTCAGGTTTCTTGAGAATCTAGGAAATATGCAATAGCCCATCTTCTAATGTCTGATGTGCTAGAAAACCAAAGCTTAAAATTTCACAATTGTGAAATACCAATTAGAGTATCTCCAAGGGAGGACTGTTCTATTTGAATAACAGTCAGAACGGCTATTGTGAGGCCAAGTCAATGCCAACAAGTTTGTACTAATACAGAAGCAATCTCAATGCATCATCCTTTAATATCTTATATTTTGTTTGATTAATTATCACGTAGCACCTTCTAAGCCTCAAATACTTGTCAAATTACTTACTCTGAGCTTTCAGAACTAAGAACAAGTACAGTTCCAACAGCTATAAAAATAATGACTGGTCGGCTGTCCAAAAAGCAAGCCACAAACTTTCAACTCTAGAAATGCCAGCACTCAAATGGCAGGCTAGAATGCAGCCTTCTCATTATAATAGTGAAATTTGTTTACCTTGTTTAAAATGAAGAATCTAATCAGCACAAAGAGGACTCCAGACATCAAGCCAGATAACAGCGGGGATATAAACCAAGATGCAACTGTGTTGAAGAAAACAAAGAAGGAAACATGAAATAAACAGTATTCTTCCATAATAGTTAAGTAAGTAGTAAACGAGCAATAAATTTAAATCAGTCCTTGTGCAACTGGAATGAATGTTCCGTATGTTTACTTACAACTGGTGCAACTCAATGTCAACTGACACTCATGAAAGTCAAAGTAATGCTAGGCACAATTGGAAGCATCAGCCAAAGCATTACCCGATAATTTTGCAAGTTAGCAATCAAATTCATCATGAAAATTTCTTGTAGTTTGATGCAGAGTGGACCAAGAAAGCCCTGTAGTTTCCTAATCACCATGACCACAAATGTTGCAAGCAAGTGGAAAGCAACTGCATCTAGCAGGATGCCATGCCGCTTGCAGGGTAAAAGTCTCAATTTCCAAAATACCATAGAAGCATCAACTGTAATGAATAATGCGCGTACATTTTTTGCAGGCCAGATTTGCAAGTGACCTGGACTGATTTAACTGAAGTAGGTGGCAAAACTCCCACTGATTTCAATAAAACCGGATTAGGGCAGCGCTCTGGAAATCTCATCCAGAGTGATTTATTGTTTGTGGCATGGTTAACAGATTGATTCTGCTGTCATTGCAAACTGCCTTCTACTTTTGACAGAATTAAAAAAAAAAAGCAACGCATTGCTCCAGCTTCTCTGAAGCTCCATTTTATTTCCCTGCCTTCAGCATCAAATCCTTTTAATACAGGGTTTAGGCTGCAACTTGGGTTACAAGGCTTCCAACACAATAATGAAAACTCCTTCACGTCCCTGCTTGGCTGTGCTGATCTTGGCAGTGGGAGGCTGCGAGTTAAACACGTGCTGTGTGCCCAGCTTTCGCCTCCCAAAAGCTGGTGGGTGGAGAAACATGACTGTGGGCATTCACATGATGGTTAGCATTGTTGAGAGCGAGAACGAGGTGGTATGAGGTGCCACAAAAAGAATTAGAAGAGGAGGAATGTCACCTTGAAGCATGTCTCCGGGGCACAATGTCTCCTCAGCTTACTGCTGAGGAAATGCAACTTGTGTCTTACCCCTTTCTCCACCGGAGACACACTGCAGCCATTAATGAACACGACATCAGTGCATCTTCTGAATGACAGGACTGGGGTGGAAAACAATTTAAGGAGGGAATGCTACCAGCACAAAGCAGACTTCTGGGAATGTTTTTTGCAGGCAGTGCACACTCTTGCACATATCCTCAACACATAAAAGGAAACAGGACTTACCAATCTTGACAAGCTGCATCCACTGGACTCCCTGGGTGCCAATTGCCACCAGAGAAAATCCAATCGTAGCGCCTACGATGCAATGGGTCCCCGATATCGGGAGTTTCAAGAATGATGCTATTAGCTGCCAAACAGCAGAACCTAAAAAAGAACCCAACCGTATGGTATAAACAACAACAGTAACAATGTCATGCAGAAAATTCTTCGCCGTGTACCCACATTCTTTTACGAGCGCTGCCTACACTCCACATGCACAACAGAGATCTCCTAAAGCGAGTTTTGTTCCTGTTTTGTCCCTAAAAGCAGATACTAAGACAGTTCAATAGCAGCTTTGAATGCTGCATCTTACTTATGACTTTTTTTTACTAACAGCTCTTTATATGGCACAGCAGCTCTGCTTTTTTTTTTTCTCTTTTTTTGTAAGTCTTTCAGTATTTACAGCCTGTCTGATTCAATACACAAACTGCTCCCAGTCTGTATCAAGCTCAGAAGACCTCATTCTTGAGAGCTGGACCTGGAAGCCTCTGAGTGTGAGGAGGCATCCACTGTTCCACTAATGAACTACCCATGCTCCTAAATTCAGATACCACCAGAGAAAGGCTCAAATTGTGGGGCAGGGAGTTCTATGCCTTCTCTCAGTGACGTGCCGCCATCCACGTCTATAGCAAAAAAGGACTGAGGAGGAAATAAGGACCCTCTGACTGCCTTCATTTGCGGCTCATTGCAGCACTGGAAAAATTCAAAACTGAAGAAAAGGCTTATCTTAGTCATGGAGTAGACAAAAGATACCCATGGCATAAGGAAATAAGATCCCCTAACTAACTAAGGGATGGTGGTTAATGGTCTATAAAGTAAATGCCATGCTTGGTGCACAGCAGATGGCCCAAGGAAGGGTGTTCACCAAGAGTGCAGAAGGAAAAAAAAATAATATTACAAAAAGACCCCAAGCACCAGAGAGGATGCCTTGTATTTGTTTTCAGTCCCAACTTCCAGTAGTTAGATCAGACCACAGTTGGCCACCAAGCCCTCGAGCACACAACTCCATGCTCCGACTCATTTTCACACTGCAAGGACCCAGGTTCCCTACTCTTCTTGCAGGGGTGCTAATCTCAGCACATCAATTTTGTTTCGGCAGTGACAGAAGCTTTCTGTGGATCTCGCCTAATATTAGAGAATTCTTAGAAAGATCTCTTCTTCATAGCCTTAAAACTAAATCTTCATGTAATCAAACTGCCATAAGAGATCCTGTATTTTTCTGGCTCTTGCCACCTCTCTTAACAGATCTCCAGCAGACCACAGGTGATAAAGCAAGGTTGCTGGACATACGCTGTTAGTCAAAATGCCAGCCTCCATCCTCAATTCCAACAGTAGAGGATGGTTTGAAGGTCTTGAAACAGAGTCATCTGCAAATGGTGATTTGCTGGCATCATATGCAGCTACGTTTGGAAGTGAACCAGTTTGTAAAGCTGATCTCTCCTGGGGTACTATCCCAAAACAACTGATACTCCTATTGCTATTGGAAATTCTAGATCAAACAAGGAACACCTGCTCTTTAATTTTTTGGCTTCTCTTCCTGTGTACTAAAATAAAAATAAATACACTTTGAAACCTTTGACATGAACTTAGAGACCAGCAAGTGGAAGTGAGGTGAAAGAGAAAACAGATGGTAACATCTGTAAAGAGCCAAATAAACAGATAAGCCAGCCATAGATATGTAATTACGAAGTACTCAGTCTAAAAAATAGGGAAAATGCAACCAAGCCACAGCTGCACCGCAAATGTGTACTGAGAACTGGGTTTTCTGCTGGGGGGCAAATAGAGGGAGTATGGCACTATTTCTTATTTAATCAACTTCACCTCGAAAATAAACAGGAGAGCAAGAGGGAAAGTGATGGAGGACAGATGGATGCTCTGAGAAGGACAACGTGTGGTCTAAAGATGTTTAAGGAAGCACATTAAGGAACAGAAAGAGACACAAATCAAGCCAGAGCAGAACTTTCCTCTGGGGCTTGTAATGCCTTAACTACCTACATCAAAGCTTTAACTCCTCTTTAACATAAAATGCATGTTCCCAATTTTTATCTTTGCAAAACTAACCTAGGAAGCAGGAAGCTCACTTGACCATTCAAAGAGTCTCAAATTCACAGAATCATAGAATGGTTAGAGTTGGAAGGGACCTTGAACATCATCTAGTTCCAACTCCCCTGCCACGGGCAGGGACACCTCCCACTAGACCAGGTTGCTCAAAGCCCCATCCAGCCTGGCCTTGAATGCTCCCAGAGATGGGGTAACCACAACTTCCCTGGGGAACCCGGGCCAGTGTCTCACCACCCTCACAGTAAAGAATTTCTTCCTAATATCTCATCTAAATCTCCCCTCTTCCAGTTTAAAACTGTTACCCCTCGTCCTATCGCTGCACTCCCTGATTAAGAGTCCCTCCCCATCTCTCCTGTAGGCCCCCTTTAAGTACTGGAAGGCCGCTATAAGGTCTCCCTGGAGCCTTCTCTTCTCCAGGCTGAACAACCCCAACTCTCTCAGTCTGTCTTCATAGGAGAGGTGCTCCAGCCCTCTGATCATCTTTGTGGCACCCCTCTAGACTCGCTCCAACAGGTCCATGTCCTTATTTTTGGGGGCTCAAGGCTGGATGCAATACTCCAGGTGGGGTCTCACCAGAGCAGAGTAGAGGAGCAGAATCACCTCCCTCGACCTGCTAGCCATGCTTCTTTTGACGTAGCCCAGGATATGGTTGGCTTTCTGTGCTGCAAATGCACACTGACGCCTCATGTTGAGCTTCTCCTCAACCAATTCAGACTCTTCACGTCTGCTGACACTGTGGCCGCACACCCTTTCCTCCTGGTTGCTGTCTCCTAAGGAGGGAGGGTTGGCTGCAGACTGCCCTGACCAAGAGTCGCCTGAGCCGTCTCTCGGCTCAGGGTGCGTTTCATGCTCCCCTGCTGCTGAAGGTACCGCATCCATTCTCCTGAGGCTCCGGTGCTGTGTGACAGCCACGAGCCCTCCTCAAGTACCACACCACCTGCAAGACTGGGTCAGTACTTTGCTTTGCTAATCCTGGCTGGATGTCCTCTCTGTCCGTGGCATCTCCTCAGTCGCACCAGCTGCAGACTTCAGCTCCCACGAGGACCACTAGAACACTGCTTGGGCAATTCCTGACAATAACCTGACAATTAGTTAATGCTAGGGAAGTACTACATTTTACCCCCAAGAACAACAGTCCCTAACTTCCCAACTGCCTAACAAACAACATCTTAATATGCTACAAATTATTACAAAATGTTACATTTTAACATTTTAATCCCATTGCTCCCTGCTTCTTTCTCTCTTAGGAGAAAAGGTCGCCCCGAAAATCACCATCTGCTCTTTGCTGCAAGCATCAAAGGATCTTCCAGCAACATCTGGAAAGAGAATACAGTGACTTTTGGTCTATCCCAGACCGTTGACTCATTTAAGCCTCATCGAAATTCAGAAGCTAAGTCCATTTGCAAAAACATGATCATGAGGCATGAGAGAACAGGGGGGAAAAATGCAGAGCAAAAACAGGAGGAGGAGAAGAAAACATCTAGGAAGGCTCTGAGAAAACACAGGAAAAAATATCACACATCCAGAGAAAAGCTGGAAATGGATTTGAGGAAAAAAAATTGAAATCTGCAGTTTGTAACTTGTGATTAATTCTGAGATTTAAAATGTGGAATTTCTTCTTAATGCCCTTACTGGAGGGAGGGAATGCAAGTGGTCATGAAGTTCACACAGGCTTATGTAAATATGCATGCAAATAAATTGTTTTCTCTGAGCTTCTGGCCAGTTGCCTCCACAGGGGGTATCTGAGACTTAAAACTTTGCCCGGCCAGGATCAGGATGCCATAAATAGATACAGAAGAGGAAAAGGACCCTTCCTTCAACGGGGACCGTGATTATCAAGAATGTGAAGGTCAGAAGATGCAGGTCACTTACATTTCAGACAGTGCACGCTGCTCCCAGGCACGCGCCCGTGGGAAATGATGGAGCTATCTCCAGAAGCAGAAGGCTAAACGATGCAAGTGGAGTGGTACTACGAAGACAGCTTGAGGGAAAGGCCAGAAATCTGTGGCTGACCTTGCGAGACACCAGGAAAGAGGAACTGATGGGGGTGCCCAAGAGCATTTAATGTGGTTTAAGTTGGCAGCCTCACAGAGGGACCATTTGGGGAAGCGGCTGCAGTCCCAGCAGTGACTTCTCACTAGTCAACCCCTCTCCCTCTTGGGCAAGGGAAGGTGGCCAACCCTCAGGAGGCTCAGGAGCAGTAAAAGCCCAAGGGAACGACCTCCCTGCTCTAAGCACACAAAGCCACCTCAGGCAAGTCCAGGAACGGGCACTTAATGTCCATCTCGAGCCATTAAAATTTAAAAAAAAAAGCAAAATTCTCCCATTTCCCCAAAGAAATGGGAAAATAACCGCATGTAGTAGACCTCTGCACAGATTCACCTATCTCACGCGCAGGTCCTGCCTGAAAACTGTGGGGAGGTTCAGGGGGGTAGGTGGAAATAATATTTAGGTTAGGTTTAAGGAAGAAAAATCTGAGTGGAGCACCACTTTCAAACAGAGGATGCTGCAACGCTGGTATAAACCACATCACCCTGGCGTGGGATGCCAGGGACCTGCCAGACTGAAGAAATGGTGGTGGGATGGGCAGGCTGGCCCCTTGCCTGGGCTGCTTCTCCCACAGTGAAAGGGCTTCCTTCCTGCTGCCTCCTGCTCTTTAAAAGCAGGTTTGCTATTGATCCTTGAGGGAGCACTCCAAAAGCGCACAAAGCCTCTTGCATATAAACAAAGAGTGAATACCGTGGCTTAATGTTACTTACCTCAGAATATGCTATTTGTTCTAAACGGAGATTAATTTAACTGCAAACAAGAGCATGCGGAGCAGACTCTAAGGTAGCCTGAACTGCTGTCGGTTTGAGTCAGAAAAATTAAAAAGACCTTAAAGGTGCGACCATCTATCTTTACTGCTCCTTTAATTTTGCCATGGACAAGGGTGAAGAGTATGATTAATTACAAGCACTTAGCTAGACAATCAGTTTAAGCAAATATGTTTGGATTTTCTGTAATTTTTTAAAACGATTTAGGTAATTCCTTCTCGTATGTATTCATGGCAAACTGCTGTTTCTGTAGGATCTTCCGTACAGTCACAAATGCTATGCTTGCATGTTTTCCACGTACCATCATAAAAATCTCCAAAATAATCTTTTCAGTACCCTAGGAATACATATATATGATTCATTATGTTAAACGTTTTTTTCTTCTATTAGTTAAATGGCTGAACCATTGAAAAATGTAAATGATTACAAGCATTTAAAAAACACATGAGACCAAAAAAAGGAATACAGGCCCTTGCATTCACACAAAACCAGTCGTGCAAATCCAGAAGATGCAAAGACTTAATTAACAATATTCACAAGGAACAGGATGACAAACACACAACCAACATTACTTGGAATAGGAAAGTATTACTTACCAACCATTGCACTCACTTCTCCTGCCATCAGCAGCCGGACACTGTTGTTGTACAGGTTAACATCAATGATACCTTTCCGAATCGTTTCTCCTACTTTTGCTCCCAGTAATACTGAGCCAGTGGTTTCAAAAACCGAAGCCAAAATGCAAGCCTGGCGTAAAGTAACAACACCAGAGCCCACAGCCGTTCCAAAAGAATTGGCAACATCATTTGCACCCACAGAAAAGGCTAAAATAAAAGCAATGATAAAACCGACAATGACCATCCACAGGTTCTCATCCATTGCCATCTTTCCCCAAACCGTAGATTAGCTTCCCCTTTGCAAATAGTTAATAGTCAAGGCTGGAGGGCACCGTAACGGATTTGGAAAGCAGATTTCTTGTAAACAATGAGTTCTCTCTGGAAAGTGCTGGGTAGTGTTAGAATGTGAAGAAACTGCTAACTGCTGATTTTCAAACTACTATAAATACTGTTCATTTGGCTGCCTTCGGTCAGCAGTGAAACACATTCCATATTTTGCTCCCAAACTGGTACAACTGCGATGTTCTGTCCTGCAACAGAAAAAAAAAAAGGGGGAAAAAAAAAAGAAAATTAAAAAAAAAAAGGGGGAATACTCAGCAGAGCCCGTAACAATGCATGTTTTCAGAAGTAAACAGATGATTTAAATCCACTAATGGGGTCCTACCTCAGCATGTGACTGTTCTAATCATAAAGCAATTCAGAAAAGGTTAAAATTAGGTCACCTCCAAAGCAATATGCTTCTTGCAATATCACTGACCAAGAAAATCTTTTGAGCAATTTAAAAGGATTTAGTTGGGGGTTTTGTTTGTTTTGAATTTACCGAGCAGTGCGATAAGCTCTCTTTCTAGAAGGAGGATCCTTCTTGGCTCTTTGCACCCAGTGAACATAAGACACATATAATATATAGACCATACTGTGCAGCCTGATTCCCAGCTGATGTATATCACCTAGCTCCACCGACCTCAGCAGAGCTCTCATATTTTATCAGCGAGAGCCAGGGATGCACTCCTTTGAAAAATTATTTTATCTGTATGTCTGTCTAGGAAACACCACCGAAAATACTCTGAAAAGCATTAATATTCATCTATTACTGTTATCACAGCTTCTCAGTCACTGAAACTGCACAATAATCATGACATTCCCATGTATTCCTGCAGGTCTAGGGAAGTCTATTAAAAAAGTTTTTGAGCTCTCTGCTCTTACCTATAGACAGTTACCAATTACTAACAGGTTTATTATATTCAAACCATTGTCGTAGATACCTTCTAGTATTTCTTTTGATGGTTTCAGTTTTATGATTGTCTTTTGAATTACATCTTAATTAGTCTAATCAGAAAAAAAGAGTGAGCTCTTTCAAACCAAAAAAATGGACAGAGAGAAAGGGACTTTAAAGGAATAAAACCTTCACCATCCAAAAGACTGTTAAGCAGAGCAACAAGGCCCACACTGATGTCAAGCTGGTCAAAAGCTAGAAGCAAATTTGCCCAAACCACCTGTCTCTTCTGCTGGCTACTTCTCTTTGGCTAGCAGCCACCACGAAGATGTCCCTTGCCACCCTCTGCTTTCCTATCCATGTTGTTTGGCTCCAGAAAAGCGTCATTTTGGACGTGGCAAGGGGTCAAACAAACATGTAGCAGCAAATACCCATCAGCCAACTCCACACGTTTTAAGAAGCATTTCAAGAGAGTAGGAGTTATCAGATGAAATGCTCCAAGCCCACCTGCTGCTCTCTCTCAGTTTCCCCACAGTCACTTCAATCTCATACCCATGGTTTCAAGACCGTGCTTAATTTCTTTCGATGAACCCAGTGCAAAGTAGGTCCTGCGGTGGCAGGGAGAAAGGTCTCTGAAACCTCTGAAACAATGGCAAAACTAAAAAAATAAAAGAAATTTAGCATATTCCTAAGATGCTAGATCCTCGAGAACAACCAACAGGAAAATACCACATCTATACGTGTTTCGTAGAAAACCCTGAAGTTGATGTCAAGGATTGATGTTTTCTCTAGAGATACATATTCAGCAGAAAAGATGTCCCTCTTTCTTTCTCCAGGCTCCAAACTGGCTGAACAACTGTCACTCCAGTGTTTTCCAGACATGAAGCAGACATCAATCCTTGAACGCCTTACACTTTAAAATAACATCTCAGAAGGTCTTAGCGGCTAAAAACATTTGTATAAGGATTTTTATACTATGAGATAACATGTGAAAATGAAGCACCAATGCATTTTTGATGTTTGAAGACTTGTTGCCTTTCATAATTCATGAGCACTCAGCCCACTGAGTGGAAAAGGACTTGAGAGAGACAGAAAAGGCTAACAATATTTGGAAGAAACAATTAGAGTTAGCACTTGTTTGCCTGTGAAGGAAGACAAAACTCCATTAAATCCATTCATTAAAAAAATTCTATGATGTATTTCAGATTTTTGCTAGGAGATGAAGTGCTGGACTAGGGTCCTTCCTTGATCCTGGAGAGTAATGATTAAATTCTTCATCCCGAGTGGATTTACACAGTACCTTTGCCAAGTTAGCCTCTGTGCCTCAGTTTCCTCTCCTGAAAATGGGCAAAGTTGACTGAGATCCACGCATGCATGCAGACACTGGAAGATCTGTTTCCTTTGGATGCACAAGATGAACGCTATTCCCAACAGAGATCTGTCTTTTGTCCACTTATCAACCAACCTACCAATTTACTGCGGTAACCCAATTTCTGGCATGAGGAAGAGCAAGGGGAATTGTGACATTCCCCCACCGCAAGGGAGTTCACGGGACAATGTTTGCCAAATCTGGCTCCTCCAGCCACAGCAAGTTCCTGCACCTTCCAAAATAAACCACTAAGTCACAAGGTTGCCTTTATTAGCTTCACCGGGAGGGAGGGGGAGAAGAACTCCAGATGGTCCCAAAGAAATTAAGACTTCCAAGGTCCTAAAACTCCTTGTGAAGGCCAAAGAGTCTCCCAAAGTTTGTCAGCAGGGCTCTTGGCAAAGGGCTCAGCGAGGCAGCTACATAATCTCCCTCCCTGTGAAATGGGATATACAGCCTCGGGAGAAAAGGGTGTCTTAAGTAAGAAGTCACCCCTCCTGTCATTTTATGCAAGATGATGGTTCGAAATAGAGCTTCCACCAAAAATTGGGAGGCCTGACTTGACGTCCATTGCATTTGCACATGTGACAGAGCACAGCAACAGCCAAGCCTTGTCTTTAACAAGATGAAAATCCAAAGGAAAAGGGAAAGGGAATAAACACATGTTTAAAAATTAACATGCAGGCAGCATGTGAACGACTAGGTGCTACTACTTTCAACCTTAAATAACTGCAAGAGATGTTAAACGTTTAAAGAAAGAAATAGAAAGAAAAGGGGAAAAAAAGGCACATCTCTGCTGAGAAAGTTTTCAGAAATGCAAAATATCTTGCAAAGTAGGCCAGTGACTAAATACAGACTAAGCCTTCTAGCATGCTTCTTTCTAGAGCCCAAAATACATCTGGCATGCTCAGACACGCTGAGCTATGCCCCTCATCACCTAATCTAACCCAAGAGCCTGTGGTATTTCATGTTGTTACTGGGACAAAAAAGAAACTGGAAAAAATGCCATACAGTAGGGAATGGCAGATCTTCTGGTCTCTGCATGACAGGTGGGAGCCACTAGTGCGTTTCTCTCCCGCGCTCATTTATATTTCATCAACGCCCCTACACGTGCCAAATGCAATTCAACCTGACCTGCCAGATGCTAGGAAATCCTCCCATTTAGCTGCAGGACCAACACCTCCTCTCCACCAAGGCCTCCGCAGTTGGCTGCGCTGCGCTGCGCTCCTGCAGCAGAGCCTGGGTGGAAAAGTTCATTTTCCTATTTACCCTTCGGACAACTCTTCCTGAGCCAGCCCAGCCTCCACTGCAGCAGCCGTGCTGCCACCTCTAGCCCTGGGCATCAGCAGGGCAGAGGAACTGTGTTAGCGCTGGGGAGTTGCAGGACCCCAAGCTGGAGTGTGCATCTCTGATGGCTGATAGAGCAAAGGGACATGCGTGGAGATGAAATTTCAAGTTGTAAGAAGTCAATTTTGTGCTAAGGCAAGATTTTTAGCTAATGTAGAGACAACTAGAGTATCACACTGAGGAGGTGAAGCTTTTAACTTCAACTGAGATTGAAGTCTGAGTTGAAGCCTTTAACTGTTTAAGTGGACTTAGAAACTTACAGAACTTGCCGCTCAGTGAGAAAAGTCTGATTTTTGGAAATGCTAAGCACGTCCCCCTGCCTCACTGGCAGATGATCCAGACACCCCCCTCGGACTTTATTTTGTTGCTAGCTAAACATCTTGTAACTCTGTCAACAGAAAGTGCACTTTCTTCCCTAAGGGAGAGACGAAAACAAAATCTAGGTAAGAAAGCACCTTGATTCATACAGAATGACAAGTGAATCCCCAGGAAAAAGTCAGGATCTCCTGGTAACCAGGAGATCATTTTAGGACGTGTTTATATATGGACACTTACTAAGACAGCTCTTCTGGAAACTATTCACAGTATGCTTCTAAGCCTAGACAGGTTTTTAGGGAAAAAATAATATGAAGTTTGAAAAACAAAGTTGTCATTTTTCTTATCTTGTTATTTTTTTTTGCCAAACAAATTGCTGCAAAAGAGAACCCAGAAACATCTAACAACAGGGACGAATGGTTAAATAAAAGCTCGGGACAAAGTCCAAAGTCTAGGGCAGCAATCAGAGTGCATTACCCATCAGCAATCCAGCTGCGTGACATAAAGGAACCAGAGACACCCCCCCCAGATGTCCTTTAATCTTCTCTTTGCAGAAAATTAGGGAAGAACCTATTGCACTCCTGAAACATTGAAAGGTATATGAATCATACCATATGCAGCTCATACCATATATATAGATCATACAATACGCAGCTCTTCTGCTCTCAGAAGTTGCCCCATGCTGCGGCTGAAAACCTTCTCCTACTTCAGATGGGACAGAGACTCAGCGAGGTTCCGGTTTTAACTGTTTTGTTGTTGCCCAAGTATGAGCAAAAGATCAAAAGACAGCAGCTAATGTAGCGTTTCTGAAGATAAGTCTTAACAACTACTCCACGTTATGACAAGACAGACGGGGGAGGACAATTTCTTTTCCCTGCAGTGTTGAAAAAAGCAGACATTTCATGATAGACAATCGCACTGAATTTGTACTGACAGCCAAGTTCACTCCTAGTTTCCAGCGTCTGAAAAGTCTGTCCCAAATGCTTACCAGACAGCAGCTTCTAGGAGGTTATTCCATACCCCTCTAATTTCTGTATGTTGTTCTTTATATAAAACTGATCTGTCAGGCTTCCCACCTGTGTATGTAAACTCATACCAGTCCCGACATTCCAGTGTATAGGCACTAAACACAGCACTGCACAGAAACCAAGCCCGATTTATAACCAAAGCTACTAACATTGTTCACATCAATAGTCCTTATCGTTTCCAGTCCGTCCTCGGGCCACAAGGCTCGCAAATTGTCTACTTTAAATTACTAATACTGCACTCATGATATGGAAGGTGGTATTAATTCAAGTAGTTCAAGACTAAGAACATCCCTATATGGCTCTAAATTACATGCACAGGACTTGTCACAAGGCCAAGCATGATGCAAGGTTAATGCTCCAGTACACAAAAAGCACCCTCAACTTACTTTAAAAAAACATCAGCTACCGCATCCACAGAAGCAGTTTTTGTATCAATCAGTTCCTATTTTAACACGTTCGCAATGCGTTTAAGCATACATCACGCTACTACTCGATATGGAAGCACGACTGAAGTTGATCGCTTTCCAAGGACTCCCATCCAGTTTAACATTGCAGAGAGGGACTGTCACCGCCAGCTCCCAAAACTTCCAGAGGATGCTTCCTTTTCTTAGCCCCTATTAACCTCTGTTCCCACCACTGAAAGGTCAAAAATGCATATTAAATATTTAGTAGGAGATTCTGTTGCTGAAAACATTCCCTAGAAACACAGACAGCAGTCACATTTAAGCAGCAATTCTACAAATGTTTAAACAGCAATCCGACAAACAAGTAAGATAGGTAAAGTATCAACAAGTGCTTGTTGTGCATTTGATGATAAATATCTCTTTCTCTAACTAAAGGACAATGTGATCCTTCAGTGACTGAACAAAGTCCTTCTAACAAGCAAGTGGTTTTTATGATTCGACACTACAGGTTTTTAAGATCCATTCAGAGAAAACAAGTGTTCATGGTTATGGAAAACATGTTTTATAGAAGAAAACCATGCATAGAAATCTTTAAAAACTCACCCAGAATTTAAAAGTTGTTTCAAAAGAAAAAGGAGCTAAGTTCTTCCAGCGACTTGCCCTCTCCTGATTGTAAATACAGGCTGAAGTCTAAAATAGACATCCTATCATTCAGCACAGTCACATCTGAACATGCAAACTTCCAGAGGGGAGAAAGAGGGCTGTAACTTACACCAGGCAGTCCGGGGATAAAATTCACTCCGGCACAGGAGAGCACACAAGACAACACTGAGAAGCATCAATGCGAGTCCAGAGTCTTATTCAGTAGGTGAAAATCTGCCTCCTCTTAAGCAAAGAATTCTGCCGGGGGTGGGCACTGATAAAACACAACACTGCGTCACGACTGCACTAGTGAGACAAACCAATCCAATGAAGCTCATATTAAAAGCAACAAAACGTTCCCTTTTTTTTTTTTCCCCAAGCGTAGGCATAGACAAGAAAGGAAATCTCATTTTTGACGGCCAGCTGGGTGTTTTGGTGAAATCAGGTAATCTCTGAGAAGCCCCAGGTCTTCTATTTGCAAGCACGCTTAAATGCATGCTGAATTCCAGTGCATGTGACAGTAGGGTGCGTACACCCAATTTGGGAAACATGTTGCATGCTTTTTACTTTATCCATGTCAGCAGAGGTCTCACAGGCTACACAGACTGCAGAAAGTTAAAGATGTGCACGAGTTTTGACTGGAACGACGCCTAAGCAAGCAACTTTGCTTTCAACAGTTCAACCTAAATTACCCAATTCCAAATTCCTTCAACCGCTTTCCTTTAAGTGGGAAACATTTTTGCATGTATGTCAAGACAAAAATAATGTTTGCCTAAAAGCACCCAGCTTAGCTTTTTGTAAAATATTTGCTTTAATGCTATATAGTGCAATTAAGCCACTTTATTCAGCAAAAAGGAATGTAAATCAAAACTGCATTGTCACAGTTTAAAAATCTGACAGACGCAAATTTATTTGGACACATTTATGGTTTATAAATAAATGATTTTTAAATTTAACTTTTAGGTTTTACTCCATTCTGAGTCACTCAAAGCCATGGCATCATATTCCAGCATAATAAACTTACACTGCTAAATTTTCTGTGTCCTGAACATTTGAGAAAAGCCAAATCATTGATTTAGATTTGTAAACACAGACTTGGAACTGTAATTCTTACCTCATCTCTTTTTTTCAAGTTTGAATAAAGGGTATTTCTCAACAAAGAGGCGAAAGTTTTCTAAATTGGTTAAATTCAGCTGAAGATGATATACAGGGATAATCTGGTAAATCTGAAAAGTGGTTTACATTTCTTAAGAAAACTCACATGGATTAGTAAGCCTACATCATCTTCTACAAAGAATTAGGGCAAAACTCCAGCTAGAAATCTGCAATGCAGCAATGACATTAGATATCCCCCATAAAGAAAGAATTATAAGTATCAGGCCATGATTCTTTGTAAGAAATGCTGACTCTTCATTTAAGGTCAATACCCAACTACTATTAAGCTTGCAATATTGCTGCTAACTTTGTGAAAAGCTGCATCTCCTAAGTCTGGTTGTAAAGTCTTTCCTTTACATCTGTAATAGCTGGCAAACAGGCTTCCCAGTTTTAGAAAAGTGAGAGAGGTTGACACTTTCACACTGGTTTTCCCTTATGTACAAAAGCAACATATTTTAACTAGAGGATTAATCTTTTCCTGCAGATCTAAACACATCTTAATGCTTTTTTTGTTTTGTTTTACAAGTAGCATCAATCAATTCAAATGAGAATGATCATAATTGTAAACATGAAGTTAGCCTGTATTTATAGGTCTGGCATCCAAGATTTTAAGGAAGTGAACAAACAAACACAGAAACTTTCTTGCAGCACTTATTTAACTTTATAAAAAAAAAAAAAAGAATGCAAAATATTACTTCATGTTCTCTTTATAGCTGACAAGTTGTTGATGTCTGGCTTGGTAAAGCTCAAACCCGAAGGGTCCAAGTAAGCGCTAAACCCACCCTAGTTCTCCTTTAAGGACCATTCACCCAGCCTAGAGTAACCACGACCAGTGTGCAGATGCAGGCAAAAAGACCGTCAAAAGGACATGTTATTTGGGAGTTATCTACATGGATTTCAAAAGCCAGAAGTTGCCGGCCGGACCTGTGGGAATCATCTGGGACCCAGGAGAACAACAAACTGGAACCATTTGAGTGCTGCTTCCCATGAGCCAGCCTGACCACAGCGGTGGTTTCTTGTTTACCTAAGCTTCAGGGCTCGGTCTACAGGCGAAGCAAAGGATATAATAAACAGCACAGAGAAAAGCAAATATCTTCAAAGTTTTTGTTCTGCTAAATCAGCATTGTGGACCTCAGGGACAGGAAAATTCAAGCCAAGATAGGTTGACCATTAAAAAGAGTTACAATTTGGGACACCACTAAAGAAGCAGGCAAAGGAAAATTTATATGACCACAAAATAAATTATGAGGATCGGCTTTTGGCAATGGCAGCACCAGTTTGGTTCCCATCAAATCAAATAAAATATTTGCAGAAATGATAAATATTATATATAACAGTCTTGATCAGATACCATAATGTTTTTTTAATTGTGATTTATTCTAATAAATCCACAATTGAGAGATCCCTGTTTGATTCAACAAGCCCACGCTACGCAGATTTATATTCTGGTTTAAATAATGTAATAGGACATGCTGATTTCAATAATTAATTTTAAACCCCCTCTATTTTACATTTCCGCATCAGCTATTTTCTAAAAGATACCCAGGTTCTCATTTACCAGTAACAACTCAAACAACAGTAATTTGCAACTTAATGTAACTTTTATATCAAATGCAAACGGTCTTTTTGCCATTCAAATGGGAAGGCTACATATTTAAGCGATTATACGTATTTTAAAATACATATATTTTGAGTAGAAAATAACGGGGGATGATTATAATTTTCTAACATAAAAACCTGTAAGAATTGGAACCTGAATGCCTGTAAACTTCATTTGGTCAGAAACAGAAGTACCATAAAAACATCCAAAAGCTGCAGAACATTGCTCCAGTTACATTGTGCCAACTTAAATAAGGTTACTGACCAGCAATGGGAGCTTTCGGGCTTTCACATACCTGCTGGTACTGTAAAATTGGGAGCCATAAGCAGCCAGAAATGGGGACTTTTTGTTTCCCTTATCAGTATTTCTGCCCCTGGCCCTGCTTGGGAACCCTGATTTCCCCTCAATCTACAAACCAGCATAAAATTAATGAGAAGGAATGAGAATGGGTGGCAGATGACTGCACAGGTATCACATAGTATCTCAAAGAAATCCAGCTCTTGCAAAACTCTTCTTTTTGGTTTTGAAGGCCCCCATGACCATCTACACCATGGGGGACTTGAAGAAGGACACCACATGCCAATCATTACCTGGAAATCAATCCTGAGGTCCTCAAGGCTAATGGAGATTTAACACAGCTCTATCAAATGCAGCACCATTTCTGGGTGCTTCGGCAACCCCATTGTGCCTAACGAATACCAACAAAACTCTGAATATCTGCTCTGCAGAGAGCTACAAACATCATTCGAGCTGGAAAGAGCCAGCTCCAACCAACAAAAGCACACCTGCTTTTGCATATTGGGTAGCAAGCTCCAACACATTCTGTTATCTATCATCAGGATAATCTACGGATGGAAAGAGACACACTCGTGCTTCACTGTGAGAACAACCATCTCAGGGACTCTCTGGAAAGTTGCATGTGGTAGACATAAAAATTAAGAAGTCACTTGGCATTCAGGGATGGAACAACTCTCTGCTCTGTGGAAGCAAACCATTTGGATGGACTTTCTTGATGGCGCTGAACTCTGTCACACTGTTGTCCAAACCTCTTTTTCCGGCAAGTCCCCAGGCTTTCAAAGAGAACATCCCACTCCATCTAGGAGACATCCATTCCTGATGGGCAAGATGAATTGGCTATGCTTGCATAGGCATGCAGGAAGAGCTGCCATGGTACAGAGTGTAACCCTGCTCGAGATCACACTTATCTATTGAGCAAGCGAGCCCTGGGAAAATAAAAAGGAAGAACCCACAACGGGAATTGCTGGAGGCCAAGGCTAGTGCAGAGGATGACACAGGCTCCGGCTGTTGTGTGGCCTGGGAGAGCCAGGCTGGCTCCAACCCTTGCCACAGCACAAACCCACGCTGAGCCAGGAGGAGTTCAAAGGCAGCAAACCCATTCTGAAGTAGCAAGGCTTTGGCCAACGCTGATTCAAGCACTGGCCAGTTACTGCTGGGGACTGGACTCTTATCGCCCACAACTCTGGCTGATTCACTGGAGACTGAGCATACTACATCCATACTAAGCCCAAGGAAAAGGGGTGAACTGCTTCTCTGAGCCTCCCTGAGCTTAATCCACCATTTCCCCTCCCCAGCCCCACATCTGAAGAAAGCAATCAGCACGGACAAAGTATTTCTAAAGGCCTTGGCTACTGCTGACAACTCAAGAAGCGTTATCCTGAATTACTAACAGACCTATACTGACTTTACACAGAATACAAAAACTACCCGTGAAAACACCCCTGTGGCAATTCAAAAATACAAATTTTGCAAATTCAGAGGCTTATGCAAAGATCTCCTTGGTAAGAAGCCAGAGTGTGGTTGCCAAAAGTCAACAATGTGAATTTTTCAGATAAAGGAAACCTGACACCTCAAGCCCCAGATTGCCTGCCATTTCCATTCCAGTTTGGGTTTCAGAGAATAACCGCTGTGGAGTCTTTTCCCATTGAGCCAGAAGAGATGGCTGGGGCTCCCCTGAGTCCAATGACTCTCTCTCTTCAAAGGGAGCTGGAGTGAGAGAGTTGCTATCAACATGCCAAACCACATTGGCTGGCTCTCACTGGCAACCTCCAAAATCAGTGTGGCCAGCAGGACAGACGACCAACTGCTGCTGAAATGAGCTAGCCTAATGCCAAAAGGAGGAAAGGACCAGGGGTATAACCAAAGAGAGAAGGGACCGTGACACTCAGAGGTGCCGACTAGGGCTATGGGGGTAAGTGGAAGTACATGAGGCCAATACATTGTGACAATGGAAATTCTGCTGCCTTTTTTTTTTTCCTATAAGCATTGCATTAATAAAGATATAAAGGTGGAAACAGCAATGAAAGCTGTGACCTTGGCTTCATTTCATAGGAACAGGAGCCAAATATTACACCAGGAGGCTGCTGACTGTGCCTAATTCTGTATGGAGACCATGCAAAGAATGGCACCTGTCAACTAATAGGCCTGTTTGCCCCCCAAAATCCAATAGCTGCTTATCTCTGTTCTTCAGAGTCCATGTAATGGTCCACATCTACCTCCTGTAGTCTTTGCTGCTAGAGACAAGAGGAGCATGATGGTGAAGCAAAAACCTTGAGCTCCACCTACAAGGCACAGTTAACATCACAGCTATTTCGCTGTAGGCTGACTATGCTGCTGGAGCTAACAGGTGGCCAATAAACTTAACACATTGGTCAGGAATTAAATCATCGCCAATGCAACACACCAAAGAGTGTCCCACAGATGGGTACTTGGCTCAGTGAACACCTCTGTGAGGACTTACTAAGGGCATGTGGTCCTGTGAAGCAGGTCAAGAAAAGCCAGGCTTTACCCTCTATGAAGGAAAATGATGCACTTCAATGCTTCTCCCATGTGAGAATTAGCACTGAAAATCTTAGAAAAACTGGACCTACAAACCAGCCCCATACGGTGGCCTTTGCCAGGGATCTTATTATCAAGAACTCTCTCTGCCTTGGATGAGTTACTGCTCATGGAGAGATGGTTCCATGTTTCATCTGGGCTTTTTCTAGACCAGGAGCAAACCCTGGTAACACTGGAGTTTGTGCCTACAGGTGCCTACTGGTCCAGCGCCTACATCCAGATGGAATACAAAGAGTCTTCCTAAAGGTACTGGCAGAATAACACATTGCCTCCAGTGAACTGACGAGTGTATTCATCTGCAGCAAGAGCTGGAACAGCTAGAATTTCTCCGCTTGCTGACACAGAGGCTATAAAGAGAAGAGAAAGTCATTAAAGTAGCAGAAGATATTTCTTTGAGTACATGGCACCAGCAAACAGGGCCAGTGGCTAATGTGCCTCACCCTCTTAAAAAGGTGTTTATAGCTGAGCTGTGCTGGTGATAGTGGTGCATTACAGCACCCCGGCGGCTGCCCAGAGGAAGAAAGATAGCATGGATGCTGCTGAGAGGAATAGCAAAGGGGATTCCACAAGGAACTCTCCCCTCTTCCCTGCCTTTCTGGAGAAGGGTGAGAATCAGAGCGAGCCGTGCCAGGATCCTGCTGTGCCCGCCACAGCTCGAATGGGGACTTCTCTACACCTATGCGTTTCCCTGGAAGAAAATGACCTACCCGATAATGGGAATGGCACAGCGCTGACACAGACCTCTCCGCTCCATACAAGCACCAAGAGAAGAGCCACACCACTCCAAGGCAGGGTGCAAATTCCCAGAGCACTGAAGTATCAGGAAAAAAATTAAGCAAAAAAAGGGCAAAAGAATCTAAAAAAGTAAATAAGTCCACAGCAGCCAAGTATGACAACCATGCCATGAGATGAGAGTCCTCTAGAGTATGGAAGCACACGTGGAGCACATTTCTTGCAAGACCTGGAAGGGACCACAGTCTACTTCTGTCATACTGATAAGGAAAATCACCCAGTGTTATCCATAAAACAAATGAGCAAGTGGATCATTATGTAAAGAACACAGAATACCCAGGAAAAAATAAATTCTTTTAAATGAGGAATCCATAATTAATAAACATCTGGTCGTTTCTGGTCACCAAGACCTTCAGAAGTCATAGAAGTCGTTTCCTCTTCTATCTCTTCTACATATAAATTAAAAAGGGAAAATCAATTACGCCTTTTTTTCAACTGTCAATCAGTCTCTCAGCCTTGAATTAACCAGATGTTGAATTAAATCCAATGAATAAAATAACGTGAAGAAAACAGTTGCTCTGAAGCAGTGGAATACACTAGTCCCCAAATGGGCTTAATATTTCAATCAACACTGTCTCCAAGCTTTTAACCAATTATCTCCCGCAATTTGATTTTGTTTTCTTTAAATCTTCAGCAGACATGAACTCCTTTGAGTCACTTCATTTAGTACAAATAACTAAACAGTTTACAATAAATTTGGGCTATATTACAAGTTTGTTTGTTTCAAATCTGAAGTACCAGGGGTTTAAAATAAATATAATCCTTTCCAGTTTTAAAAATTTCTCAACCAAGCACAAATTATTTTCCATTCTCCAAAGTAAACCAGAACATAGACCACACTGTTTATTAATGTTCATTCAACCTGGGATACCTGGTGTCACTAATCTAACGTGAAATTCAGGTGTGCAGAAGACTATTTTGTATCTACTTTGAAATACAATCATCAGTTACTGACAAATATATTTAAAATATGAAAAAAATTACGAACTGGCCCACCAGCTACTTGACTAATCCTGGGATTTTATTTTGCCTGGGATTCTCTAGGGTTTATTCAGAAAACATAAAGTAATTGCACAAACTCAGAGGCACAGTTCTCCAACAAGAAAGTCTTCCAGATAAACATGCAAAAACCCACACCAGGAGTGCCTCACAGGTGAATCTAAAAAAAGCAAATACTATGAAAGGAGTAATGCTGGAAGAAACACTAGGTGAACATAGAGGCAGAGGTAATACGAAGAAAACAGAAATGTGCAGATTTACTTGTTCCAGTCAACAACAGTAACTAAAGTTTATTGATTTCAGTTTCAGCAGCTAATAATCCATGAAAACATTTTTATATGGTACAAACAATACTATCCCATATTCAAATTTCTATCAAAGTAATAACATAGGCCAGGATTTTCTCACATTCATTGCGATTTACTTATCAATTAGTACAGTAATACCTATTTTAAAATATAAATATTACTACGTGCAAATAGTTTTTGTATCCAAATGTAATTTAGCTGTTAAATTATACCAAAATATCTAAGTAAAGAGACTCAAAAAAATATAACTGTTAGCTACAAAAATAGCTGGACACATCCTCAGCCACTGTCTCTCAACTGTTCGCTTTATATCCACTGTAAAAGTATTTCCAACACACTAATCATATCTATTCGGAAGAAACTAAAATTATATGATTTCAAACTATTTTCATTAGAAAAACAGTCCTTGAACAACTGCTTTTACTCTTCCAACTAATTATATACTCTTAAAGGCCAAACATTCGGCCAGTATGCAAAAACAGCCATAGCCTTTTATTAAGGGTAAAACAACAGATAAGAGTTTGTAAGAAAAATAAAGATGCTCTTTGCGTCTACCAGCAACACTGTCCAATATAGGGAACTACATTTAATTTTAAAATTTTAAAGGCATATATGTCAAAGTCTTAGTAACTCTGTATCAGCAAGTTACTAAAAGTAAGTCTATTCACAGCATTGTAACTTGCTGGACTGCATGGCTAGTATTTGCTTGGAGATACTTGACCTAACAACCAAGACGTTCAAAAAAACTATGTTTCTAAAAAGCTCTCCCCTAACTCAAAACTAATTAATCTGCACTTAAAACCGCACAGCCCTGCCAAGAATTCTTTCCTATCTGGAATATTTTTGTGACCAACAGTCAAATAAAAAAAGATTGAACTGATTAGTATTTGATTCTGACATCTGTCTAAGGACAGTGTAGAAACACTCAAATTAGAGGGCTACTTTTTTTTTTTTCTTTTACCTATGCACCTGTCATACTCTTTATGCAAAGGCTGTTTATTAAAGGCAAGCAAAACCCCTGATTTCCTGTTTTGTAGTGGTCATGGTCTGATCTTTTCCATATTCAATGTAGTTTTCTACAAAAAACCAAAACTGATTTCAAATACAAAGCTATCTAATCCACAAATAAAAACTACAGCAATGTTCTGCTCTTCCTAAAACAAGTTTGAAGCCATGATTATATTAAAGACACAGATGTGAGGGGATTTTTCAACTTCCAAACAGATATGCAAACAAAGTATTACAATCCAGGGGCGCAGGTAAATGAATAAGCAAGCAAACTACGTGAAGTTAGCGCAGCGTCCTCTCAAATCCTGCAATCCCTTCTAGAAAGTCTGGGTCTACATCTCCCTCTTCTTTACTCATGTTCTTCTCACATGGCTTGGTCTCAGAAACTTTCCATGCCTGTAACGGAAACTTGAGCCAACTTCTTAAATGTATGATTTCTTCATCTCCACTCATCATCCACTTCTGTTTCTGAGAAGCTCCTCATCATGACACCTGTATCTCAAGAAGCAAAACAGGAAACATCACAGGGATGAAGCAAGGAAAGATGAATAATAATATGCCTCTGTGTCTTTAATAAAATCCCAACTTTCATTCAAGTTCCTTTTAGGAAATCAGTTTCCTTTCACAAAAGCAAACTTTTGCCAAACTAGGTATGTAAACATTGCCTGCCAAAATCAGCGTAACCAATGAAATCTCCCATCTGCACCTCCATTACTGACATGATGAGCAGGAGAAATCCTGTACCAGCTAGCCTTACATACTGTGCAAAACATCATTGGGTGCCAAGCTTGCAGAACTAGTGTGCGGCAGCCAGCTCAACTAAAAGAAACCGCTGACCCATCTACTAGCTTATCTGCTACTGAAAACAATGCAAGTTATCTTTATCCAGGACCCGTTTGTCCAAGTAAGTAGAGCTCTAGCCCTCAACTGAGATGAAAAACGAAGATGTAAGCCTCTCCTCTACTTTCCCCAATGCTCCTTAATATACGCAACTTCCACAGTACATTTGCATTTTTACACACTTAATCGGGTACCGGAGGAGACGCTTCCTCTGCATTACAGCAGTTTAACTACAAGGTAACAAAGGCCTAAGGTACTTTCAACGTGTCTTTGTCCCCAGACTCATGTCATAAAATTTGGGGTTGTGGCGGAGCGGACTTGCCTGTCTGTTTCTGCCATCCAAAACTCGGGATCAAGCAGGCCCAAAGCCAACAGCAACACTGTTCAGAGTCTAACAACAAAAAGGCAGATGGATGACTCATCCGCAAAATGGAGACACAGCCATCTTGTGTCCAAACAAGCAGCCCAAACCATTTGCCTGCCTCACGATTTTGCCGGAACGCTGAACGAGGGGGTGCAGGAGAAATGATCTCTGCAGCCTCCCCAGCCATGAAGCCTTCAGGGCAGATAAGCAGGCACCAAAGCCATTCTGCCAGCCAGCTCTCGGCCAGACAGAAGCATGAAAGTAATTTTCTCTCTCTCTTTTAGGGTTAAGGCCATCTTTAAATAAACATTAGCACCAAAATCTCTTCCTAGCAGAGGCAGAGCAGATCCTACCTCTTATCAGCTACCATCTCAAATTCTCAGAATTCCACCTCCCATCTGAAATCCTCCTTTTCTTCTGCAAAAGCACTTGACAGCAGCATGCTCCATACACGGGGCACACTTCACTCAGAAACACAGCACAGTCCTTTGCCAACTCCTCCCGGCAGAACAACAGGCCGTTCCTGCTCTCTTACACTAGAAACGAGGGACAGCCATAGGGACAGAGTCCTATCCGAGCACAAAAAGTCTTGGCTTTGGTTCTTGCACATTGCAGTACAGAAGATAACTGAGCCTTGGACAGTCAAAGCAAGAAACCCTCGGACAACGCTCTGGTTATTGCAGAAACAATAGCTGTTAAGTAACCGGACAGAAATGTATTTGCTGTGCAAGGATTATATGTCAAAGAAAAACACATATTCTGAACCCTTGGAGTAGTCCTTACCCTCAGAAGCATTTTGGAGGCAAACAGTCCTGAAAGCCTGTGCCTCAGTGATCATGCCCGCTATTGAGAAACGTGCTGTTGCCTACTCAGGCAACTGAAAGGCAACTATCACAGATTTCAAGAGCTTACAGAGCACAAAAGCCGAGGCAGCCACACACATCCCGTCAGCAGGTCATCCAGAACATGTCCAGATAACCATCCAATTATTTTATACCACAGTGATTCTTAACCTTTTATCATGATCAGTGTACACAAAAAGCAGAAACTACCATTTCACTGTTCCATATTCATCATAACTCCATATTCTCTCTAAGCATCAGAAATTAACTGACAAGTAATTCAATTTATTATTGACATCCTCACTTGTTAATCAGATGTCTACATTCAGCATATGCACCGTACAGATTACAAGGCACCCAGGCTGCTGACTGTTAAATGCAGAAAGAGAACTGCAGAAAAAGATTAATAATTGTCAAAAAGATCTGACGCTGGCTGTCACCTGAAACAACCGAGGAATTTCCTGTTTTCTTTTGAAGAGACAATTTACTGGCAGGCTGGTACTTCTAACTTTGATCTTCATAGCAGCCAACACTGGCAGAAGAATTTTGTAGCTCAGTAACACAACACAGCAACCTCCTGGATTGTTAACTCAATTACAGGATTTTGGCAAGGAAGCCTTTCCCTTATACCTTGGGGAAAGTCTTAAGATTAAAAGGGCATGTTTTAAAGGCACACGTGCCTCAATTATCTGGTGTAACTGTTCATGCACATAATTGCTTTCAGAGAAAAAGTATTCCACAGGAACTTGCTTGAAAGACTGATATTTTCCCTTGTTTCCCGAGGAAACAAGGGTTACATAACCACACCTGACTGTCCCATGCACAGAAACGTAAATTATAAGGCCAATTTCAACTTAATCCGATGGAAAAGGATACGGATCTCACAGGTGCTCAATTCCTACAACAGGGTTGCAGAATAAAAAACCAAGGCAGCCCCCTGAGCAATGTGCCTGGTTCACAAAAATCATAGAGACATCATGTTTTAATTAAATATACAAAAAAACTATGGGGCGGTGAGAGGCTGCTTAGACACTGTGCTGTTGGGAAAATCAGGGATGCTAACGGTATTGCTATATAATGGAAAGAAAGAAGGGAAGATGTTTAAGGTACCTCAGTGACACCAAAACTGAAAAAGCTGCAGTAAACTCTCACCTTCCCTAGTTCAGCTGCTCACAGAGCTACTTTTTAATCTATGGAGCAATACAACCATGCCTTGTGTGCCCATCTCAGTTCCATCTTTATGCGGGTTGCTGCTGACACACCAGCAGGCACTTCTTGGGATTCATTAAAGGCACTTGGTCAACAGTTGTCCTCTTTCGCCAACGAGAAACTGGAAAAATAGACACACACTGCAGTACAAGTGGCCGCATAAAATCCTTAAAAAAAAAAAAAGAAAATTCTTCTCAAATCCTTTCAACAGGATTCTATCCAGGCAGGGTAAGCTAAGCACTGCCACGACAGGTCAGATTGCTGGTCCATCTGTTTGAGAATCCTGCCTCCTGTGATCGGGACCAGATGCTTCAGAAGGTGGAACAGCTCAGGTAGTGAACAATGATGTAATTCACCCAAAGGGGAAATTCCTTCCTGACCTCATCAATTAGCGTGAAGGTTTATATGCTTAATTTATTTTTAATCCTATTTACTGCAACTCTGGACATTGTCATTATATATATAAATGTCCAGGTCTGCTTGGAATCCGACTAAACTTTTGGCCTCGGCAATATCATGTGTTATAATTATGCCAGGTTTCAAATGTACTGATTTTCAATTTCACTTAAACATGCCTTTGTTCGTGCACTATGGGAACTAGCACAGCCATTAACTACGTCTCTTCCCCTTCTGAGGGCTCCAGCCCTTGGCTTCCACCATAAACTCCCATGCCATACAGTGCTCTGTAACAAAGCAGGAACATAATCTGAGGGCCTTTGAGGCAACGACTTAGCAACAGTTATCCAGCAACATTTCTATATGCTAAATTTCTGGGATCTGCTGGTAGGATCTTTCTGGCAGCTCCACCAGAATTTCACCAGGCCTTACCCTCTTCCAGATCTTGCAAGCTCACTTTTCTGATCCTTTCCACCCCAGAGCTGCCACCTTTACAAGCAAACTGTTTTGCCCTGTGTTGTGCGCCTTCAACCCCCCCTGAGATTCTGATAAAATTAGTTATAAAGGAACAGACAAGAAGCATACCATGCTGGGCTTTTCAAGTCACACAGGAACCCCTCCCTCTCAGCAAAGAATTCCCATCTCCATCCCTGGATAAAGAACAACAGTGACCAACCAAGCAAAAACAATCCCATTTTGCTCATGGCTGATGTTCCTGTGGGATGCAGGTTCCTCTGTTAGCCTACGTTGTTACTTATGGATGAGCTCATGACATATTTGTCATGATTATTACGCCAAGTACTTACTAAAGCTCCAGTGCTATTAGTCACTGCTGTTTCTGCTCACACAATGCTTGCAAGAGGCATGAGGGACAAAGCCACACCTTCATTCAACAAGTTTGGTGAAAAAAAAAAAATATAATGATGTATGTAGGCAGCAGACAAGGATGGGAGACTCTTAAAGCAAACTTGAGGTTCTAGATCCTCTGGTCTTCCCAAAACAGTCCTGCTTTCAGTAACTATTTGGGCTGCATTTTCTTCTCTCAGCCTCTGGGAAAAGAAGAAAACTTTGGACCTCAGGCCACAGGTTCTTAATCCCAAAGATCAGGTCCAAGCATAGGTCTGGCTGATATCTCATGGGAAGATGGCCCCCCAAGGAGATGACAGAGTTTTTAGAGCATCTGTGAGAAACAACAAATAGCCATCACTGTTTTACCGCAAGTGTTTTGATTATGGGCTTGGAACTGGTGAATTATGGCAAGAGAGTACTACTTTGCCTCAATCAAAAAGAAAATTACACCATTTCATCCTTCTTTACAAGAATCCTCAGGCAAGCAACTGGTCAAGAGAAAACTCCTGTCTAAGCCCATGGTCCATAAACAAACGGAGCTCTTTAATGATCAAAATAGCACTAACAGAACTGGTAACAGGCAACACTTTGCCAAGTGTTAACTCATTAAGTAATGCGACCACATACAACTTTTTTTTGTCTATTTGAGTATCATATCCTGATCAGAATCAATAAAAATCACAGGTCTCATAACGGCTGTCAAATTGTCCCATTGCATACTTCTCAGTGACCTCCCCATGCTGTTTAATAGTTACGCAACAGTCTTAGAAACTCTGTTCCAGAGCGATGATCTTAATACTTTCTTCCTAAGAGGCCATATACGCTTTCCTGTTCTTCTGTCTCACGTGCGTAAAGACAACACACTGATCTGAGTAACTTCTACAATGCTCTTAGGCAACGCTGAAACAGCGGTCCAAGCCACAAGTTTCAGAGCAGTGCCATACCAGCATCTCCAGGACCTCTGATCAGCCATCAAGTGGTTTGCCTTTGGCATTTCAGGATTTGCTGAGGTTGAAAGAGAAGACAGTAATGATAGAGAACAATTCTCCCATCAGCAGTGGCAGAAGTAATCTTGGAGGCCTCGAGTGCAACGCTTTCACCGCTTTTGGGTTGTTACTGAATACTAAGTCAAAAAGATGTGATATTTTCTGTTTGTCAAACATGAAAATTGGAGTTTGAGTAAGGAAATCTTTTAACGGACTCAAAGGTATTTTTGGCTGCTAGAATTCTCAATCTGTTGTGCTAAAATTAGCTTTAAATAAATGTGCAATACAAGCAGTAAATACTTTGCCTAAGAAAAAATCCCCTGGCCACTTACAGATCATGTGAACTTGGTTATTTAGTTGAGCTAAGAACACCAATTATTCCAAGCCTTATCTGGCTGTAGATTTGGATCTATTTAGCAATGGCACTGCCACATACCAAAAACGCACAACGAGCCACAGCTCATTACCAAAGTGGGGGCAATTTCCTGCAAAAAACAGTTGCTGCCATTTAACAAGATGGTCATGAAAAAAAGAGGTAAGATTGAAAAAGCCTCTGCCTCTACCCTTCCAACCTTCCCTCTGAAAAGAAAAAGCAGTCCACCCTTCCTTCCATATTACAGTATAAAGAAATTGGATGCCTTCAACTACCACTCCCTGGTGTCCACCAACCAAAGCTATGGAAGATGACACACTTACTTTTTTTTCCCCTTCAAGCTTTTCATCAACCAGTGAAAGGGTTGCCTAAGTTATGCTCTGTTTTTACCACCAGTGTCACTCACAAAAGTTGGTTCTAATATTGCTCATCGGAGCGTACACCACGATCCGAGCAATGGCAAAATAGAGTCATTCAAACATACTGAGTACTCTCTGCTGGGTAAAGTTCACAGCAGCTGTTCCAGTCCCAGAAAGAGATCTGAGAGGAGCGCCATAAATAACGAGATCACATGGAGTCTCCCATTGCACAACCAACATACATCTTTTCCTGTTCAGGAATTTACGCTTCCCACCCTACGCTGTCAGTCAAGAGTGTATTGTGAACTATATTTTCAGGATGATCCAGAGGATATTTTGGAAAGTAATACAGTCCTCCTGCCAGGCAAGTCTTTCCAAAATACTCCTTCTATTCCATTACAAAAAAGACAATGTTTCTATAATCTTGTTCAAACCGTGGTCTTTCTCAGGAGCAAGCCATAGATCTACTCATGCCTTTATACATCACGGATCTATAAAACCAGTTCCAGCACAACTGACAGCCTGGTGGAAACCAAAGGGGACTACTCCTTCACAGACTCAGGAGCTAAGTTTGTCTTCAGAAGTGAAAATGTAAGGTATTTTCTCAGACTCCGATTTCAGCAAATCCCTGATTTGAGCAGCAAGATGTTTAAGATCATTAACGCATTTTACTGTTAGATTAAAATTATAGCCAGTTCTCCTAAAACATCTCATTCCAAGGCCTCTCTGAGGGGAGAATCAATTTTCAAAGCAGTGCCTGGCTATAACTGAGAAAGAAGATATACAGCTATTTTATAAAATTGAGATTCTTTTTTTCTTTTTCTGGAGTTCTGCCACAAATTGCCTTCGAGGGCTTGGTTCAGAAATTCCAAATTCAGTTTATTGTTTTTCTCATTGAGAACTAACTCCTTTTAGTAATTCTGTTAATCTTGGAGTTTGGAGTTATTTTTATTAAAGTAACGCCCAGAGTTTAGATATTCCATAAAAAGATCAGGAATTATTTTTATTAAAGTAACACCCAAAGCTTAGACATTCCTTGCAAAAAGCAGGCAAAGCACCTTCATTCTTAAAAAGGTCCTTAGCCTTTTCCTTGTAAGCACAGATTTCACAGAGACAACCGAGCACTGAGAAGTTTTATCAGCCTTTTTTTTTTTTTCTGGGAGTTGGAAAAAAGTTATTAAGGCAGGACTTTTCCTGCCTAAAAACTTCCTGAGCCTTTTGCTCTTAACACAAGGTGTTGGTTTTTTCCTCCTCCCTTCTTGTCTTCTGTTACAGAAGTAGTACAGATTTCCACTCCCCGACGTCAGATTTCTCATGAGACATTTGCACTGGCTTTGGAGTGTTCTGTCAGCAGTCAGTATCTCTGGTCATACTTAGTACCTGTCCCTTCATCAGCAGGGAGTCCTGCCGACCCAGGCAACACCAATTTCTGATGGAGCTTGTTAGACTATAAGAAACTTGTTCTTAGCCCTTAACTCTTATGCCACAACAGAAACAGGTCTGCAAAGTAAAGGATCTTACCTCCTTTCTCAGGGGCCCGAGGCACTGAAACCTTCTGCTCTTCAGTGGCAGCCCTGTCGCAAGGACAAGAACAAGTGCTGCCTTTTTGTGTGAGCAACTATGTTAATAAACTAGGTGACATCACCCAGGTTCCTTACCGTGACTAAAACACGGTTTAAGCGTTTGGAGGGCAAAGGGAATGCCTTTTGATCGCTACTTCCGATTCGGAGCATACGCAACCATGACTGAAGAGCGTGCTTTGTCAGCAAGCCTCCTCCAAACACTATTGCTCTTTAGGCATAACAGGCCAAAGACATCATGGAGTTAATAGCACGTTTTCCAACAAGATGCTTCTTCCCTGTTGAAGAAGGCACGTAGTGACAATTTTCAATCTCTTTAATGTAGAAATTAGGGCTGGGGCAAAAATTCCTTCGAAAGAGAGGCTAAGTTGCATCATCCCCACCTTTCCCTCTGCAGCGTGTATAATTTCAGCTTGCTCAATAGCAGCGGCACTCCCGAGTTCAGGAGGACTTTAAAAGGAGCGATTATGCTCACAAAAGTAAGCTAACGTGAATAAACTGCCCAGGCAACAGGGAGGCATTCCAGAGCCCTGTGCTGTCACTAGGCTTTTGTCCAATGCTGCTTAATCATATATGCAAAATGCAAATTACATAAAGATTCATCATAGGTTAGAATATTCTCAATGAATAATTTTGCATTGTGCTGAAGAAGCTTCCCGGCAAACCATCCTTGGACAAAGGCACTGGGATCTTCTCCCCATTTTCAGAGTTTCTACTTGGCGTCAGCAGTACAAGTGGCACAGCAAAGGCTTCCCCTGAGGGTCTTCTTGATGGGCCAGGAGGCAGTTTTGGAAAGGAAGCTTGAGAACAAGTTTAGCACCACCCAAGTGTCACTCTGCTGAAATTCGTAACTCTTATGGCTATAACGCACCACAGCAGCTGCTACAGGCTACGTTCTCATCTGGGCTCGGCCGGCACATGCCAGTTCATACTATCCGGGCATGTAACACTGGACTGAAACTCAAAATGCTCACGGCACAGGGGAAGATATTTTCACAAGAAGGCCCACAGAGTTTACAACTCCAGCTTTAAACACAGCCACACTCATAGCTGAGAAATATGTAAGGCCCTCTTGAGCCCTGTCACAGAATTTAAAAAGCTCTATCTGAAAAGCTTTGATTTTCTGAGCTGCACTGAGTATAAAACCTAGCCAGCCACATTCTAGTTATGAAGAGAGAGGTAACTTTTCCACCATTTAGCAGAAGATTACAGTTTTCACATAAGATTATAGAGTCATGGTTGTAACTTCATATGAAAACTGCATTTACAAAGATCTGACTGTACAGCAGCTCCCGTCGACACAACAGAGTGGTCAGATTCTCAACAACATCCGAGTTACAATCGAGAGCAACTCGTTAACACTTTTTTGCGGTATCTTATAGATGCAAAGTTTTAACTGCTTTGAAAGCCTTCCCTCGCACCCTTTGCGTGATCAGACACCACTAAATCTACATATCATACACAGCTTTTTTAACAGCATTGAGTAAGTTAGTAAGATTTGCCTCTGTACAGCATTCTCAAAAATAAACGCGACTAAAGATAACTTTGGCACAATTCTTTTAAAGGTCACAAGCTTTCCCCATCCAAGACATCTAATAATTCAGCATGAACAAAGGTCCACAAGAGTTTGAGAATCTGTTTCTACTCATGCATACAAGCCCAACTAGTGCGAATGAACATAAAAAATAGATCTACTGTCTCTACCCTATCTGCCTTTGCTTTTACTCACCAATTTTCTACTATCAATTAAAGAAAGCACTTTATTTCTACATGCAATATCATGAATTAATGAGTAAAGATCACTGCAGAAATCTGAAGTAAAATTTCAAAAGGTGGCTGCACTTTCCATCCCAAAGCGTACTTGTATGGTAAAACTAAAATATAAAAACTCCCAACAAAACAGGGTATAGTTTTGCTGGGACAGAACTTCGATAACTGCACTTAGGTCAGGAAAAGCAACCACTACCTGCCGGTTGCTCATGGCTCAAGCACCGTTCTTCTAACGCAAATGCGTTAGGCAAATGCGAAAGGCACTTGCCCTGGAGAAGCGTTAGCTTTGGTTGCCTGTCCTTAAACACGTTTTGTCTCTACAGGTAAGCTGGTGAAATACTTGTGCCGCTACCTCAGGTCCACGAACACAAGCGGAGCTGCGAGCCGCCTGAGATTTCTAAGCGCTTCACAGTGCTTCCGGCTCGGCTGTGAGGAAAATTGTAAAATTACTAGCTACAGACGGCCGGGTTTTATAAACTGGAGAGAAGGGTTTCATTCTGACACGCTGCTTTATTGAAGCGCACAGGGCCGCACCGGATGGCTGCCGAGGACAGTAGCCCTGGACAGCGTGACAGCAGATGCGCCATGAGGCAGGGCTCCTCGCCGGCTGACCGCTGGGGTGGGCCGGGCCGCTGGGAAGGCGGGACGAGCTCCCGCTACAGCCACCGCGCCGGGACGCCGCTGCGGCGCCGGGTCGGGCTGAAGCCGGGCACAGGGGGCGGAAAGCCCTCCCGCGGAGGACGGAGGGGGAACCCACCCGGCCCGGCGGCCCCGCAGCCCGCTCCGAAGCCTCAAGCGTAGCCGGAGCCGGCCCCGGTCGCCCCCTCCCCGCCGCCGCCCGCGCTCTCTCCTCAGGCGGCCCCTTCCCGCCTCGCAACGGCCCCCCGCGCGCCGCCGCCGCGCACCCNAGGGGGAGCGCTGCTTCCGGGGGAGGTGGATGGATGGGGACGCTAGCAGAGGAGGTCCGCCAGCGGGCCGGGTGTCGGTCCCGTGTAAATACCGCGCAGCCCCGGGGAGAGGGCGCGGAGCCGGGTCGTCATACGGACGGTGTAGCGTAGGAAGGAAAAGGCGGAGACGTAGGGGGAGGGCGAGCGGGCCCAGGGGTTCCCGCGGCCTCTCGCCAGCCCTCTGCCCCGCGCTTCGGTTTTTCCCGGTGACGGGCGGGGGAGGTGTACGGATGGCTTCACCCCAACGAGCCCCCTTCCCCGGGGCGGACCCGCCCGGCCGCCTCCCGCCGGGGTCGGTGCGGCCCGGATCACACTTCGGTCCCTACAGTACGGATAATTCTGAATCTGAATAGAACTGCAGTGCTGTTTACGACTGCCCCAAGGCTTAATATATTTTAGCACAGAATTGGGGAAAACCCCTCCTTCTGGGCATAGGCTCCCAGCACTGTGTGCGGTTTGTTAGCGTTCTGCTCACCGCTCAAGTCGTGCAATGTTAGGAATTACAGCAGGATACATCTTCAAGTAGTTTTCACGATGCTTTTATTAAGAAGTGATTTATGCAGTATTCTTTAAATTAAATGAGTTTGTGATTTACGTAGAAAGAAAAAAAGTAACTGGGGTGTGATGTCTCTTCTGCATAAGCTGTGATCTTTCTGTTTATGCAAATTTTTGTAGAAGGTTCCATTCTTTAAAGCAATTTGCCTAAATTAAGCTAACCACCTTTGCTATTAACATTACCGTATTGGCTTAAAGTGTCTTCTAGACATCCAATTCACCGTGTACTTCTCAGAGCTTCTCCAGGAAAGGTTCACAGTATTGCATGTGCAACTGCCATATAAACAGAGAGAGCAGAATCTCTCTGCACTACCGCCAGCAACACACTGGGCTCTCAGAGCTCTTTGTTCACCTTCAGAAGGCAGTAAGGCCACCATGTCTTCACTCACATTTACTGAAAGCATTCAGCAAATTCAGCACTGTGTGATCAAGAAACAAAAAGGTTTCCCACCAGATAGGTACTGCTTTGCTTTCTCTAGGGTGCCATTACCAGAAAAGGTAGGAGCTGATTTCCAAGGTGCTGGCAGAGAGAGAAATAATTTAAAATATTGGTAAGACTGCACTTCTCTACCTTCGGAGGTTTCTCTGAGCAGGTCTGTCCTGTGTTGGGTACTTTCATGCTGAATGTTTCAGTAGGCACTCAGTTTACTTCATGGGGCTCAGAGAAAAGGTACCGAGAACAAAATTTTTTAGCAGAGTCCCCTTTCCTTTACCCCTTGCCTTCAGCTATGTATCAATTAAGAGGCCTTGAAAATAGTTCCACACTGACTCTTGTCATCAGCACTGGAAATAAACCCTGAGTTGCTACAACTGTGGGCTTCACTCCACTGAGAGCTGTACGCTTTCAGTCTGTTTTGGTGGCTGCTGCTGCTGCTGTTCATACTTCCTTGCTGAAAAAAAGAAACACCAATCAACACCAATTATACCATTTATTATATACATGCATATATATGTGTGCATGTATACACATCTATATATATACACATGTATAAATATGATAACAATCAAGAAATAGACTTAGAGAATGTCATTTCACCACTTAGCCACACAAGGGGAAGTCTGACTCACCACGTGGAACTAGTCCTTTAGTGCATGGCCCTGGAAAGGCTGAACAGCGGGGTCATAGCAAAACATCAGTAAATTAATGGCAGAGAACTATGATTCTGTTCAGGTCCTTTCATTTAAAAAAAATTAAAGACTATGGCTACAGATGACCTGAGCAACTCGTTAGTCACAAAGTTGATCTCCACATCACTCATCTCCTCCACAATATACAAGCCACAAGCTAACAACTACATTGACTTCAAAATTAATCTGGTTAGCAGGGCAAAAGGAGATCAAAGAGTTGTGTGTGGTGGAACAAACACCAACAATGAATGCCAGCAGGCATTCCTCTGTAGGAACAAAAAAGGATGTGCTTCCTACAGAATGCAATGGCCTGGCTTAAGAGTCTTTATATTAAATCTTTACATTTAAAAGGTGGTTTCAATTCATTAAGTATTTCTTGCACGTATTCCCTCTAGGCATGCATGTATGGCAGAAGTGAAACAAGTACAGGTGTTTCTCTGAGCTGGACCTCTGGAACATCAGAAGCATGGGGCCCTTTCCTACGTCCATCCTGACCTTCAACATTAAGACAGGAGTGGCAACACTTATTGGTACAGTAAAATTCTCATTTATTTTCAGTTTATGAAGTTGGATTACTTGCAATTCCACAGTCCTCTCAACTTTTACAAATCCTTCCACGTTTTGACAATAGTCAGACACTCCCAGCTCTCTTTAACTTCACCATCGGATTCGTTTTGTCAGCTAGAAGAGACTCGTACGGCTGCTCCCTCATGCCTCAGTCCTGTGCCCCGCGCTCCGGCAGAACCCCTGCTCGCAGGGTGCCACAGGTCCCCACCGCAGGCGGACAGGGCGGCTGGAGGCCACACCCGCAGGAACCGTCCCCAGTAACCCCACC
>VWZL01001842.1:85232-111823 GCA_013396915.1 Stercorarius parasiticus
TTTTGTGTGTGTATGGTTGGACTCGATGATCTCAAAGGTCCTTTCCAACCATGAAGATTCTATTCTATTCTATTATTGCAATATGGTGGAGCCATGAAGGGGTTAGAAGTAGCAAGTGGGGAAACAAAAGGAAGAGGAAGATGGAGAGCACAAAGACAAACACAGTTATGTGAAAGTTTGCAGATTGCTGACCTCTGTTCCCTAGGCAGTTGATGCAGCTGCTGACTTGCCCTTTGGATGTCTGATTTGTTTCCAAAGGAGCTGGGGTCCCCAAACACAACAGACTTCGTTAGCAGTGATCCCACCCCGCGTTTGTGGAGCACAGTCTCTCGGCAGCGGCTGCGTTCCCTGGACACCTTTCGAGGGTGAGCATAAGACCTTGCTCAAAAGCAACTCTTCCAAAGGGAATGAGATTTTGCCAATGGTGGTTTGTCAGTGTATGGAAATATATAGCAGATGGATGGTTCAGGGGGGTCTGTTTAACTTGGAAGATAATCAAGGTTTTAATTCTTGGATTTTCTGAAACACTTTGCAGTTGATCTAGTTTGAGGAAACATTAAAGTTGTGCAGAGGGTGGAAAAGAACAACATATGTTCAGTGCAAAAACGCTATGTGAAGGAGCTTACTTTGGTTCACCGCCACTTGTGATCTTTGAAGCACTGCTTCCTGGTTGGCAAAGCTGGAAACCTTGCGCATAATCTTGCTTTAAAAATAAAGCAGATCTCACTGTCAGAAATGTTTTAATGAGGGTAAAAGTTATCTGTGTGCTCATATATATGTATTTCATGGACATGTGATACTTTGTGTGTGTTTTTCTTGTTGTCTTTTTAGGCTGTCTCTTATAATTATGGTGTTTGTTAACTATGGAGGAGGAAAATACTGGTTCTTCAGACATGAGAGTTGGAATGGTAAAGTACAATTCAGACAGTTAATCTGGGTTTTAACTGCAGCAGTAGCTAGATATGGTTAGCACTGCAGCTGCTGCAGCGAGCTGTTGCTTGGCTGAAGGCTGAGACACTGTGCCAGTTTGCCTCAGCAGGGTATCTGGCCTGTTAGGTTAATGGGCAAAGCAGCGTATAGTCCTGCTCGTCACACAGTGACGGGATGGTTTCAGATCACAATCTGTGTGTAACCTTTTCATTTTTGACACAGGTTTGTATCTTTAACTTTTCTGTGTTGTTTAATGACCACAGTCACGCTGGTGGTGTTTGATGCTGTACAAACATGCTTTGATTGGCAAGCTGATGGGGAAGGGGTTGGGTATCATGCTGCTCTAGCAGAGAATAGCAAGGATCCCATCCCTGAAATCTTTCCCAAGACACAGCAATCAGCTCCGACCCTATTTCTGAAGAATGGTAAAAGTAGTGAAGCAAGATGATTAGCTCTTTGTAAGTTTTGTTTAGAATGTGTTTTAGATTTTGGGGCATCAAATAATTGCAAGCAGCCTGCAATTCCTCTGGAAGCTCAACAGTAATGTTGTTAGAATTTAGGGAAGGTTTGAGGTAAATAATGTGTTCCTTCCTATTTTTCTGTAGGATTAACAGTTGCAGATCTGGTGTTTCCATGGTAAGTCTTCCTGAAGAATAGTTCGTGTGTCGAGTGATTCTTTATTTAAGGGTTGCAAGGAGAACATTGTGTGCACCTTGCCTCCACGTGGAAATTTATTTGGAGGGATGAGTTTGTGTTAAACAGCTGATAGGAATCTGCCCCTCCAGGTAACAGCATCATCCTTATCAATCAGTAGAAGAGCTAAGTGCTTTTGGTTGCCCCACATCCTCCTTCCTCCCCACACACAGAGTCAGTGGGAGGCCCAGGGTTACCCTGCGAGTGGAAGCGCAGTATCCCTGAGGAGCTCATTGCCACACTACTGTATTGAAGGTGGTCAATCTGGCAAGATTCAAAGCTGAACTGCTGTGTATCCAGAGATAAAACAGCCAAGGGAATTTTGGATTAAGCTAATCTGTCTATTACCAGAGAATGGTTTTATGGGGAAGCAATTATCCCATCTGCCCCTAGCATGCTTCTCTAAAATACACACCGGTTGTGGTTACTCTTGGAGATGGGAGCTGGGTTTGGACTATGAACCTAATTACAGTCAGTTCTGAATTTGAATCAGAGATTTGCAGCTTGTGTTTTACTGCTCTGAAGATGCTAATTTAATTTTGGGTAATGCAATTTTTTGGTGGCATATGTATTGCTGCAAAAAGACCAGAATGCAATTACTTCCCTGAACTTTATTGCCTCAACTGACCACTGAAAGAGGTGGAAAGGTCCCATAGTGCAAGCTCAGCTGTCTGGGAATTTCTAGCAATCAGAGGAAATTAAGTTGTCCAGTTCCACTCAATGCACGCATTTCTGTTGGGCCAATGCAGGCTGCTCTGTTAGCTTTAGTGTTTCCTGTCACACACCTGTGTGATGAGACATCTGTCAGCTCTGTTCCCCATCTTCTCTGTTCTCCAGGTTTGTGTTCATCATGGGGACATCGATATCATTGTCACTGAGCTCCATGCTGAAGTGGGGAAGTTCCAAGCGGAAGGTGCTCGGGAAAATCCTCTGGAGGAGTTTTCTGCTAATCCTGCTGGGAATCATAGTTGTGAATCCCAATTACTGCCTTGGACCACGTGAGTGGAACTTGCTCTCTTCCTTGTATTTCTGCAACCATTGTTGCTGCCTCCTTGGCTGGGCTGTTGAGAAAACAGTGTCAGCCTTGCTCTAGGACCAGTTGCATGGGGGCAGTTTGATGGTATGCTGTAGAGTGACAATCAGTTCTGCACTGATGCAATTCTCTCTGTTTGACCCCTGTGCCGACCACTGTTTATCATCTCAGTGGTGACTTTCCCAGGGTTATGATTTACAGAAAGTGAGGTGGTGGAGTGGACGTGTCCCTTGTACTTTCTGCAGCGGGTCTCAGCTCTCCCTGGAGAAGGGTAGCTTTTGTATTTATGAAAGAGCCCATTTCTGCTCCTCTTCAACATTGCTTGCATGTTTTCCAGTGTCCTGGGACAATCTCCGTATTCCTGGGGTGCTCCAGAGGCTGGGATTCACGTATCTGGTGGTTGCTGCTCTCGAACTCCTGTTTACAAGAGCTGGGGCTGAGAGTGGGATCTTGGTGAGTTACGTGGGGAGATGACAAGTGATACTGGAGTAGGATTTGGGAGCTTTTGCTCTTGTTTGAGCACAAAGAACGTATGAGAAATGATGACAAAACATGTAGTATCTTACCTGATGTGTAGTGCAGTGTGACCTGGCAAAAATTTCAGGGAACATGCACCCTTCAGTGTCCCGGTCTGCAATTTATTACATCTAGCTTTGCTGTATTTGAGGATTTCACCAATCCATTCAGATGGTGCTTAGAAGCAGGCATTCCCAGGCACTTTTGATGACTTTCCACCACCAAGGGACCCTAGGGAAAGGCATCTCTGCGCTGAGTCCTGTGGCCTGTGTTTTGTCCAGTTAATTTTGGCAGTGTTTTTTCACAGCAGGGGAAAGTAATACTGCTTTTTGGCCTTTCTGGAGTCTGTTTTCCCAAAAGGCTTTTGTTCTACTCATGAATCAAAATTCCTTTTGACATTTCCAAGCTAAAAAACATTGTGGGCTTTTGTTTTGGTTTGTTTCTCCCCTTCCCCCAAGTATCTGGAAATCATTTGTGAAGATGAAAGATCTATTGGTAGAACCCAGTTTTGTAATGACTGGGGGACTGCCTGCCAGGAAGTACAGGATGTCCCCAAGGGCATGGTTTTTACTAATATCCCCATCCCTCCATCTCATGCAGGAAACACCATGTCCTGCTCTGCAGGATATTGTCCCTTACTGGCCACAGTGGATTTTCATTCTGATGTTAGAAGTGATTTGGCTCTGCCTGACCTTCTTGTTACCAGTGCCAGGTTGTCCCAGGTAAGACTATGCACTCAGATGATTTTCTATCAGATTGTTTTTCTTCTGCTGAGTAGAAAATACATTTTATTAGCCATAGGGAAAGAATGAAGAGGAGACCTTTTAGGCCAGCAGGGTGAAGGGAAGCATTCATCATGTGAAAAAACTTTTCTTTACTTTGGTACTGAAGTACCAGGTGTTATAAAGGTGACATCATTGTTCCTTTCTATCTAAAGAAGAGGATTAAAATCTCCCTGAGGTGTGTCTACAGTGATATATCATTATCACAATGTCATCCCTGTTTCTATCTTTGCCCCTTTAAAGGGTCAGCACCTGCAGAGTAGGTGGAGCAGCCAGTGCTGACCTAAAGCATTGCTGTAGGCTCCTGATATTGCCTGTCCCCTCAGGACCTGCTCATGGCATTGCAATGATCAAACAGCCACCAGCCAGCTGTCATGTAGGACCTGTGTTTCACTGTGTGCCTCTGGCCCCGGAAAACATTGGGCATTTAAGAGTGCTGGGCCAGTGGATCAGCTACTGTTCAGGTGGAGCGTACCAACACTTTGTGCTGTAACCTGTTTGCTTCTGTCCTAGGGGCTATCTTGGTCCTGGGGGCATTGGAGACTTTGGAAACTATCCCAACTGCACTGGAGGAGCGGCTGGTTACATTGATCATTTGCTTCTTGGAGAAAACCATATATATCAGCATCCCTCTTCAAGCGTACGTAGCATTTAGTTTGCAGTGTGAAGCCACAGGCAAGCACTGAAGATAGCTGTCAGGAGGGGCTTGGGAATGATGCATGCAAGGGGACGGAAGAGAAAGGAGACTGATTGCTCAGAGGCCCTGTTAACAACTGCTATCTCTCTAAGGTGATTTACCAAACGACGATGCCGTATGATCCTGAAGGGATCCTGGGGACCATAAATACCATTGTTATGGCATTTCTGGGACTGCAGGTACCTCATTTCTTTCTGGCTGTGCTATATAGTGGGAAGATTTGAAGGAATCTTGGAAGTGGGGAGGCAACTTGGTTTCTTTATTTAAGGCTGAGACTGGTTCTAAAAAAACCTCTTCCAGAGCAATACTTAGCCTGAGGTGAGTATCAGAGAAGTGGAATCTAACCTGGCAGTAGCTTGCCAGGTTAGATAAACCAAGACTTTTTCTCAGTTTTTGTAAGGGATGGACACAAGCAGTTTGCAAAATATCCACCTGGAAACTTCCTTTGCTTATTTTAAGGTTGGCTTATACTGGGAGTAGGCTGGCTCTGTATGTTGGAAAATATGGCCAAGAGATGCATAGACTTCACAGCTTCATTTTAAGCATGCAGTTTTAAAGGTTGCAGCTGTACATGTTCCCCGCTGCTAATTCTCCATTTGACATGCAGTGTTAGCCGTCTTGGGAATCTCTGCGGGGCAGAGATTGGAACAGAAGTGTGACACTGAGGAATGAGTGATCAGGACACATTTCTTGGTGGTGCCTGAAAAGGAGCGTGTGCTCTGAGCAGGCCAGGGTGTGACGTGGCGCTGTGGAGAAGCTCTTGGGGCTGGCTGGGGAGTCAACGTGGCATTGTGCCTTCGTGCAATCCTTGCTGAGGGAGATGGAGCTCGAGTCACATTGTGTTGACCTAAAAAGTTGCTTGTCCCTTTGCTCAGTGTTAACGTATTAGAAAAGGTGCACCTCTATTGCTGAGTGGGTTGCATTTACGTATTTTCCCCATCTGTGTCCATTCTTTGCAAAGAGTTCCCATTCTGAGCCTTTCAGCCACTTAGTTGTTATAAATCCTGTTCATGTTCTCTGTTAGCACAGGTAGCCAGTGGCAACCACATCTGGCTCTTGAAATGTAGTTACATTTATGAGCATTAATTCATTTTTTGTATTCTTTTTACATTAGGCAGGAAAAATTATCTTGTTCTACAAAGACCAGCACAAACAAATTATGAGTCGGTTCGTCATATGGAGCATAGTAATGGTAAGTCAGATAGTTACGCAGCTTTTTAATAGACATGTATTGTATGCAACGCAAACTTAGTATTTTTGAAACAAGTTGCAGTGGTTATATAAACTTTAGCAACTTTCTATTTCAGGGAATTATTTCTGCTATCTTGACAAAATGTTCTAAAGAAGAAGGGTTTATTCCCATAAACAAGAACTTATGGTAAGCAAAGAGATACAACTTTTAGTATGATTTTGTTTTACCTTTCCTATATTGAGATCTGTCTATATCACATAGTTCTCTAAATAATCTTTCTACTGAAAACGTGTGTAGGTCAATATCATATGTGACAACCATGAGCTGCTTTGCCTTCATCCTCTTATTGCTGATATATTACCTTGTGGATGTCAAGAGACTGTGGTCGGGTGCTCCATTTTTCTATCCAGGTCAGTAAAATCACGGCAGGAAACATATTCCTTCCAGTTCTTTCTGCACTGATACTATCCTTTTATGTTTTCTACACTTCCCTTGTCTTTAAAAGAGTTGGGATTTAGAATGAGGTAACCTGAAGGATGCCAGAATGATTAACTTGAGCTGGATCTTTGCATACAACTGGGACACTCAAGACCAGATATTTAGGAGAGAGGGACTGTCAGGCCTTTAAATAAGGGCTGGAAGCTACTGTGCCCAATGACCATTCTCAGTTTGGTCTCAAGTTAAGGTCCCAGGGAACAGCTGCCTGGTACCAAGCAAAATACCACAGCTGGTTCGTAGTTGGTTTTGGAAAGGACTGCTGAGACTTGAGTAACCTAATGGGAAACTCAAAGGCCTGTGAACAGAGTCATACCACTTCTGAAGATGTGGAAGACGAAATCCCCTGGGCAGCTGTGTAGGTTCTGTCTCTGTGTTTTTAGATAAGCCTGTCTGCCAAAGCATCTCACTGTGGTTTTAACCACACTGGGCTCTTGACAAACATCTGAGTACAGAACGCAAACCCACATCAGAGGGAACCTTTCAGCAGCTTTGGTGTCTGGTGTCTGGACAGGAAGATGGGTAGGGTGACAGCATGGTATCATATCTCCTACCAGGAATCCCAGAGCAGTCAGCATTTGTTTGTAAAGGCAATAGATCTGACCAAACAGGCTGGCACACAGCCACTCTGAAGACAATAACTATGATTATTCTCCTTGTCAATAAAATTGCAGGATACTGATTTGGTTGTATTCTCAATTTAGCATATAGGTTATCTGTATTTCTCTTCAATACATGTTTTTTGGGAGAGAATCCTTCAGACTGTATTTGAAAAAACATGCATGTAGCATCTTTGGGGCAAGTAACATTAGCTGTGGTGATTAGCTGCTGTTGTCTCGGTGCCACTCTGTTTCATAAGCCTGGCATGCCTCTGCCTGCTTACTGTGAAGCAAGCTGATACCTGCTCTTTCAGATGGTATGACCTGTGTTTACTTTCAGGAATGAACTCAATCCTGGTCTACATTGGACATGAAGTGTTTGAAAACTATTTCCCTTTTAAGTGGAAGATGCAAGACAGTCAATCCCACGCAGAGCATCTGACTCAAAACCTCACTGCAACAACTCTTTGGGTCATAATATCATATTTACTTTACAAGAGAAAGATATTCTGGAAAATCTGATAGAGGTCAAGGCGTAGCAGGCCTAGATTCTGATGGGGCAAGTGCATAAGGTGAATTAGCCTGAAATATTGCCACTTGTGCTAGGCTGTATTACTAAAAAGGGATACTAGTTCAAGTTTACAGTGCCATGGAAGTTGTCATCAAGACTTTAATGTGACTTAAGGGACAGTACTTTCCTATTTAACAAAAACTTACTAGTCTGCTGCAGTTGCTCTCTTTCTGTTTTCTGTATTTTGTAAATATTTTACTAATCTCCCTCCTTCATATAGAGAAACTGAACATATTGCAACAGTTGGGCAGTCAAAGACAGCCTTATGGTGCTTACAAAAGGAACTGCAAGGGATCTGGGTGGTGACTGCAAGGGGTTATCACAATGGGACTGGTAATAGTCATTGCATCTGACAAGGCACCCCCTAACTCACGTGGTCTGGGCTTTGTATATACCCTTGGCACCTGCCACATGCCTGTGCCACACCAGCTACTAACACACATTTAACTTGGCCATGTTTTTGACTCTGAACTGCTGGCAGCATCCTCAGCCCTGCACTTGGGTCGGCGGTGCAGTGACCGTCTGGGAAAGCTCAAGGGCACCTCTGTGCTACAGTGTGCTGCAGGAAGTGGTGACTCAACTGATCGTCCTTCATTGTGTTCTTCCAATTTGGTCTTGGATCAAAACCTTAGGTTTAGGATCCTCCTGAAGCCTGCTGCCAAAGATTTCTTCTATGGGCTTATTAATCAGCATGCCGCTGCTACAGGTTTAGCAGCCCGTCTGTGCATGTTCTGGGCCTTGGTGTTACATATTTCTAGCATGGATGAGGTCCAGGTTTCATGTACTGCACTCTAAGAGTGCAGAAAGGCCATCTCCTCCAAGTTTCTATAATCACTTGGATATTGCCAAAGTTCAATCAAAGCAATCCTCTTTATAAATGGATTTACATGAGGGCCTTGAATCTGAAAACCAGCAATACAGGTAGAATTCAGCCAGAAATGAAGAGATAGCAGACTAATTATTAGTTTTGGGAAACTGAGGAAATTCACTCATGCTGTGATTTCCAAACTAGTGCTAATAAAAAGCCTGAAATACCCTGCTATGTTCTCTGTGTATATATAAAGATGGAAAGAACTAAGGTGCACACCTTAGTATAATGTTATGGAAAAAATCCAAAACAAATAGGACATTACAGAAGACTTCTTAAACAAAGATTTATTTATAAAGTTTGATCTACCCACATAAGAAAACTAAGCGGTGAATAAACACTGAGTAGCGTTTGTGTATTGCAGAACTCATAGGGGACTTCTTTGATGCCCTAGACAGGTGATTTTTCCACTGCCACACTGCTGTTCGTACAAGTAATAGCCTTCTCTCTCCATAAGAGACATTGCATCATGATCCAGTCCATTCAAGCAAGTGTCTGAAGCAGCAGTATTTTCTCATTAATGCAGAACCTATGCAAGACCACCATGAGATTTTCCCCACAGCGTGAGACCTGGCGCTCCATGGCCAGGCGGAAATCTTCTTTCACTCCTTTAGTTATACCCCGGGTAACTGTGTGATGCCTTAAGCCATGAAGGAAAGAGAGACAGAAAAAAATCAAACAACAGTTATTTGGTGCACTACAGTAATTTAAAAGGTGCTGCATGTTACTTACTATATACCTACTGTCCGTACCCGAGTTCATACAAGGAAACCCAAATAGCCCATGCTACGCTATTTTTAAAAAATCACGTGTTTAGCAGCTTACAAGTCTTTCAACAGTTTGAGGTTCCATAGAAGTCTATGCTCTCACTGCTTTGATTATTGGGAGGGAAAAAAAATGTTGCTGTTCTAGCTAACAGGAAAATCTATTCTCTTAACCCAGCGCATACAGAGCTCTCCCCTTGCTTGGGGACAGGAATTTTTTTTTCCTCTCCAGCTTTGCTGCCCAGGCCACTTCCTCTTTGTAATCACTTCTATAAATGGTTGGGGTTGAAAGAAGAGTGAAAAAGTGAACCTGCTTTCTCTGGAGGAAGGGAAGAGATGGCTGCCACCATAAAGAGCAGAGGGCATCTCGTACCAGTAAGAAAGTGCAGGAAGGAGCTATATAATCCTGTGGGCACTGATAACTCTTTGACTAATGAAAGGCACAGTGAACTCTTCATAGGCCAACACAAAGCGCAAATCAAGCCAGGCTGTGAGCCTGTGTCAGTAGAAGCCAGGTCTCGTGGAGATACTAGACACCAAGCAGGGATTACATTTATTCTGAGCAGAAGTTCAGGACTTGTTTTCAAACAGAACAAAGGTCCAGCTATTGAGCAAGATAAAGCGATACTGGTTGGGGAAACTCTTGGGATACTGCCCTGTTAAAGGCCGTTCTTATAAACGATTCTTTGTCCTCATGCTGGCCTGCAGCACTCCATACCTAAATCTTGTCCTTAAAACAATGTTCTGCAGTGCCAAAGCACTACACTTTACTTGCACTGCTCCAGAACTGGATAAGTAAGATCAAGACTTTGTAACATCTACTTGCAAGCCCTACTTGGGAAGGGAAGCAAAAGATAGGCCCTGAAATGAGAGCCCTAGCGCTACTAAAGGAGCAGCATAAATTAAATGAGAAAAGAGAGAAAAGCATAATGCTAACATTGAGAAAAGTCCTGAGTCATGGGTAAGAAGGGAAGAGCTGGACCGAACCCAGCAAGCACACTGAAAGACATAAAGGAAATAAAAAATAAAGGATGAGGCCATCTATGCCAATCCAGAGACGCTGGAAATGAGGAAGTGAAAAGCCTGGGAATTGCCCTCACCAACAATACCACCCCACCTTCACTTATATCAGCAAGTCCAGCATTTGAAAAGACTTCTCTGCCAAAACAGCAGAGACTTCTGTAACAGGTAGAAAAGGCAAAGAAGAGACTAGCCAGAAGACTACTGGGCCATTTATTGATGAGCTAGGCTGAGTGAAGCAAAACTGCACTGAAAATACTCCACCATATTCAGAGGTTATGGGATAAGCCCTGTTTTCCATCTTTACTGTCCTAAACATTGCTGGCAGCAGAGTGCTATGGTAAGGTACAACCTAAAGGAGAATAAGCAACCTAGAGCTACTGAGCAAGCCAGCAGCGCTTTTGAAGATGTGTGTCATTTAACAGCTGGAAAACAGAAAACAGAATTCAGAACAACTTAAATGAAGAAAAGTAGCTACAAATGGATCCAGTAACCAGTATCTTGAAAAGAAAGGGTTATTCTCTTGCTAATACATGATTGAACATCGGTGTCATTTGTGGGGATTTCTACATTTTTGTTTAAATTCAACAGTGATTATTAAATTGAAAGGACACGGATACTGGCAACTTATGGTAAAAAGAAAAATAAATGTTATAATAGAACAACATGGTTTGCCAGGCAATGTAGGCACAAATGGAGGAAAAAAAAAGATAAATATTGAGTAACAAATTGCTGAAAACCATGGGCAGTAAAACATGTTGACAAAACACAGCACACTATGAGCGGGGTTTTTCCACTTGGTACCTGTCAGCAGTCTGTATGCTGGGCTGTAGCACAGGTATGAATTCCTGCTGCAGTAAACCCATGGGAGGGCTAGAAGTCCTTTAAAAAACAGCAAATAGCAGCATTCAAACACCCACACACCAACTCCCCCTCTGGTGCAAAACAACTCTCCAGAAAAAGGAGCAACAAAGTAGGGTGAGACCACACAGCAGTATGACCACGGAGCAGCTGAAGGGGTGCAGGACCCTAAGAGCATCAAACATGCAAATATCCCCAGATTTCATTGCCAGGCTGTTCAGCAACTGTGGTCTAAATATATACACATATTTCTGGACAGTTACACCAGGAGAAAGAACAGTGGTAGGTGCAAAAACAATATCCAGTTGTACTACGATGAACTGTCATAGCTCTTCCCGGGAAGTGTGTCAATCAGAAAAGATAATCAGAGGAGCACTGCAGACACCACAGCTTCCTTGCAGAGCCAGCAGGAGTGTGTCAGCAAACCAGGAGAGCCCACAACTTGGAGTTAAGGGATTTGCTGCTGAGCCCAAGCCGAGTGCATGCACAGCGTGTATCGGCCAAGTTGAGTACATGACAGTGTTTGTTACAGGTTGCCTAAGTATCTTTTCATTAGCCCACAGATGGCCTTTTTCACCTTTTCAAATTCAAACTGGACACAAAAATGGCTCTGGGAGGATGGCATGTCAGAGCACGAATGCCCACTCAGAGCAACCTCCCATTTATGACCAGGGCCACATCAACTAGCCACCAAAAGGTGTCTCAGCTGAAAGACAATTTGTCTTTTCTGTGAAGTCCTTATCTTTGTTTGCTAACTATAACACAAGATAATAACCTCACACATCCAGCCTAGAGCAAATCCAATGCCCCACCTACGGAAAAATGAGCAATTTGGTATATAGAGAACAGGTCTAGTTTCTTAACGTAAGTCTCTCAAAATGTCATCTAAATCTTATTAGGCAACCAATTACTGAGTGGAGCATTCACCCCCATAGATGCTAAGAAGGAAGCAGAGAAGCAAGACTCATGTGTCTGTAATACTGAGTTAGGTGCCTACCTTCAGATCTCACAGGTGGGCATTTTGGTTAGTATCTATAATTTATTAATGAATATGGTTGGAAAGCTATGCTTATAAAAGCCAAATAAAGACGGGACATTTTAGTAGTACAGAAATACTCTGCAATACAGCTACAATAACCTGAAATAAAATATTCACAAGAATTATTCAATTAAATGAGATAATTTTTCAAGATTAGGTCCAATACTGCAAAAATGGAGACGTGAAACAGAAAATACAAAGGAACAGCAAGATGTTATTGGTCCCAGGGTGGTAGATGTTTGCAAAAGGGATTCTGTGCAACTGTGTCTTCATTACTGCTTGAAACATCTGCAGCCAGAACTAAACACACCCAAGTGCACAATCAGAATAAAAATTACACTTCCAAGATACTTCGTTTCACTTCAAACCAACTGAGCTTTTCCTTCCCTGTCCCCAAAGGGAGATGTGATGGGCATGTGAGGAGAGACAGAATACCCAACAGCTTTCACAGCAAGTTTATGCATTTTGGTAGGCTAAGATTAGACTAATTAGAGTAAGATTTATTAAAAAGAGGACCACGATATTAATCAGTCATTACTTGCATATTGTTCTTTTCCTCTTACCTTACTAGCTGAGACTGCCACTACTGACATGTATAATCAGTAAAACTATGAAACTTGGTTTGTCTAGAATGGAGTTCAAAAGCACTTAGTCATTGAATTCAGAGCTCATTGTAGAAGTCTTGTTGACACTGCAAACAGAATGAGGTGGCCATATCACCAGTTAAAACCAAAACCGTGGAGCTTCATATTCCCACAATGGATAGAAGCAAAGGGAAAGCTTATGAGCTGTATATATATTTTGCAGGACCTGACTGTAAGTCTGCAGGCTACCGAGATCTTGCTTCAGCTTTTGAAAACCACATTCCAGTTTGCTTTCCTGGGTTCAGAAAAATTAATATAATTTCCTATTAAGTATAAGGTACTGAGGAAAAGTACTGGAAGATCGTGAAATTCACCTGGGGAGAAAATGTCCTATAAGTCACCAAAAAAAAAGCTGTCCGTATAAAAAACATATCATATCTGTAATACATTTCCCATCAATTAAGATGCAGGATTGCTACACACGTTTATGCTGAGGCAAATATGAGGCAAAGGAGCAACTGCTCCATCTTTGGGCTGCTGTGGCAAACTCTTGTACAAGAGTCTTCCTGTGCATGGCTGAACAGTATGTGAGCTGCCTCTGCGAATTATTGGGAGGATGGTGCAGCAGCTCATACAACTAGAACTGGTGACAGTTTTGAAAGATGAAAGCCAGTCTGCAGGTTTTGAGCCTACCAACCATTGTCCCAGGAAACAGGACTGTTCTGGAGCACTTCATCTAAAACCCCAGCTGGGGGAGGCTGTGAGCTAACCAGTGCAGCCAGTCCAGCTAAAAAAGTAACTGGGGTACCAGGGGAGTAGATTTCATCTCCAATTAGTGGACTATGCCCTGAACTCTTGTTCCCATCGGCTCTCTGATGAAGTGGTTCCTGTCCTCCACATCTCAGCCACATAAAAGACACCGTACACGGCTTTTCCAGCTGGACGGGATATTTGAACGTTTTGGCTCAATAAGCACAAAGAAACGGACCTCTCTTCTACAAGCATTTACATCATTCAGGAAACAAAACACTGGTCAAAAGGAGGTCAAAGAGAAATTTCTATCTTGTTAGAATCACTGCTTGCTACCTACTTCCTGACTGGTGTGGTCAGAACAGTAAGAGCTACCATGCCAATCAAAATAAAAGCTGTGACCCAGAAAAATAGCACTGAACTATTACAACCAAGTTGAGATAGCAGCTAAGTCTCCAGGCATAGTCTTTAGTGCTAAGCCCTCTTGCTGACAAAGCTTATTACTTAACATCATACATAGTGCAGAACACCCTGATTCTTGTTTTCATGGAGCTGGTTAGAACTAGTGAGATGTAGCAAGGGTAAGAGTTTGAAAATCTACAGCTTAAAAGAGAAAATTCTATGTCACATAATTAAGCATTTGTATTTCTTCTTTTTCTTTTCTTTAATTACACCTAGTATCTCATTTTTCTGTTGGTTACTCTGGAAAATCTATTTACTAGTCCAACTTTGGATCCAGTTGTCTAATGTTAGGCTCCCATTTTTTGAAAACTTTAGCCCATTTCTAGATAGTGAATAGCCAGAATACACTGACCCAAACTGGAATTTCAATAAACTTCAGCAGTCCCCCTCTTATAAAGCAAAATACCACAAGTTCTAACAAACAACTAGGATATTCCAAAACATTCTGCCACTAAAACCCTGCAGCAGATACTTGTTCAGTCTTGTCTCAAAACTAAGAACACCTAGGAAATTAATCCAAATTATTAATTTCCTTCAGCATCTCATAATAACCTAGGCAGAATAAGCTTGTTCAGTACATAGCAAGAGATGACCTGCTAGTTCTGACGGAAAGTTTATTAGAGTTTACTTGGAGTGTAATTTAATTTATATTTTATAGCTACGTTTTTCATCATTCAGTGGTCTTTTGTAACTTTGTTTACAACTAAGAGTGCTTTCTGTTCAGCATTACTGTTCAGCAAAATTAACACCGTGCACTCATGCCTAATTAACTTAAAGAATTCCTGCAAAGCGCAAGTGTCTAGTTGAAAGAGCAATACTGTAATCACTTTAATATGAATCATTCTAAAGCAAATGCAACTTAAAAATAAAGTTCTGTAAAAGTAGGAGCTTAAAGTTGAAGAACCCCCAAAAAGAATTCACAGATCAGCAGGAGAGTCAGAAAAAAACTCATGGCTTTGTTTGAACTCCTTAGCCAACTCCTCAGATTTAAACTCAAAGGCATGACAAACTTACTATCCAGAAGATGACATGAAAGCAAAGACAACTGGAACATACTCTCCTTTTTTTTTTTCCAAAGAAAATAGTAAATGCTTTTTTTATCCTTACTTGATCAACATTGCTTGATTTGGCAGCAGTTCCAGATGAATTTTCCCTCCTTCTTGTGTTCTTAAATAAGCAAATTCCTCCAACATATCAATATCTGAAGAAAACGTTAAAGATTTGAGTAGGGAAAAAATGATAGAGAACATTCCTTCTTATGCCTCACATCTAAAGCCACATTGCTGAAAGGCCAGTCAAAAATGAACAGCTGTTGGAGTACCTCATTCTTAAAAGTGATAAAGATCATGGCATGTATTCCTCATCCTCCACAAATTCATGAGAAAAGGCTTTTTAAAGTGCAAATACACACATCAGTCAATTTCTTTTCTCTTAATTTCTTTGTATGTACAGTCAGACAGAGGTAAAGAAAGCTCATCTCTCCAAACAAATTCTCTGGTTGTTTTTACTTCCTTTTCCTGCATTGCAGGTTATCAAAGCAGTACATACTGAGCCTGGGACTGAAGGAAATGCCACAACAGTGGCACATACCGCCCTCTTTAGTTTTCTATTTTCGTCCCTTATTTAGCTTCTTTTTTTTTTCCTTCCTTTAACATCAGAGCTTTTTACTTGTCTCAGACAGGAGTTAGACCCCTTGTTTCCTGGGGACCATGGCTGGATCTCTAGGTTAAACACTAAACTGTCCGCATGTGTGTGTGCTGATCAAAGCGTATGTCAGATATCTGAATACAAATAATCAGACATGCTTTGTATGAACTTTGACATACCACATTATCTTAGTAAACCAAAAAACTTACCCACGCAAAGCATTTCATAAACAATAGCCAAAATTATTCAACTCTGAAGCACTGGTACCGCTTTATCGTTTTTTTTAACAACCTTGTAGTATAATGCCCCATGTATCTTACTGAAAAGACTGCCATCACTTGCACAAGCAGCCTAAGCTGCTGCTGAATGGAAGTGCAATTGCAACGTACTTAAGGATACTCTCAAGTGCCAGAACAGGTGACAGGAGCAATATTTATAGTACATTGTGCACTGCCACCTATTATAAGAGACTTGCATGGTATGGAAATAAATACAGAATATGATTGATGGAGAAGAGCTGCTGCTCAAACTATCCAACAGCTTTTTCAACAGCCCATGACATAGTTTTGGATCTGAAAGACATTCTTGGTTAGAAAAAGGATACTTGTGACATAGTTGAAAAAATTCTCATACTGGAAGTTTCCTTGTTGGCAGATTTTGTTGATGGCTTTCAGGAACAAGTTCTCACCACGTGGCCACTCGTGCTGAAGCAGAACAACTACGTGGCCCAGCGCCATATCATCTCTGCTGTCAGTGAAAGCTCTGAGCTTCAGGGAAAAAATGGACATTGAGACAATCAGGAAACACATGTTGCTTTTATAACTATACGGGATTCACCTCACCTACATCTGTGCAAATACAAAAGAAGTTCTTTAGAAGCTTATTTCATTCTGCCCTAATATATACATTTAAAATAGTTTGGAAATTTCCAGCCAAAATACCGAATTGTCTCCACTGACCTGTAAGGCAAGTCTGAATGCAGACAAAAATACGTTGAGATTAATCCTATCTCCTCTGCCCCAAACTAAAATGAATAGAAAAGAGAGAACAAACCCTCCTCCATCAACACTGCCTCCCCCCCAAAAAAAAGACCCTCCACAAACCCATTTAGGTGAGAAGCACTTGAGGCACAGCCGTTCACACCCAGTCACACCACTGGGATAAGGCCATGCAGTTTCAGGACGCCAGATACATAAACTAGGCCTTACAGACATGAGAGAATTTGAAACCTTGACTACAGCTTACCTTGAAACAAGCTAACAACAGATGAAGGCAGTAAGGCATGATGGCTCTACTGGTACATGGCCAAAGCTTCAAATCAGACCCTGCAACAGAACAGTTTATCGTATACTTCTTTAGGGATCTCATGATTACCTAAGTTTGAAAGAAATTAGGGTGGAGCAAAACAAATCTACAATTGCCAAATCTCAGGTAGGGAGGAAAACTTTGAAGGTAAATTATGAATGATTCAAAACGTGAAGTTACACATTTTAAAAATTTTTCTTCATTTCTCTTTTCCTGTAGTAGGACTTCGTCACCAATATACTTTAATAGCTACCAGCAGGAAAACCACTCACAAAACCAAGAGGGGTAAAGAACTTGATCCCTTTTCATAATACAAAGAGAGAAGAATTACATACTCAAACTGAGTTTAAAGTAGTAACAACTCCATACCTTTCCTGAATTTAGACTTTACTTTAGGTTGCTCCTCTTGTACTTTACCTCCTTCTTGTATTGGAAGTAAAATACAGCACATGAGGTCAAGCACTTTTTCGCATGTTTGCTACAAAATGAAGAAGAGAGATATGATAATGCTAAGTCTAAATTAAAGTTCTTAAAATTCATGTATGTTAATAATGATTAAAAATTTCAGACACCACAAAAGAAAAAAACAATTACAAAATTCTCTGCTAGAACTTGAGTGGACTTAATGCATAACTTAGTTTGGCTGAGCAAAAAGACGTAGCTGTCATTAAACAATCTCTGAGAGCCTACCTAAGTCATTTTAATTGTGAAGAAATATGTATTGGCATTCTTCATTTCAAGAGTCTAAGATCAATACAACTGCAATCAATAACCATTTTATTCTGAAGAATTAAGTTTTCAAATGAATTCTTAGAATAGCTTTTAAAAGCTTGCTCTGTCCATGGTAAAAATAGAAAGGAAAATGGCAATCTGACAGAACGTGATGAATTTTTAATGCTATTTCATAGAGCCAATAAGAGGTCTGTGGGGATATATTATCACATTTCCAATGAAAAAGTAGTAAACTGGAAGGGATAAAAAGACTTGTACAGTAGTACTGGGATGACTTCAGAGCCTCAGAGACCCAGCCATTATTATTAGTGCTGACACTGACTGACCTCAGACCACCATGCACTCCTGTAATATTAAAATCACAAAATACGTATTGCAAAGGTAAAGCAAGTTCAGAGGTCAGGCCATACAGTATTGCTCTGGAGTCTCTGATACTGTCAGTTGATAACTCATTCTTTTCTAAGATGATCACATAAGTTTCTTTTCTGTAAACCTTTCTCTTTCCCCTGCCACATGAAGCCTATACCTAAGAATTTTCCTTCAATACTTAAAACTGTTTCAGTAAAGTTAAGGAATTAAAATTTAAGGCTACATTTACAGACTCAGACACTTGTAGCTATGGAAAATCGTAACTAAACTCCCCAAATCATAACTACCAAATAGACTCTTTAAGAGAGATACTAAAGGACGGTCAGTTAATGGGCCAGGTAGTGCAATACTTCCCCCTGTGAAGTATGGATTTTTCAGTAGACTCTGAGTTATATTCAATACCCTGTTGAAAGCAGGCTAATGGGAAAATTCAAAGGAAGACGACAAACAGGAACCACAGGGCCAGATGATGAAGGACCAGTGCGTTGAATGCTGTACGTACCCGATATTCTCCAAGGGCAAAGTGGCAGGTTGCTAACTGGATTAGTGCTCTTTGATTTTCCAGTGATCCTTGTCCTGTAATTTGCTGTGGAGAATGAGAGCCCTGAAGAGCTGCCAAGTGATGTAGGCTGCTAATTGCTTTTTTGTACTGCCCCTTTAAAAAAAAAAGATATAAAAAGATAGTGTTAGGGCCTTCGTATACACTGGGTAGAAAGATAGAAATAAAAATTTCCTTACAGAAAGCTTTCAAAACAGAGCATGTCCAAGTAACAGGGCTTCAAAATTTTAATCTAGTAGAACACTCGAGTTATGTGCTGTGCACAGGAGTGTGGATCGATCGCTTGCAAGGCAGTGAGAAGATAAACAGAATTCTGTTTTGAAAAGCCTGTTTACAAAATTGCATTTATAACTGAAACAAATAATCATGCTCTTCAGAGTTAATCATTACTTTATTTAGACTAATAAAGTTTGAAATAGCTTTTGTTTAGGTACAAGTACAAGCAAAAATAAAAGACCTCCAAAGGAAAAATATGAAAGAACAAGCTTTGTTCTATAGGAGGTATTCAGAACGAGTACAGTCATCCTAATTTCTGGGGAGAATGATAAATTTTAACTGAGACATGTTAAAATCTTCTGCTGTTTGAAAATTCTTTTCTCTGATTGTGTTCCAATAGAATGCACTGACAGACAAATAAAATGCACTTTTCTTCCATAACACTATATATATATATGGGTCAAAATGCCAACGCAGAGGTCTCTTCCACATGCCAAAACTAGCTGGAGATCAACAAACAGCTATTGGGACAGGAATATCCAACCAGGTTCGACTGGCCTTTGAGCAACCTGGTCTATTGGAAGGTGTCCCCAAGGGGTTGGAACTAGATGATCTTTAAGGTCCCTTCCAACCTAAACCATTCTATGATTCTTTGATCCTAAGTAGGGTACCTAAGAACAGTAAGATTCCATCCCCAAAAGGGTCATGCTTTAAAGGATAAAATCAGTAGACACTTAAAGCAGTCAAACTGGCTAATCAGAACAGCTACTCACTAGAAGGAAGAGCAACGTAATGGCGTTATTTTTACTAGTTTTTACTTTATTTTTTTACCTGGTAGATGATCATGTCTGTAAGAAAGATTCTTAACCAAAGCCAGGTGTCTGTCTTCCATGACAAACAAATTCTGGTGAACTCTGTGTAAGTGGTCAGAGAAGAAAAAGTAGAAGAGAAAATGAAGCATTTCACAGATGTGGGTTGAAAATCAATTATCTAATCTAGAAAAGCAATAGCTGAATTTAAAAATGAAAAAACTGAAACAGTGAGCGCGTGACATCTTTCAAATATAGGATACTCTCTTCCTATACAATCATATTTCGATTATACTTCTCTTCAGTGTCAAACAAATTTAAAGGCAGCTAGGTGGTACTATTTGCCTTCTTTTTAAAAGATAGATTTGTTTTCAAGATTATCACACCAGATATTATCAGAAAGGGTGAGACACCGTAAAGACACATCTTAAGCATGAAGTAGCCATTAGCAGCATATCCTCACCGTATTATCAGCACTACTACTAACCAACTGCTCCTTCAGTAAAAGCTGCTTCCAAGAGAAGTGGGGGATAATGAGCAAAAGATGCATGAAGGATGAAATGAAATCCAGGAACAAAATATTTAGAAATGCAACAACCGATAAAGCTTCTTATTGAAACTTAGATCAAAAATACTCAGGACCCAAAGTAAATTCAATTTTAAGGATTCACAATGACTTCTATGAACAGCAATGAAGCCTAAATGCAACTGTGCCTGAAGTTAGTCTTACCTTTGTCAAGTGATTCCAGAGAATAAAGCAGCTCCCAGCTCTCTCTTGCCAGTTTAAAACTCTCTAATACTTCAATAGAGTTTGCAAGATCTGCCTTGTTTACTGTAATATGGCGACTTCGAGCCTTCCCAGAAGGATCCTCATCATCAGAGCTCTGCTTAAGAGTCAGTATAAAACATAAAAGGTTCACTTCTCAATTTATACTTATTTCAAAGGACTCTAAAGTCACAGAAGTTGCACTGAACACAAGAAAACAATTCTGTACTAGAGATGCCAAGGTCCTAGTTTAAGTGCCTTTAAGTGACTTTTTGCTTAGCTTGTTTTCATATTAAGAACAATCTCTTTTGCTACCAAGAAACTCAGTGGTATAGCGTGATAAAGAGTATCCCAAAAGAATTAATTCTGTTAAACACGGCACAGCACTAATGAGCTTCATCCAGATTATCTGTTGAAGTACACACATCCTTTGTAATTTATCACTCAGTTTAAGCCTACAGTTGCATAATGTAAAGCAAATGTAATTCTTGTATAAGTGCGTACTTCTACCAGCAGACAAATTCTATAAAATAGTGGGTTTCTACTATTAAAGAAATAGATGTATTCACAGCTCCAGTCATAAAAAGTCAATTAATTTGGACATCTGACTGCTATAGCTACCATTTTTAACAGCTTCTGCAGTCTCTGCTGAACGTCTTCAAGTTAAAGAATTCACATGAGCACATGTGTCTACAGCAATTGCTACAAAAATTGTTTTACTCTTGCTGGCATTAGCCAAAAAAAAATCTGTTTGCAAATTGTGGTCATAAACAGCTATTCCAGGGCTGCTCTAAAAATACATCCATTATATTTGTGTCAAAACCGCTACTGTCCAAATTCCAGTACCAAAGCCATTCCTGTTACAAATGAAAAAGTCTAGAAAAATTACCATTGTTTTTTCTCTTCCTTCAGCAAGTTTCCTCTTTTTGTGTATGTGTTTGTTCCGATCAATATCCGTATCGCCATAGATGTTGGTCACATCCTCAAGAAGAACCAGTGGGGTTTGGTTTGGAGCATTTGGCCCTGGATTTAAAGATAAATTAATTCAAGATTGCTCTAAACTGATCCAAAAGATCTCATGCCCACATCAAGCTGGTTTTGTTTCCTTCGCAAGTAATGATTATAATGCTAGAGAAAACAATCTAAAATTAATTCACTTGCATTGCATAAGCTTAAACTAAGCTCTGTTTTTCTCAAAGCAGTCTTACGGTAAAGGTCAGAATGCATTTACCAGACATCACAAGAGCTTGCTTGAGAGCTTCAGAATATCTTTGAATCCTTTCCTTACAGAGCAGTCACAAGATATACTCAGGCAGCAGGTGTTCTCTCATCAAACATTATTTGCTTTTATGTAAGTACAACTATTCAACAGGTGCACAGAATGGCTCTGAAGTTAACAGCCACAAAACATCGCAAAGCAATATTCTCAAAACATTCTCAAGAGAAACGAAAGCAATATGCTGACAGGCACTGACGCCTCAAAGAAGTGAGTGTATTTTATCACAAGATTTCCCTAGTAGGATTACTCAGTGCGAGCTTTGCCCCCACTGATCTTGGTGTGCAGAATTAAACCTTAGACTGCCAGAGCCCACCATCACTCGCCAAAGCCTCTAGAGAAGCCTTATTTTGAAGCACAGAAGACATAATTTCTACTTCCCCTGGTGTCACAGAACATCTGGTGGAATCCGGTACTTGTTTTTTCAGACCTCAGTGCTCAAGTTTCATCAGATATAAAACAGGAACAACACTGCTTAATCTCAAACAACATTGGTGCATGGTCACTACTGAGAAAGCTTTACTTTCAAAAATATTTTCTCTGTTCGCACAATCAAATTGTATATAGATGCGCAAAGCTCAGACAAAGAGAAATATAAAGGAAAGGGGAAATCCATTAATCTGTTTTCCCTTTTTGAAATCTCCACCAGACAAGACAGTAGTGCAGACAAGTATTTTCAGTATGTGCATTTCTTCTGTTTGTATTTGCAGAAAGATATGAGGATAAGGCCTCATTTGTAATTGCAAGGAACTAATTTGAGAGCTTGGTATAAAGACTTTTCATTTCTTGACATAAAAGAACCCATATTAAGCTTTTCCCATCTACTCAGAAGTGATGTTAAGGAGTCCACTACAACAGAAGTTAATGTGAAAAGAAATAACATTATTTGTTAAGCACGCCAGGTTGGTTATCTCCCTCAACTAGGTTCAAACTAAATACCACCATTGGAACATCCTCTACACAAAGGCTGCAACACATTGAAATCACCTCTCCTGTATACAGGTACTCTCCTGTACCTGTATTCCACTGTGTTGGAACCTAACCTGTGTGAACTGAAAATAGAGCCAAGTCATAACATAGAGAATAGCATCCATGAGAAACAGGTATGAAGGTACCACAGCTGGGATGCTGGAGATTTTTATCGCTAGAATCTCAAGAGATGCCTACTTCTAACACCTGAGAAGAAAGGAGTGGGTTTTTCTTTTACTCATACTGATTTGAATGAATACCAGTTAAGTGCTTTGCTTTCCAAATAAACGTTCTCTTCTCAGTAGCAGGCAAGTGCACTGTAGCCTTTATTCCAAAACCTCCAGTCCTGAAACAAAACAAAACCTAACCTCACCCTTGTCTTGGGCTGCAAACCTTCTCTTACATGACTGAAAGTTACACAGTCATACAAAGAGCAATGTTGTGTTTTTCTGTCTAACTGAGCTCTAGAATTTAAGCTTACAGAATTTTTAACTGATTTCTAACACCGTGTTATAAATAAACCCCTAAAAGCATCAGCCCAAATAGCAACTCTTGCCAAGCCTGCAGGCAGCCTGAAAGTCATGAGAGGTGTAATTGTCTCATTAATTTCTCAAGTCTCCAGCAAGGCAAATATAAATTACGTCAGAGAAATGAATTGAAAAGTTTTCTCTCAAGAGGTTTCTTGCAAGTCCATGCACATGAGAAGAAAGTTACAGATCAAAACTCAGAGCTACTGGACTAAGGAGGAGACAGCTTTTTTCCCCACCACTACGCTTCCAAAATACATAGAATTCTACAGTGAGCCCTCCAAAGAGGGGGAAAAACCCTAACGATAGAAATGATATGAAAGGCACTGAATACCACTGGACTTTAATGCTAAAGCAGAAATGAGTAAAAGATGTCTTGGAAATGTTTTCCTGAAGTCAGGATAATGACAGAAGGTACCAGAAATGCTGCACTGAAGAGACTGCGCTCTGCTATCTCAGTATATATTCTTTTTTTGGTGGATCAGTCTGAAAACATGAGCTTTAACATACTCAACTGTTCAACTTAGAAAGGAACATTTTCACCAGTGCTTTACTTCCTTTTTTCCTCAACTCAGAATCAAGCAGCTAAAACTATATGCACAGCTAATGTATCTCACTGCCCCACCATAACTTCTCTTTCCTCTTGACAGAACAAAACACTCAACTCAATTAGTTCCTGTATCTGTTAACGTGACTACATGTTCTTTGCATACAAGTTGCCACGTCATTTGTCTTCTGAGCATAGCTCTCTACTGACATTGTTCAACTCAATACACAACTTTAAAATCCATCATTTGTATTGAGTGTTTAATAACTCAAATAATTTGGTCCATGCAGGAAATTGGGATGAAACTTATGAACACAACACACAGAATTAAAATTGTAATTTTATCATGAATCAATAACTGTAGTGCTAATAGGTACTAATTACCTATGGTGACAATTGTTATTGTTGCAAGGAATTCCCTAGCAGTGAGTGAAAATGCAGGAAATGCACACTATTAAGAGTTGAAAATTCCTCTTTATGATGCGGTTTATTTCAAACTAGAGGTTAAAGAATTTCCCTCAGCTTCTGGGCCATCCCTGCAAAGTCCAGTCTATGCCTAAAGAAGCAATTCAAGGTACTCCAAGCAAACTGATAAGCCCCAAATGCAGATTTAAGTGGGCAGGAAAAAGCACACGTAACATTCGTACTTTAAATGTTCAATTTACAAATTAATTACAAATTAGGATTAATGTGCAAAGCACACCTTAAAGATTATGCTTAAACTATACAAAGAAAGTCAAGTTGGAAGATTGTGAATTTCAGGAAATCTTTTCCTATTCAGTTTTTATTTGACTAATTATAAATTTGTTGTGTGTTGCTAACGAAAAAATATGTGCACTTGTTTTGTGGAAGCTTTTTGTAAATCTTTTGACTGAAGAAAACCAGGAAAATGACAAGCTTCAAAGAAACAGAATCAGAGGAGAAAATGAAACAAACATGATGCTGATGGAAGAGTAGAAATCAACCCTAGAGATGTTTCTCACAACATCTGGTCTGCTACTTTGCTAGACAACTGCCTGCTGCTGGCCAAGGTTAAAACCACGATGATAAGTTAGACTGATCTTTGGTCTCATCCACAACAGCAGTTGTCATGAACTGCTTCTGCTGGTAAGACTAATGGCTTGGGAGAATTTTTAAGAAGACCCATGTCACTTTGTAAGATGATAGTTTCAGAAGATTAATGAGAAAAGATCTTTCAGACATTAGCAACGAAATCACAAAGAACTCTTTACAAAAGTTGAAACGTTAGAAACTAACCTTGAAAGAGTGATGGCTGGATGTTGCTGACATACTGGAATGCATTTTTAAAGAAGACCAACATTGTAGAATACACTACTTGATTCTTATATTTAGCGTGTGCATCACTATCAAAGTTACTGATATATCTGCAGAGGTCTTTCATTCGATGCAAAATGTCACCAAAACTTCTGAGGAAGAGAGACAAAAAGAATTCAGGGTGTCACACAAATTCCAAAACTAAAGGAAAGAATGCATAATGAATATGAAAAACTTAATGTTTTGGCTGAGGAAATCCCCCAGCTGCAAGTCAGTGGAGGCTGGAAATACACACCAGTGAAACTTCACTAAATATTCACCATGTTGCTCTTTGCTGAGGCGCCTAGGGAAGGATACCCCAGAGTACTATAGTTCTTATGTCCCACTTTCATTAACAAATATTTAATTTAGAGACCAATTTGAAAGGGCTCCCTGGATCCACGTTTTTCCTTTACATTGTACAGTCTTGAAAGAAAAGCTGCACTGAATTTACACAAAATGTCCTCATGTTAAAATCCTTCTCCAACCCACGTCCTTAAGAATTAAAAAGCCAAATTTGCCTTGAAAAGAAATACCCGGAAAAGTACACATTTCTCACCTTCTTCCCTTATCCATTTGCCATTCACACCTCATTCCTACCACAGACAGTATTTTAAATAGCCTCTCCCAAGGATCTGTAATCTGCGATGATTTCTCTGTAAGACCATCTATTACGTATTTCTGAGAGCTACGCTTGCTTGGAGACATAATATCAGAAGAATCTTGTGAACCTAGGAAAACCAGCACATTTTTCTCTGCATAAAGAAATCAAACCAACTGATTTATTTTCAAGAAGGAAATATGTAAAAATGTACACTGGAGCTTTCAGGGTAACCATTCTTTACTGAGAAGGCTGACAGAGAGCAGTAGGCGTTTCTGCCTCCTTGTACAAGAGAGCTGATAGGCTGGATAAGGAGATCTTGGACATTCTGTCCTACCTCCCAGTACATATGTTGAAGCCTCATGAGCATCATGGCTAAGTAGTTGAAGCATCATGAGGTATTTTGGTAACAAAGAACTAAGAAACATCAAATACTACTATTAATCCTTCTCTATGGGATACATTACATAAAAGTCATGCATTCTTCATTTATCAACGTCACTTCAGTAATACTAAAATACCTTCTAAGAAAGGTTAATTTTGTAAAAATATTCTTACCTTGATATTGGCTTTCCGTCTGTGTGGATCTAGTTACATAGTTAATATAAAATTCTGCTGCTTTATTCAGGTATTTATATAACAAGCTGGCAGGAAGTCGAACATCAGGGTTGTTAATTATTAGAGGAAGAACATCACAAACTGAAATAGAAAACAAACCAAAAAATCCTTTAGGCTTGTGGGGTTTTTTTGTTCTATCTGTTCTAATAAGGTTTCTCAATCAGCAATGTAAGCCTCCATCTCTGGCTGACCATACACCACAAAGCATCACAAAGAACCTCACATGAATGACCACAATACCAATTTGTACCATATGGTCAGCCTGGCCTAATGTGGCCTGACTAAAGGTTAGTCTTCTGACTAAAGTGGTTTTCTAATCTTGATGTCTTAGAATCATAGAATCATAGAACCATAGGGTTGGAAGGGACCTCTGGAGATCATCTAGTCCAACCCCCCCGCCAAAGCAAGTTCACCTAGAACCGGTTGCACAGGAATGTGTCCAGGTGGGTTTTGAATGTCTCCAGAGACGGAGACTCCACC
>VWZL01001842.1:112328-191117 GCA_013396915.1 Stercorarius parasiticus
CCTGGGGAACATCACTCGTCACTGACCTCCAGCTAGACTCTGTGCCCCTAATCACGACCCTCTGAGCTCTGTCTTTCAATCAGTTATCTATCCACTTTTCTTTCTATGTCTTGAAAGTAGTTCACTGAACTCAGAATCTTGCCATCCTAAAAAGCTGTACAGTAACACAAGAACATTAATAGTTTCTTACCAAATAATTTTCTAAAACAATTCACTGGGGATTCTTGGTCTTCAATACTTTCAGCATCTAATAATGTTTCTCCAAGGCCTACCTGTGTAAGCAGAGGTGAAAATCAAACACTGGACTGGTGGTTTTAGAAACTTTTTGAAGTGCTGTTCAGTGGAGTTGAACAATAACTCAGTGGATGCACGAGTAGCAATTCACTGTATGACAACTGCATGTGCTAATCTCTAAATTTATAGTAAACCATCCCTACTTAATAACAGGTGAAAAGCAACGCCAGAAGATATCAAAACAAGACCATGAGAAAAACTGTGCATGTGTCTGTATCAGTAAAGACGTGCATAGACAGGCAAAACCGATGAAGGTACCAGGCCTTAAAAGCTGCAGCTTGTCACCTGAGCTGTAGTAACTGACTTTGCACTCTGCCTGATGCTAGTACGAGCTAGAACATCTTAGTGTAAGTCAGTCTCAGAACTAACAGGTTTTATAGTCTTTAGACTATTTTGAAACTATCCTTAAACTATCCTTAAATCTGTGGGCTCATCATTTAAAGAGCTCCAGCCAAATTTTCATAAGTCAAAGCAAACATGCTGCTTGTTAAGAGTCTAGTCATAACCTCAATGGACTGCCCTCAGTGAGAGTTTGCTGACAAAAAGCTGAAGCAATATTCTTTCTTAGACTGTAATATTCCTCTACGGTTTTTTTGTGCTATTCTGCTTTTTCAAAAACCATGGAATATTCTTTGCATTTGCAAAACAAAAAATTGTTTCATTTGCTTCCGTTTGTTTTCTGCCCAATTCTTTCCTGGTGGTAACCTCAAGATACAGCGATCTGAACTATTAGCCATAATTAAACATGAATAAAAAGACTCACCCTCTCACTAGGCAAAGGAAAATACATTTCAGCAAAATCTCAAGGAACAGAATGCCAATATCCTGAATAGTTGCTATGAGCTTCCCTTACCCCATGTTGCACCACAGTCTCTGGGAAACGTCGCAGAAGCAGTAGTAGCATTTCTGCCCTTTCTAATGTGTTAAAACACTGCTCTGTGGCCTTCAGTAACATTTCACACTGGATCCGACCAGGAAGGGTTTCAAATAATCCTTAAAAAAAAAATATTAAAATGTTTAACTGGCTATGTCTGAATTGTAAACGTGACTGACAAAGGGTAAAAGACTGGTCAACATCATATTGCCATGCAGGGTGAAAGAGATTTCCTTATACTTTCTTCTGCTTTTAATATACATGCCTGGAAAAAAATGGCTGTTTCTTTCACTGAAGACCATGTGAATATTTACCTGTGTTTATTCGATGCACAGAACTTGAACTAACAAGAAAGATAGCTAATGAGTGGAATACTGAAAATTCTAATACTAAAATATTTGACATTTTAAGATGCTTTTTCAAGAATGTTCATTTATTTTACTTACATTCCACTTCTACAACTAATAAATACTTTCATTATTAAGAGGTAGGTTTTTTTCAATTTTAACTTCCAATGAGACACTAAAAAGAAATCAACATATTCTCCCTGTAATTTTTATGTATTCTCTCTGAAAAGTAAACACACCCCATGAAAAACCAAACGTTCCCTAAACTGGAATAGCCTGTATGCAGAGTTACACACTGCTTATCCTTAGAGTTTCTGAAGCACGTATTTGAAGAGCAGATTATAATTTGTCAGGTGTAAATCCTGCTTTCAAAACTGCCCATGGTTGCCAGCAGTGAATGCAAAGCCCTTCTGGTCACTGTTGGTTTTCATAACCCTCACTTCATACGTACGAATTCACTCCATTTTTATGATCATTCATTGTTCTCTGCAATCACTGGGACGATGACTCATAAGTCCTGTTCCACTTATTCCCTATGCAATCTCTTTTCTAAGTGCTTGTTGTTCTGGCAGAGGTAATCTACCCATCTAAGAGACAAAGCAATGGGAATCAGCTTCTGGTGGCCCTTTGTGTTTCCTAAGCCTAACACATGGAATTAAGTCTTTAAGGCTGAACTGAGCAAAACAATCTGGTGCCCACAAGCAAATTTAAAAAGACTGACACTTACTTGCCACACCAGATATGTAGCCAGAGGGCTTTTCTTTAGATTCCTTCAGGACTCTCCCTACCCAATGAGTAGAATCCTTACCTCTTAAAAACTGTGTCTGCTTGTCCTGAGAGTCATTCCTTAATGCTGATGTAATAACGCTAATCTCCCTCCATACAGCAGGCTGGTCTGGAAAATTCACAAACCTGTAATAAAGTTTGAGGCAAGGAATGCACAGTGATCTCATAAGCTGTTTCCAAGACAAAACCTTCCTATGAAATAATGTGCAGGGGCAAATGGAAAATAAAACCTTCCTTTTTACTGTTTATTTTTAATTAATAAGACTTTTTCTGCTTAATTCATCCACGCAGATTTCCAAGAACGCTCACATTATATTTCTGGAAACTCTGACATTTATGGAAACAAGCACCTGGCATAATTGCAGAGTTCCAGCTCTGATTACTTACATGTCGTAGAGCAGCCTGCCCGCAGACGCTGTCCTTTCAGCATTCCTCTCAATACTGTACATCTCATACTGCAAGATGGAAGAACAGAACATTAGCTTTCTTGAATACACTTATGAATCAGATTAGTCCTTTCACTCGAAAAAAATGTCCCAAATTTGCCACAGCAGTCTGAATAACAGAAAATGAAAGGATTGCAACATCTGCTGTAGAAATTAGGTGCTGAGTTTACACTATGTATTTACATATTAAATTAGGAATAAAATTCTGTATGATAATATAAGTACTCTAATATTAACATGCTGGCTTTATTCTTACACATGAAAAAAACAGCTTAGTGAGAATTCAAAGAGTTCTTTGACCAGGGTTTGTTTTCAGTGAAATGCAATGCAAAAATCCAAGCTATTATGAAAGCCATTGTCAAGAGAGGTACTTTAAATCTCTACTAGAAATGGCTATTTTTTTGCAACCCTGAATGTTTCATCATGTGCAAATGCAAGAAGCAGAAACGGACCTTCCCCTCAGTTATTAAAAAAACAACACCTTCACCTCTTTCACAAAGCATTCATAGGAGTGGGTTTTATTGCAGTGAAACACAACAAGCTCGCCACTTTATTTTTTAACCACTGGACACCACTGTGAGAGGCTGGGCACTCCCGCCTCTGTGCTTCCCAACAGCCATCCTGCGCGTTCAGAGGGGTGTGAAACACGACAAAGAAAGTCTGCAAAAGAGCATACGGCTGCAAAATCCGGGTGCTGAGCCTGGCCCCTGCCATGGGTGCCGGGGCGGACACCTCTGGGGATGCTGGGCCTGGCCTCTAGCTGGGTGCTAGGCCCCGATGCCTGCGAGGGGAGCCGGGCCCAGCCCCTGCCAGGGGAGCTGGGCCTGGCCGCCCTTTTTCGCGCCCCCCGGCAGAGCCCTGCCACAGCCCCCGCCCTGAGTAACGGACGTTAACGGCGTCGCTGCCGGGTCCCCGTCACCACGGCAACCGTCCNTGTGGTGGCGGCGCTCACCTGTATGTTGAAGTCGGCGGGGTAGAGGCTTCGCGCCGTGATAAGCCAGGCCTTGGCCGCCCACAGGTCGCCCGGCACCAGCTCGCGGGCCCGCTTCACCAGGAACTCGCAATCCCCCTGCGCCGACATCTTGCACCTGGCCCGGCCCTGCCGCTGGGCGGCGCGCATNAAGCGGAGGGGAGAGGGTGGTTGGTGGCGGCGGCGGCGGCTTAGTGGGGCCGCTGTCTCTTTTCTTTCTGCTGCTCTCTCGGTTCCGGGATGTGTCTTTTCTGTGGTGGCCACTGGGCCGGAGACAGTGAGGGGCGAGGAGCCCGAAGCGGCAAGGGGGTGCAAGGACTTTGAGAGGGGGTAGGCTGAGGAGGGCCTGTGGGGCAGGAAGTTTGGGAATTAGGAAGGCTTGTATGGGCAGGGAGGATTACAACGGTTTTGTGTAGCCCAAGGCAACAGTTGGGGCTCCAGAAACTTGTGACTGACCATAGGGAATTTTGGGTGCAAAGATAAAAGAGGCCTGCTCTTCCACCTTTGGCAGTTAGTGTGATAACTGGTAGGAGACTTGCCAAGTTTCCCTTAGGAAACCTGACTTTCTGTGGGCCATGGTGTAAGAGCACTTACAGGCAGCCAAATTGAAATTGCTGATGTTGGTTGCAGTGGAGCACTGCCTCCTAAAGTTGGTGTTGCTGCAAATCAAAGCGTGCTTTAAAAGTCCAAGGTCATAGCAGCACTGCCTGAGCTTGTGGTTCTCAAAGGTTCTTATAGCCCAGTACCAAGGACACCAACAGCAGATACCAAGGAAAAAAGAGGACCTTTCACCCCAGAAATGCACCTATCCTTCAGCAACTTAGAACTGAGATTTGGTTGTTACCATTAGTTTTTAGTGTTAAGATGCTTGATTTCAGTGTTAAGATGTCTCTCCTTTCTGTTAATTACCTAAAATGTAAATTTCTCAATTTTTTCCATGTCACTTTGTATGTGTCTTTCAAGTAGGCCGTTTGTTTCTGATGTAGCAACAGACCTTGCAGACTTTGCACTTGGGAACTTCTACTGATCAAATCTATAAACCTTGATATCTAGGAGTTAGTGTAATAATCTGATTAGCAAATAGTTTTAACAGACTCTTAATCTCTGTTATAGGTAAGGGGCAAGGTCCCTGTTTTCCTAAGCATGGTATATTTTTGCCTTGTTCTTTCTCAGTTATTGCAGAAAGCCCGCAGGTGCCTCTCATTATTCTGGAGCAAGTGAAAATGTGTTCTCATTGTGCTAGGCTGCCACAGAATTTTCAGCTGTAGAGTCCCTGTGGGGGCTGGGAACTTGGCTTCTCATCTCCTCTTCTCCATCCTGTTGTCAATTCCTCCTATTCCCAAACTACCAGCAGCATTATGTGAGGAACTTTACACACTCTTTTGGTGGGAATCTTACTTGATTTCGCTCTGTGGCTGCAATGTTGGGCTGTGCTTGGTGGAGAGATGCCCTGTGAAAATTGGCAGACTTCAGCAAGAGGTGTGCTTGCAGAGGCTCTACCTTCTGAGGGAGGGGGCGAAGTGCAGACCAACTTTGAACTGTCATTATTCCATGCCCTGTTTTGATTTCTTGCTGCTGTAGTAACAAATCGTAATGAGGCATCCATGACAGATGATGGCAGTAATAGCTATTGCACAGGTGCCTTATTGAAAGTGGTTGACCTATCTGTCAATAGCCAGCAGCACATGCTGGCGGCAAGAGGATCCTGTTTGTTGCCACCTTTCTGAGGGGCTCTCACCATACACTGGTCAGTTGCAATTTGAAGGAGTACAAAGTATGAGATTAACTTGCTATTCAGAGAGGTGACAAAGTCAAAGCAGAAAGTCAGCTGTCCCTTGTGAAACAGATGCTGCCTCTTTTTCCTCCCCTGCCCCTGCTATCAAGTCTACAAACTGCTGTAGGATGGCACAGGTCTTTAGAACTGACTTCACAGCCCTGCAATCCTCTGCAAATGCAGCAGTGTTAATCACTCGCTAGTGTGTAGGTCTATCCAGAGCTCTTCCCTATGTACTGGTGCAGATGCGTACATCCAAATTTGATTTTAAAAAATTTGAGTTTTGCATTGTGGGGCTGAATACGGTAACAAGGTTGTGTATTATGTCTCTTCAGAAACTGCTTGGCAAGGACTAATGGGCTGGTTGTCACTCCCTGTATGCTGCTTGCGAGGCCAGGATCAGGATGCTACAAGAGTGAAATGAGTAGCAGTGGGTTATCAGAAGCTGGTTTTGAAGAGGAGTGGATGTGTGAGGGGTACCCTGCAAAATTTCTGGTAAGAATCCCCCCCCAAGTCAGCAGCTAGGCAGAGAGATGGCAGGTTTTGAACCAGTTTCACAAAGTGTCCTGAAAGCAAGATGTAGCTGAATTTAATCTACTAGGCAAAGGGGAATACCTCTAGTAAATTAGGAACACTTTTTTACCTTTTTTTTTTTTTGTGACTCCGTGTTAGCTGAACACTTTGGGGTTTTTTATTTCATTTAAAGCTGTGAATAATCTTTCTTTTCAAATTAAGTACTATGCTGCCTCTTGCAGAGACTTTTTGAATCCTTGCCTCTGCATTTATTCCTGAAGCTATGCCTGTTTGCCAGTCTACTCAGCCCCTCCAGGCAAGGGGAAGGTGAGAGTCCAAGTTTTTCATCATACAAACAGTATAACTTAACAATAGGGACAAAGTCTGAAGGGGACATAAATGAGGGTAGGAGCCATCTGGGAGTGTTCAGGCTTGGAAAAGTTTGCTGGTAGACCTAACAGAGGACTTGCATTAAGGATGCCTGACCCCTGAACTTGAGAAGTAAAATTGTTTTCTCTGTAATAATGTCATAGATGCAGGATGGGTAGCCGTATCAGAAGAATTGCAGGGGATTAGGGCAAGCGATATCAGTGAGAGAGCAGGAAAGACCGCTTATGTTTTGTGGATGAGAGGAAGGGGAGCACTGTGGTCTTTGAGAATGTGGGTATTGAGTCTCTACGAGGTGAGACAGGAGTAGTATTTGAAAGTGCTGGGAACATAAACTATAGGTTTTAGCCAAGCAGGTCAATGTGCTCTGTTTAGAGCTGTTACTGTACTAAACCTGAACCACTGATGTGCCAGTGACACAGCGTACTCATCTCCCATCCCAGGAGCCAAGCCTGTAAGTGGTGGTGGGGCTGGGCTGGTTGACATTGGGCTATGAAGCTTCCTCTCCACCTAAAGCGGCTTTCCTGAGTTCTTGCACAGATTGTGCTGTTTTGATTTCCACTGTGCAGGGTGTGCTGAAGGTCTCAATGTCTTAAGACAGCCAACTACAAGTGCACACAGCCTCCTTCCTGCAGGAATTCAGGACCCAGCTGAAATGCCTAAATGAGCCTTGTTTATCAGGAAGAGGCTTTGAGACCTTCTGTAGCAGGAAATCAGCAGCGTTGACCTCAAGGCAGTTTAATCATCTGATGCTATGAAGGTTGATTTTTCCCTAGGAAGATTGTCCCATTTCTTGAGGAAGGCCTTTGAGTAACAGAGGTAACGCATGTGGTAGATTCAGGCAGTATAGCTGACGCAGCACAGGGACAGAGATACGTGGTGTGTGCAAACATGGTATTGCAGACCTTGGCTGTAGGGCACCAGATTGTTTCTGTGCCACAACTGAGGGTCTCCATTAGGGCAGCTGTGATTGTAGCTAATACAGAGAGTGTTCAGAAGGCATTAGGTTGGCAATCAACAGTGGCAGAGGGCTTTGGGTGTCATTCTCGATCTTCTAAGTTTCTGGAACGGTATAATCCTAGCAGGTAGCATCCATTCTGTATTGACTTTCCTCACTTGGTCCCATAGGCTGCTATCACTTATGCAGGACTGGTGTATTAACAAGTGCTAGGGGCCGGTAAGTTGGGTTTGTGGTATGAGATACAGCGATCTGTGATGTGGAGGTGCAAAGGCTAGGGTAAGTGCTGTGCTGCATGATGTGAACCTGACTTGCTAGCCATTCCTTAGGCTTGCAGACCAAGACTTTCCGTCTGGCATGGGTAACAAGGAAACTACTGTCTTTTCTAAAGCTTTACATGGATACTGAAAAGATCTGAAAAGGATCAATCTCCTTAGTATTTTATGAGTGAAGCCTTGGAGAAAAGAGTCTATAATGAGCTAGCAATGCGGTACGGTCTACACAAAAACTAGTGATCCTGTGGAAGGTTTTATTGTTTTGTGGATTTTTTTACTAATTCTATGTCCTTGGGCTTTGTGCAGAGCAAATTCTACAGCTGAGCTGAGCTGTCTGGGCTGTCAGTCACTGAGAATTTGAGGCTGAGACCAAGTGTCTTGTTTGTCCCTTGGAGTTGAAGGGCAGTAGATTGGATGTCTGGGTTACTGCCCAGAAAGAAAACCAAAAGGAGACTGGGAATCCAAGAGTGTAACAGCATGGCATGTGTGGGATCCAACACAGCCCTCTCCATAGAGTGGTATCTGTTAATGACCTCGTAGGTGGCAACGTCAGTACAAATGCATGTTTCAGCAGATCTGGTAGCTTCTCATGAAATGACAGAATGGAGATCTTTGACTCTGGAGTTGTCTATAGTCTTCACAGTTGAATCCAAATTCTGGCTTTAAAACACTGGAGTTGGCCACAATCCACTTCATTTCTGTAATAGCCTAAGTCAGCTTTTAGTAATTGGCCTCATTTTCACAGGATCATAAAATAATTTAGGTTAAAAGGGACCTCAGGAGATCATCTGGTCCAGCCACCTGCTCAAAGTGCAAATAACTTTCTTTTATGGTCCTAAGATAAACCAAAAATCCATTTCAAGTAAAGAGAAAATATGATCCGTTTCCTTCAGCCTGCAATTTGACAGGGAGGAGCCGTTGGGAGTCAGCATTTATAGGGGGAAACATTTAGGTAGTCTTATAAGCAGGTATTATTATTATGAAATGTGTTAAAATACTTGCCTAGCTTTTAGGTCTGAACCAGATTGTAACTATCTCCCACAGAGCAGGGGCAGAATTGTTAATCAGTGTACTATTATATGGCCAAAGCTATGCTCATATGATGCCAGTGACACTACAGCTGGGGCTCTGAACACAGTGAGTTGACCGGTGTGTGAGAGCATAATAAAGCAGCACACTGCTTGGTGAACAAATAGGACCTTGGATTCAGTTTACAGAGCTAAAAGCTTGGAAAATTCCATATTTGACTTGTAAATTGGGTGTACTTTATCCAGAAGCTTATTGTGACATTTATGAAAACACTTTTTAGGAGAGAAATTAATTTTCATCTGGAAGGATTTGAAGAGAAGTAGTTAAAGAAATAATTTTTCCCTGTAGAAGTTTTCTAAGTAGAAGAAGAACATGGATAGGGAGAATTTATCTCCTGGACATACTTCCTTTCCTCCTGCTGCCTTCCCACATGTTCAGGCTCATAATATCCCCGTGGCAACGCTGAAAGATGTAGAAATAGAAAAGAAATTTTAAATTAACGAGCTGCAAATATTTGTCCCTGCTTTTAATCCTGCAGTCATGTCGAAGAGTGCGTTCCACAGTTTTTATTTCCCCTCTTTCATTCCTGTCTCTTACCAATCCCATTCTTCTTCCTTGCAGATTCTGCCTGTGCACATCTCGAAGGTGTGCGTTGCCTTGTCACGTGGAGTGGCACTCATCTCAACAAATGTTGGTGTCTGCAGCCTTCTTTTGAGAAAGCTTTTGTAGGTTCCCTTTGTAGGCAGTGAAGCCCAGAAGGCTGTTCAGCCCACCTGATATGGATTGGAGTAGGTTGGACTGTGCTCTGAATGCCTTTGCTTACGTCTCCGTGGCTTGTAAAAGGGATGCAGGGTGGTCTCCTCAGATGCAGAGATCTGTGTAGCAATTCCCTGTATGGTGATGAATGTGGCTTTATTCACATCTAACCAGGTTGTTCAGTTTCCTTGCTCTATTCACAGTAAATACACTGCTTCAGCCTCTGAAGTCATGTAGTGGTCGTTCCTGGGAGGGACAGTTAGCTCATCCCTCATAGCTACAGTCTCTGGTGGCTATCCAAGCTCTCTGCACTAAACACAAAGCTAGTCAGCGCATGTGACTACTGATTTCCTTTAATCAGTGAGTGCTGCTTGTGCTACAGTGTCCCGATGGAATTGCATTAGAGGTTTCCTCTGTAAGTACTGTGCTTTCCAACAGCATACTGAATGATATAAGCGGAGAACAGAGTTTTAGCAGGCAATCAGTCATCAATAGCATCCTGCTCTTAAGCCAAGGTAATGATCACTCTTTGGAATATGCCTGCATTTTCTCCAAGAGCATGCAGTTTTGATACACGAGTGCAGGTATGTATATGTGCGTAATTACCCTCATCATGTGCAGCAAAACCAGTTGAACAGCATGTTTATAGAAACTGTCCTTAAGAGCGATTGCCTCTTGAAGGAGCGTAGCTCATATAAGAGGAGTGGGACTGTCTCCAGCCAGCCCTGGGAGACGATGCTGAGAGCATATTGAAAAGCTGTCTTCAGCAAAAGCTTGCCAGTTTAACAACTCTGTTCACTGTTCCTATTGCACAGTGGGCTCTTTGACGCAACAGAAAGAGCTGCCTTTTTTTTTTTTTNCAATTTAAAGCTTGTGGATATTTCTTCCCCCTCGGGGAAAGCTAATGTGAGGATTTTCTTTTTTAACAGTTCATTCCGTGAAACCAATTTTTTTCTTGTTTGCTGTTAGAAAATGTTGGAGCTGAACACAAGGCTTTCATTGCAGGTCAGTGGATGAACTCTTGACCAAAGCATTTAACATTTGAGCATAGCTTTAGCAAGCACTGTAGTTTGGGAGGAAAAAAGCAAGTTAACGAGGTTGTATCATGTGAGCCCATGTATACCTCCTACTGGAATAGGAATCTTTTCAGGTCTTCAGTGGCTGAGTTCTGCACAGATGAATTTACCATCTTTCTTTTGTAGACAAATGTACTGGATTAATATTTTATTTAGAATTGAGGTGACATCACAGTTATGTCTATATTAGTTAATTCCTCAATGTCTCTACTCCCTTAAAATGCAATAAACCTTACTGTGAATTTAAAGTATAAAGTTTTTGCCTTTTTATTTTGCAAAGGTTGTCTTTTTCAGTTACAATATTACTTTTTTTCACTTATTTTCAGCACATTTTACTGGGAAGCATGTTACTCCCGGGCACATGCTGTCTGCAGGGAAGATAGTTGTTTGCTATTTTGTATTTCTTCTTAGATTGCTGTCAAGGGAACTAAGAAAGGATGTTGACATATTGTTGATGTCTCTCTTCAAGCTGTATTTGAGGTAAGGCAATCTTATTTCCCTGTCTATGAAATTAGGGTATGAAGTAGATGCAGTATTTCTTTTGTTTATAGTTACAAAGATTATCCTGTTGCTATTTGTTTTTCTTGTTGATAAAATGTGAATATATTTGTCACAAAGCTGTTCCTTGCTTATGTGATGCTTAAAATCTTGTATTTTTATTTCAACAATATCTACTCATATCTGCATGTTTCTATTAGCTTGTATACCCTAGATCAATGAGAGATCATTTTTGTAATTGCTTTTGTTTTGTTCTCTATTATTATCACATTAAGTGTGTGAGAGAGCGGATTTCTTGCCCTGGGTAGGCAATTCTTATGCAAACTTTGTAAAACTGAGTTACAGATTGTTTCCACTGTGAATCACTTTCCTTGTAAGATGATGACTTTTATGGTAATGTTTAACTTGAGTAGAATTGTTTTCAAACATATACAGTGCAATTTTGGTGTATTCTTTTTTTAACAGCACTCTAAAATAAAATAAAAAAATAATGATTCATATCAGACTGTTTATTTCCTTTTCCTCTTAATGTTGCCTGTTATGGGAAGTGTATAGCTTTAAAAGGTTGAATCATTATTTATGAGCATCAGTACAGATGAAAGGTGTCACTGCAACACTGGGCATATGCAACTGCATTGAAAATGGAATTTGTATGGAATACCACTGTTGGTGAGTTATGATTAGTGCCTGGGGAATTGGAAAATAGTACTTATTGTTTACGTTTCTTTTCAAGCAATTCAAGAACTTGCCATTCAAGGGAGATTAATTTTCCTTTTACCCTTTTCTGTAGCAAGGTTACAGTTTTTATAAATCAAGATTTTGACACATGCTTTCTGTAGTTGTTATTTAAGTCAATTGATCTGGATCTTTGTGACCTCTCTTAGAAGGTCCAGAAACTTTTTTAATTTAGAAAAATGTTCTAAATCTATCTTGTTTGGCAGCTCACATCTCTGAAACTGTTTGTTGTTTGAATTCCAAATGGTGTTGGCTCCAGAGGCTTTTCACTTGGGATGGGATAGGGAATGATACACGGTAGAGTTACAAAGCTACAGTGAACTATTTTTAATCTTATAAAGCAAAAATATTTACTACTATAAGCATGTATAATACTCAAATGAATAATTCATTCAGAGGTGGTTTTAAGACCCATTGAGGCTTAACTTTCTGTAATCAACATCACACCAAATCTTCTTAGCATTTTCTGTCATCTATTTTTGGGAGTTACAAATCCATATCCTGTCACAGTGCAAATACACAACTTATGTCTTCAACCTGTTTTCTCCTGTTAAAAAAAAAAAAAGCTTATTCTCTACTGTTGAAGTTATCTCAAGTTGAATGTGCCTTAAAAACCTTATAGTTTTCAGTATAATAATTAAGCAGTATAATAAACTAATGAGTCTTTACATAACACATTTTTTGAACCATTTTCTCAACAAATTAGATACTGTCTCTGATCCACTGTCACTAGCAGAGGGTGTATTGGGCTGCATTCCTTCCCTTCTGATCTTTAGTTCGTGAGGTAGTCAGTCCTGCTTCTCAAAGGGAGTCTCAGGAATAACACACCGTGATATGTTGACGTTTATACTGACATCACTTTTGCCAGAAAGCATGAATGGGAAAGGATGATAAATGATGTGGGTGTCTTAGTGTGTTCTTTGGGATCTTTGGAGTTGGAGCATCCAGCCTTCTTGCTTACCGACGGTTACTGGAAGGTATTTCTTCTGATGTTTGTGGTGTCAGCTTTCTACCTAGCCAATGTGGCAGAGTTGTGGCTTGTATTTCTCCTCGCATGCGCTGAACAGTATCAGCTTAACTGGGTGCTTGTTTTATTACCCTAGCGACCTCATCTATGGATTGGCATGCCCTTGGTAAGGAAAGGCTAGCTGTTGTCTAGTTAGTCTAAATCACACACAACTCAAACCAGGTTAAGAGGAGATGCAGTAAGAACTTTTATTTGTAACAGCTAAAGAGGCAACACGCTTAGAAACACTTATGCAAGGTATAGACAAAAAATAAAAGGCAAAAATGCTTAATCTGTTTATACCTAGCTGATATCAGAAAGGTGTTTACCCTGTCCTACTGACTTAATCCTTTTCTGACAAGATTTTCTTGTTTGCACATAGCTTACCTTTCAGGTCACATCTACTGGAAAAAGCTTGTTCATGAGCCTGCATCAGTTAGTTACCCCTCTGATGAGTGAAAGCTCCATCACACCATGTCTTTGGGAGCATGCCTCAGGCCATTTTCTGATTCTTGAGGAATGTCTCATTCCTTATTCAGTTTTTTCTACAAAATTTTTCAGAGTGCAATATTAGTCTTTCATCCCCCAAACCATTTTGTTTGTGTCTATCTAGACATGGTGTCATCATTGTTCTTAATTATTTCATTATTAGAGACTGAAAGATACCTTTATTAGTGTATGCATTGTTTTCTTATACTTGACTGGTTAGTAAAAAAGGGAGTAAATCTCTTCACCTCCCTTTGGGACTTAGTTTTCAGAAAAAAAGTCTTCATGGTGGTCTGTGTTCTTACCAATGAGTATATTAACGTATTCAATGTTGTGCAGGGCTCTGACTGGCTTTTTCCTGACACAGAGAAGGGTTGTTTGTCAGAAGATAGCACAGAGCTGTGTGTTACTGTTTAAGGATGGGCCCACTGAAGTAGGTGACAGAAGACTTGGATGGGCATAAACTGAAGGGTTTAAGGACCAAGAGCTAGAGAGAAATGGATCTGTAGTGCACTTGGCAAATTGCTTTTCTTTTAACTCTTCAGGGTGCAAGTATTTCACCCAGATTATCTTGTCATGTGTGCGTTTTAGAATAAGTATGTCACTGCAGCCTCTGTGAGGGCCTCTCAGCACTGTTATAATATTACTAATAAGGAGTCGTGTCTGAAGTCATGTCTTAGTCTGAAGAGAGGCCTTTGGCAGAATGCCATGCTGCTGGAGGGCTTGAGTGAACCCCAGTGGTTTTTGCTTATTCATGCAATTGAGTGGGACTCTCATTGCAACTTGATTGCATTTAGGCTGGAGAATAAAGACTTGGATAAAAATACCACACACTGAATGTTTCCCACAGCCTCTAGGGAGCTTGACCAGCTCCATGGCAGTTGTCAGCATCTGCTTCGAGAAGTGCCATGAGCCTGTTGATCAAACTGAAAGAACTCTATTCCTTGTGTTCTACCTCAACTGTAGCAAACCACCAAACGTTAGGGCCTTAATAGCAGGTTTCCCTTTGTTTTGGTTCATTAACTACTCATTTAGGCTATAGCTATAGGTAGTAACTGCTCAGAGGTACAGAAAGCCTGTCTTCTTGTTTCACACCTTCATTAGGAAACACAGACTTGGCAGTGTCTTCCAGGCACTGCATTTGGAATTCTTGATTGTGATGTTCTTTGTATGGATGCCTATTGTTAAGTTTCTAGTGACTGGAAGGCATCAGAGAAATCAATAATGAGGCTGTAGAGACTTTGCAGGTTTCTTTTGCTTTTTTTCTCAGAAGTACTAATTTTGAGTCCATGCTTTGAAGGGTCAGCGGTGCAACCACTTCTAACTACATTTAACTACATGGACTGACAGAGAGGATTGCAGATTATTTACATCTCCTCTGTAGACTGTTGAAGGCAACCCTGATCATGTTGCTTCTTGCCTTTACTAAAAGCTGTGGAAGAAATGTAATATTCAGCTCTGTAAAATTAGTACTTTTCCTTATACTGAAAGCAATAGCTGTTTTAGGTGATAACTTTTATTTCCAAGTCTGTGCCTTTGATGAAGTGGGCTACCCCTCCATTTACATGAATAGCCGTTGTCTTCATGTTGCATTGCCTTGATAACAGGGAAACATACAGGAGTCACTTGGACATGAACTTCATCCTCCTATTCAGAAAGAAAAGAATAACAGAACAGTGATAGAAACTCTACTGAAATGAAATCCTGGGGAAAAAATAATTTTTTCCTTTTTCCTTTCCATTGTAAGACTGAGAGTGGTCCTGCTATTTACTGGCAAGAAGACATGGAACAATATGCACTCCAGCAACCTTGGAACAGTCTGCGGATGCCCCTGGGAATTGTTTCTACTGGATAGGGTTGAGGCAGCAATAGGTTTATGGCTTGCTGTCCCTGCAAAAACAGCTAAGGCTATAAACAGTTGACAGTTCTTAAATTGAATAATTCTCTCTTCCTCTCCAGGATGAGAAACTGGATCAAGATTTTCAAAGCCATAAGCCTACAGCCAGATATCCTTATTAATCATCTGTTTGTAATGTTGCTCAGATTTTTGAGGGAATTCTCTTATTGTTTCTGTTTTGTGTATGGTGAAAAGACTCACCCAGGGTCTTTCCAGCGGGGCAGTGGCAGAACCAGAAACAGGACTTCTCTCCTGCATTTCAGCTCAAAGCTCTGTCTAGCAGATTATATTCTATTGTATAGCCATATTTAGAAATTAGAATCACTTAGCAGTCAATCAACAGTTAATCAAAACAGCTGAGCCATCTGTAACTTCATCTGGTTTGGGCATGGTTTACTAAGTGACTGCTGCTTTTGTAAGCTGTGTTGATAAAGAATTACAGGGTAAAATATTCAAACCACAGGAGTGATTGAATATCCAAAGGGCTTCCAGGCACGTGCACTAAATCAGATGGCTTCAGTGGCTTTCACATGTTGCTCAGACCAGCACTGATGGTCACCGGTTCATGTTACACTCGCATCTTTTGCGAATGGTGAAAGGTAAGGAGACATTATGTCACCTATACTGCCATTTTTGCTACCAAGGTAGTACTTCAACTACATCTAGAGGGCTCACGAGGCAGAACATTTCAGTCCCCAAAATAGGATTTTAGTCCTTATATAATTTAAGAGGGTTTTTTTCAGCATTTTTCCCTATGAATTTACTTCAGAGAAGGTTGCTGTGAAAGTGCTGGCCATAACGGAATTAGGCAGAGTTGCATGTACCAGGGATCAATGGTAATCACTCAGTGTTGGAACAAAGGGGCCTCCAGTTATGAAAGATGCATTGTCTGCATTTTTGTTTTACCTTTTGTAACCAGTCACCCAGCCCCTGACAGGGCTGCTAGATTTCAACTCATCCAGTCCAGAGTATGTCTATCTTTGGATTCCTTCCCTTCATGTATCCTACAACTGATGTTTTCATTAACGTTTAGGATGATCGTGTAGGTACTGACATCCTTCACAGTGGGAAACTTTAAGACTTGTATTGATTTGGAAAGGAGGAGTTTTACTCTGGCACATCACACAGTCTTTCCTATATGCACTTTTAATGCGGGGCTAGTACTTACAAAAACTGTTCATCCTCAGTTAGAATAGTCTGAAAATAGAGATAACAATTTTAAAACATGCTTTTTACAGGAAACTTTTTATTATTTTGTTTGTGAGAAGGTGAAGCCTCTTGATTTCAGGGAACACATTTTACATCAACTTTCGGAAAGTTTGTAAAAATCTATTAGCAAACTATACAGTAGTGTGTATTGTGAATCAGGTTATGTGCACTTTTTTTCTCATCAGACTACTATTAAGTAAAAAAATTATCTGAGGGAAATATAGTACACGTCAGAATATTGATTCAAGTCCTAGCAAATTGAAACAGAAATATTTTAGATTGATGCACTTATGAAAGTGGTGGTTAGTAGCTTAGAAAATGATATAGATATTTGTTTGAGCCACAGGGATAGAAAACAGCCTAAAGAACGTGTCACTTACCTTCCAATTTGCAGGATAGTGTAAGGTGATCCTATGAGATAAAAGTCAGTGGCGAAGTTTTCTCATGCTTAATTGAGCCAAGTTATATGTATTTATGAATGAATTAATAAGCTATTCCACAAATATCCTAGTTTTCTCTGAGAATTATTCAGGAAATGAAAAGCACTTATGTAATGTTAAAGGAATGAAAGGAAAATTTCTTAGCATTAGAGAAGGGAAAATAAAGCTTCACTCTAAAATCCTTAGGAACTAACTATACTAAGAAACTAGATCATTGCAAATGTAAAGTACGTGCAAAAGTGTGTTTTGAGAGCATATCTGAGAACCTCTTAAAACTATTGTAATGAGTCAGTAGGCCTAATTTTTAGATACGGCCAAAGAGAGTTTAGAACTGCATATGTGTATGTTGCATTTGTCCAAACTTCTTTTAAACTTCCTTTTTCTCCCTTGATTCTGGATCTGCCTTTTACGACAGCCAGGTAGAAGAAGCTGAAGAAGGTTGGCGTAACACCCCTTGTTTGCCAGCAATTCCAAGGACTGGTATATGTGCCAGGAGGGCCAGAGCTATATGGGATGCCTGAATGTGCCTTGTACTCTAGCTGCAAGGAGTAATTTGTGAAGCAGACCATTTCTGTTTCACCAGAAGCACCTCTTACACTGGGGTGCTAGTTATTCTTGGTTAGCACAGGTGGGCAAGTGAGACATGTCCAAGGAAAATGTAGGCTTTTTTTAGAGATTTCAGGAAGGTATGTTACAGATTTTTTCCAGTTAGTGCAGGGCTGTAATTTTCTTGCTGCCTTAACAGTTCATCTGCTTGAGTTGGTGAAAACGAGCTCATCTGGTGTTAAAGCTTTTTGCGTTTTCTAAGGTAATTGTCCATTTCTTATATACCGATTAGAATCTTTTTGGCTATGCACTACTGAAAAGGTCATAGCTTCAGAGTCCAAGTCAAAAAACTTGTCTGGCAACAGCTTAGTGATCTCGTAAAACTCAACAGCACAAGAGACACAAAGGTCTAGATTAGAGTTAAGAATTAGGATTTAACAAATTCTCAGTTTCACCTCTTTCCTAGCATGACAGCCTGTAAAGAGGTTTGAAAAGGCTTGGCATCTCTTTTGGAACCCTCTGTCATTATACTGAAGTCATCCTTATTTATTTTTTAACCCCTATCCCAAGGATTTTTCACTTGTTCGATATAACACTGTGATTTTACTTTCAGGCAACTCCAGTGTGCCCTTTATGTGGGTCACGTATTCCTCCTCCTCTATATTGGTCTAGGATTTCCAATTATTTCCATATTCATTGAGCTCAGTCACTACGCAGCCAATTGAAACAGGCAGACTGCTCAATGTCTTTTCCACTCCGGGAGTAATTTAATCAGGGAGTGGCTGCATTAGTTTTTCAGAGAGCCAAGCTGTGCATGCCAGGTGATCTGCAGCAGAGAACAGGATCGTTATTAAAAAGGCTTAGGCATTTTCATGCCATTTTGCGCTTCTGCAACTTGTGCAGCTAACAGTACCGTCTTGATGTTTTTTTCTAATATGCATGATTCAAATGTAATCAGTTAAAGGAGGTGTAGAAAAGAGGATGGATGAGTCACGGAACTGTATTCATATTGTATGAGATTGAGTTTCAAAGCTGTTGGGTCCTGCGATATCCTTAATCACTGCAGCATTTGTTTTACAGAAGTGCTGGTACTTACAGAGAATTAAGTCTATTTCTTTAGTTTCCCTCTGCATCCTAGAGTTAAAAAAATCTTTAATGTAAGTTTGATATTGGTATATTCCCACAGAAATATATCAACTTTAGTAAAACAGCAAGAGAGAGAATTGGCTGTGAGGGGAAAGTCTTCAGAGAGTCCTTGCATCCTTTATAATCTTAATCTTGATTGACTAACGTGCTCTTCTCCAGACAACCAGAGAGAATAGGAGAGCCTTTGCTGTTACAGGGAACCTTAGGTCCATGAGGATGTCCCTTGCTATCAAGGAGAGCCCAAGGGAAGGGTAAGCTCTTTTCCAGAGCTACCAAGGAAAGAGAGAAGGTGAGGGTGAGACCAATCATAGAGTCCTGGTGTGATAAATATCTGTACTGTGCTAATTTCTTGCTGCTGAGCACTATTATTTAGGTGACCGTCAGTTTGAGGTGGCAACTACATTTTTCTTTGGAGACTCTGGGACAGATTGTGAACTGGTGAGTATGATTTCATGCTGGTGGAATCACACTCTGTCAGCTGAGCATTGCCTACTGGGACCACCGTTGCAAAACTGTCCTCCTCAGTAAGACTTTCCTGCTGCTTCTTGTCAGAGTTTTGTTTTCACCTTTATTTTGTCTTTAAAAAAAAAATAAATAAATCTGTGAATTCAAAGAATTAGAACGAAATTATGTTCACAGTTCCTCTCAGCTGAGTATGCACCACCATTAAGGTGATTTGTGATAAAAGTATCCGACTCCAGAAGAAATCTATCTAACTGACATTTTAACCTTTATAGTGGCATGTTAAAGGCTTTCAGAATTTGTATAGGACTCTTTAGTTTCTTGTTTTCTTGCTGCAACCATCATGGGCAACTCCAGTCTTGGCACTTTCCCCCTTTGAATTTTAAGTAAATAGACTTTTTCCAATTAATGTTTATGATAGTGTACCCAGTAGGGAGGGGAAAAACCTCACCTTCTGCAGAATTCTAATATTTCTCATTGAGATTTTTTGGAGAAGTAGTATTCAGCATATTAATAATGATGCTACCTCTTAAACTGCTAGGGTTGGATTTGGATTGTCAAGTTCCAGATGTCTTTAAGTTCAGTGTCTAGTTAAAGTTCCTCGACTGGGTTTCCATGACAGTCAGTGAAGACAAGAAGCCACAGTGATTTTGTCTTAAATACATATCCACTTCTGATTTATTTCACCATATTATCTAAATGCGTAATTACAGTGTGCGTTGTCATTATTGTCTTTGTGGAAAGATCAAAAAGCAGACAGTGAAAATGACTTACCCAGTATCATATTGCCTTCAGAAAGGAGACTTTGCTTGCATAGGCTGGTGTTCAGTCCTATAACATAATGAAGTTTAGATCTGTCATCTACGAATTGATCGGAGCTGGCTTCCAGACCAGTTCACAGACCCTTTTGCCATGGGAAAGATGTTGGAATCTGCACATTGTGACCTAGAAAGTACAGTAGTGTTTTGGAAAAGCTCCGATGTGCTGCATGCTAGTCACCTTAATGCAGTGATAGCTTTTGCTGTTCCTTACTGTTGTGGTTTCAGCTAGGATAGAGTTGACTTTCTTACTAGCAGCTTGGTATAGTCCTATGTTTTGGATTGGGATGAAAATAGTGTTGGTAAAACACCGATCTGATCTTTTTGGTTGTTGCATAGCAGTCAAGGCCTTTTCTGCTCCTCACACTGCCCTGCCAGTGGGTAGGCTGGGAGTGCACAAGAAGTTGGGAGGAGATGCAGCTGGGACAGCTGACCCCAACTGATCAAAGGGATATCCCATACCATATAACATCATGCTCAGCGTATAAAGTTGGGGGAAGAAGAGGGAAGGGGGGATGTTCGGAGTTACGGTGTTTGTCTTCCCAAGTAGCTGTGATGGAGCCCTGCTTTCCTGGAAATAGCTGAACCCCTCCCTGCCAATGGAAAGCAGTGAACAAATTCCTTGTTTTGCTTTGCTTGCATGCACGCCTTTTGCTCTACTTATTAAACTATCTTTATCTCAACCCACAAGTTCTCTCACTTTTACTTTTCCGATTCTCTCCTCCATCCCAACCAGGGAGAGTGAGCAAACGTGGTCCTTGCTGCCAGCTGGGGTTAAACCACAACACTTACCATGTCCTTTTGTGTTTACTCACATGGGGCTTTTTTCAAAAGAGGGCCTGTTTCCCAGTGTGAGAGGCTGTAGTGTAATCTTTGCCTGCTGAATGACACAACTCTTGAGTCATTGCTCCTAAGCTTATGGTATGTACTTTATACTAAACTTTTGGTCTTTTTCATTGAACTGACTTGTATGATCAGTAGTAGTTCAAGACAAGCATTTCAGATCTCTTAGGACTGAAGCAACAAAACATTAAAGTGTGCTTTTGATCTGAAGTGAGAAAAGCAGGCAACAATTCTTCAGAACTCTTTAGTGACACTTCTTCTATTACATGGGGCAGTTTCCTTTGAGTTTTGCCTATTTTCTTTCTAAATCTGTAATTGTTTTCCTCAGCACATTGTGTCTTTTTCTTAATTTTGATGTCTTTTTTTGATCATATTGTATCTTGCTGGTGATCCAGATTAAAATGAACCTTTCGCTTAGGCTCTTCAAGAGTGTGTTTCAAGATAGAGGGGAAGAATTTCCAAATTGTGTGGTTTCTCAGATCAGAAAGCAGGTGGATACCTAAGTCAAAATTAAGGCCTGAATCTGCATTCGATTTCACATAGGCTGCAGTTAGAATTGGATTTTAGCCAGTCTCCCAAGCTAAAGCTGACATGAAGCTGCTTTTGCTTTCACATAGCACGGAGGTCCCAAAATAGCTGTCTTAAAACTAATCCAGACGTGGCTCAGGTGATACAGGAGATAATACAGAAGTGAAAAGCTTCAGTCTTGCCCAGTCTTTATTCATCTAAGTCTAGGATGCCAAGCTGGGTTGTGACTTTATGGGTGCAGGTGTGTGTTCTTACTGACTCAGAGCTGCCTATAACTACACACATGAGAAAGAAGGCATTATAGCAGGGAAAGCTTCTGGCTAGTTCAGATGAGCAAAGGCATCTTGAACAAGTTTGATAATTTATTGTCCTAGAGGATCCCCAGTGTGGGCAGGTCGTGTAACTGCTGCTTCTGTCAGTGACAGTATGTTATACTTTTTTTTTTATTTCTCTTTTAATTGCTCACTTCCCTCACTAATTACTAGTAATCTTAGTGTAAACGTGTAAAAAATACAGTGTAGAATGACAAGAATTGGTGTAGCATTTCTTCTTCTCTCTTAGCCAAGCTCCTTTCCCACAATCCCATTCAGCTGTTTTGTGTTTTTCCTTTGAGAACATCCAACGGGTTTGGGGTTATTGCTGATCTGATTATCTAAGTTGTCATCTGTGGAACTCTGAGCTAGAGTTTAGTGAAATAAGATGAATGGACCCTTTCCATTCATCTCCCTTTCCAAATCTTGCTTTACAGACCTGTTTTGTGCTCTACGGACAGGTTCAGCAGATACCGCTGTACCAGCTTGGTTTCTGTTACCCCTGTAAGGCGTTTTGCAGCTGCGTGGATAGATTCTAGAAAGTGAGTTAGTATCTTTGGGGAGCTCCTGATAAACTGAGCCACTGTCAACCTTCTGGTTTCACTCCCCTGTAATATGATAATCTTGAAGTTAACTTCCATTTTTTAGCAGTGACACTCCAGGCTAGTGTAGTTTTGGACTGTAATTTTCACTGTTTGCTCACAATGCAAAACAACTTCTTTGACCTTTTCAGTTGAAACTTGATTCCTTAAAGTCCTAGTTGCTAAGTTGTCTCTTTCAGCTGATTCAGGGTCTGCCTATGGCAGTAGGGTTTAGATTGCATTGTGGTTAAAGATCATGTTCCCTTCTGCACTATGCAATATTTATTATCCTAGCCTAAGAGTATGGAGACTGCTTCCACATACATGGAGGCCTGCATATCCTGAAGTCTCTCATTTTTGCCGTGAATATAAAGGTGTGAAAACAGAGGGCTCTTTCTTCTCTCACTATCAGTTTCAACTTGCGCTTGGCTTCATCTAGAGGAGCAGTTTTCAACCTGTGGTCTGTGGTCTCCTGGAGCACATGAACTGCTACAGAGGCAGACTGTGGAAGATGCCTAAAACATAAAATCTACAGCAGTGTACTTGTGTGAGTCTCCTAATAGAGACTTTGTTACAACTGGACACTTAGTATGGTTTCAACATAAAAATAAAAACTTAGAAAAAACACTGTCTTATGCTGGGGTTATTCCTGTAAACACCGTTGTCAATACTGCACTTTGTGTTCTCGTCTCTTGAATAGTCCTCTTTAATGTTCAGAAATGTCAATTTATACTGAAATCCAATTTTCTGGTAGGTTCCAATCGTTGACATTTGACTCCTGCTTAGACAGGACAGAGAGCTGTTGTATGTTGGTATTGTTTCAGCCTATTTGGTGTTCCATACTTTGTGTCCTCGTAACTGTCTCCAGGACACAATTTCTCATGCTGAACATGTGTTGGTCCAGGTTTTCACCAAGTCAATAGCCTCCCTTTTAGGTTGGCCTAAATCATAATGCACTTACCACAATAACTTTCATCTTTCCTGCAGCACTTCAGCATGTGCAGTCTTGACAGCCTGTACTTTATGTCTCTTTCCAGAGTTCATTTGACATCTTCTATTTTTTTCCTCTGTCTTGATGTTTGATTAACAGTTTACATAACTGTACTGTGATGCTAATTGCATTATCTATGAGTAATCTGAGACATGCAGACTGACTTTTGATTTTTAGTGGTATAGTAGCTAGGGAAGCTTGCTTCATCTTCACAAATATTATATTCAGATGCAACGTATATTGTCATACGTTACCATTGTAATTTGTGCAAGGATAGGCTGGAAAGTTTCTGAAAGATGGAAAATAATAATTGATTCCTATGAAGTGATATTGGGGTGCTTGGCAAAGCAGTTGCAGGTATGTGGCAGGGACCTGGAGTCCCACGCTGTGGAAGGAAACAGAATGAAGCTGACACAGACCAAAGAGGTAACACTGGTAACCTGTAAGGAACTGGGAAGTTCTTCTCCAGGAACTGTAGAGGAATCTGGGTTCAAGGTTTTCTTGCTCCCAGATGTCCCAGGAGCTCAATTAGGAGTCCAGAGTTCTGAGCTGAGGTTGGCTTTTGGTCATAGAGCAAGTGTAAATCCATGCCAGAGAATTCCTCAGAAAATGATTCTTCCAGATGGCTTGTGGGAGATATCTAGGCTATGTTTTGACCTTATCTTTCAGACTCTGTTGCTGCTCACCATGGCAATGGGAACATAAGTGGGGAAATGCTGGTGGTAAATAAACACTGATACCTTTGATTCAACTGCATTGCCACACAGATGGGTAAGAGTCTCTGAAGCACAGAGCTATGGCTCTGGGGAGAGAGGCAGAACACTCAGAAGAGTACGGGAAACAGAAAACCAGGTAGCAACACCTGTCTAAGGTCAGAGAGAAGGGCTAAGCTTTGTCAGATGAAGATATGTAGGGATGTGTCTTTTCTGACACTTTGTTTTTCTCCTCTCTTGGCTTATTAAGTTTCTGTGAACAAATAGAAGATGCTCACTTTCTGATGTAACTTGGCTGAGTCACTGCATTTCATAACAGTCACAAGTGCCCAGAAAGTTTGTTGCAGATGGATTCAGGCCCAATGGGACTTGTTGAGATTAATATCTTGGTGGAAAGAGGGGCGTTAAGAGCTTCCTAACCCAGCCTGCCTTTGGGAAGAGCAAAAACTGAGTCCCTTGCTGGTAGAGGCTGCACAGAGAAAATAGGAGAGTTACTTGAGTAAGGCTCCCAGTCCTCTCCTCACTCCTTCATGAGAAAAGGTGTGTTCTGGTCCAGGCCCTCTGGTCCTCTCTAAGGCTCTCTTGATGTTGTCTGCAGATAGGTATGTCTTGAACACGTGGGGCTTTTTTGGTTTGGTTTGATGCTTTTTTTTCCCCAAACACATTTCATAATCCAAGCCAGCTGCTACAGCTCCTTCCTTCAGCAAAACCACTTCAAACCATGTTGAGGTTTTGTGGTTCTTTGTAGCTGAAAACCTAGTTGCAGCCAATTTCTTCACAATGCAAGGTTATTTTAGCAACAACGTGATTCTAAATGGTTCCCACAAACACCCTCATCTTTTGTCTCCACTTGTTTACTCCTCACTTCTTCCTTCTAGACATCTCTTTCCATCCCTTCAGCAAAGCAGAGGGAGTTGTGTGTCCCCAACTCGGGCATACCAGTACCAATGGCCAGGCTGGAGGAACGCTTGGGAACAGCACGATCTACAATTTAACCCAGTCCCTTCCGTTTCCTGGAATGAAGGTTTCAGGTTGGAGCATGTAGTTTGTGTTTTCACAAGCGTACGGCTTGTTTGCATGCATGCAGTCTGAGCGTTCAGCTCCTGAAAATCAGAGCCTGTAAACAGCCTGCTGCACTAGGAAATCTCAGCTGTGCTGCTTGTTTACTCTGGGTGTAAACGTCATCTCAGCAGGCAATACATCTCCCCTTTTGCATTCACAAAGTTTGTAACTTGGTTGCTGAGCTTAAATGGCATAGGCTCTGTAATGAATTTTAAAGTTTATGTTTCTGTTCTTTAGTGACCATGCGCACGTGATGCGAAGGTGCAAAGCAAGTTGGTGTTCTTTGAAGCTGCATTCAGAGGTTCTTTACAGTATATGTGTTGAGCTAATCAGAGGGATTTGACAATTTGAGATTGAATAAATGAATTAAGGAGGGAAAAAATGGTTATTTTAATTTTCAATGGAGCTAGGGTGTGGACTGGTCTAAATAATGGCTTCTGACTGTGGCATCTTGTCAGATAGATGGTCTACTTGCAATGTTCGTTAATAGCAGTTACTGCTACTGTACTGATGTTTTGGACTGAAACAATACTTTACAAAGAATCAGCACCAAAAAAACAGATTGAGATTCAGCAGTTAATACATTTTTAAGCCTTGGAAAGAACCTCAATAATTTTTTCCTTCAAAACAAAACTGAAACTTCCACAATAAATCATTATGACGTTAGTAGTAATTAAATTTTTCCATTTAGCTCATACACAGATACTGTCTGTATATTTTCTGCCAAGTGATTTCGGAGATAAGACAAATCCAAAGTGTCCTGATGCCTGATTAGATTGATGGCATTCCAGAATAAATGGGAAAAGTGATTGGGAAAGTGCCTGTTTACAGGAAAACAGTACCAAAGGGTAACTAAATGTACCCAGCTGTAAGGCTCTGAAAATAGTTTTCATGTTGTGTCTGCTGTGCCTTTGAAATCTACCTAGGAGGCATAAAATCAGAGGTATGAAAGGTTTGCTTTCCATCACTACAGCTGGCTGTTGCTTTCAGTAGGAAATTATAATTTGTAAATTCTTTCCCATTTGATTTATCAGGAGATACTGAAGTCATCTGTATGACTTCCTCCTGTTACCTGACAGGTGTTAATAAGGTGTAGTATCTGTGTTCTTGATGTTATGTTTCTTTGAATAGTGGGACAGAGGTGCTTTGTCCAGCTTATTTTATCTATGGCACAGGGAAGTGTGCCTTGATGGTTTTCTGTTACAGTAGAAGTAGTGCTACCCATTACAAATGTTCCTTTTCTAATATTGTGTCATCAGTACCTTAACTCCCTGGGGAACTTCCTTTTTCAAAGGAAAAAATTTCCAGAGGTCATCCCAGTAATATCCTTTTTGTGGGATGACTTTCTTTTTTTGTACCATATTTCCACGTCTCCCTTTAATTAAATGCAAAGTCTAGCTCTGCTTTCACAGTACACCATTTCCTTTTAGCAAGTCCTTTGTTTCAAGTAGCCTGACTGTGCAGTGTTTTAGTTGTGTCAGAAACCTCATCTAGTTACATCATTGCTACCCTGGTGAAAAAAAAAAAAAGTGATCTGTGCTTTAGAAAGCTTTCTGAGTGTTCCCAGTGATGGATACAGTGTTTCCCAGCTGAGACTGATCAGATGTTTATAGCAGCAGGAGATGTGCACGCTGGGGTCTTTAAAATCACTCGCTTTCGGTGTAGAAAGTTTTTAAAGTGAGCAAGCTGGTCTGTCTTCCGCCAGTACGATGGAAGTATTTTCTGGTCATTTTGTGATTTTTTTTGACAGCTTTGCAGACTGAAATGGATGAAGCCTGAGAACCGACCTGTCTAATGAATATAGCCTGCGTTCTGCAGCGTTGTGCCAAAGTGTGGATTTGGGCTGAGGGAGGGCTGTGTTCTGCCAGTGCTTCAGAGCATGAGCTGTTGCACTTTGTTTATATCTTTGCAGGCCAGAAAGTGTGCTGCTAAGAAATGCTGTATTGCATGAGCCTGTAGTGGAGTGTGTTTTCAGGGAATGACTCTTATCTTGAATTACTCTGGAAAAGGAGGCTGCCTAAAAGCAGGTCTTTCTACCCAGTACAGTGAGTTGTCTTTACTTTTGCCTCCCTTTGGCTGGGTATTAGGGACACATTTCTAGAGGGACCTCCATGTGCCATTCAGCACCTGAGGAAGCTGCTTCTCAGCTGCTCTGCTTGTCTCCCTTTAGACTGTGAATCCTTTCTTCCCTCAACTAATGGATATAGAAGGGCCCATCCTATAACTGCACCCTGGGGAAACTCTTTAACCACAGTTTCCCACTTATAAAGGAGAGCGTGCCTGGAGGGAGTCAATTTCATGGGGCATCTCCTCTGGAAGAAAAGGAGGAGTGGGTAGGGCCACCACTCAGCAAAAGGTGCACACATCAGAATAGTGATCTCGAGGGCCTGCACTTCTTAAAAGAAGGAAATTCAAAATGATGCTGTGAGACCCTGAGCAAGGTATTTGCCTCACATCTGCTCCTCAGATTCTTTCTCTTTGCCCCTGTGTGACAGATTCATGTGAAATTCCAAATCTGCCAGCAGCTGAGGAACCTTGCTGTGTAGCTGCAATACATGCACAGTATTTAGTTTTAGGCTCCTCATTTTGAAGGCTAAGATGAGATTGTGGAGGAATCCTACTTTCAAGGTATTTACTGTTTTCTTACTCTTTTTCCTCTGGGCTGCAGCCATAGTTTGTACCATATTTAAAGTTTCTGGGCTGATTGCCAGCACTAATATGTCATTTCAGTAGACCAGCCAGGCTGGTTCTGCTAGGGCTTCTGAAATGGTCTGTGCATCTGTTAGGGAGCATGAAGAAGCTCTGGTCCACTGTCTGGTATTTGATGCCTTGCTGTCGCCATAGGTTCCCTGGGGGCCCAACTGGACCTGACTTCCGCTGTGCAAAGTGTTGAACAGTATGGAACATCATTCTTTTGGAGAGAGTTACCATGTACAGATACAAAATGAGTAGAAAAGTACAAAAAGTACTAGGAATCTGTGTAGGTTTCATCTGGAGCAGACCCCTGCCTGAGAGCCTGGCACATTCTGAAGGGAATGCAGTGAGACCCCATGTGTAGCAGTTGGCTCTGACATCACTGATAATGGTGGCAATATTCGCTACTCAAAGTTGGGACAAAATAGCTTTATTTATTTAACCATCTGTTTGCAATAAATTCTCACTATCTTTTTATTTTATCCACAGATTACTTTTATATTCATATGCCACATTTTGCTGTTCTAACAGCTTCTCAAAGGACTGCTATTTTTAGACCTGTAATAATGGATGTATGCATGATTCCTCAGCTAGTAAGCAGCTGTTAACTCAGATTGTTATGTTATATGTTATGTTATATTACGTTAACGCCTGGTTCTTGCATTTCTTATATTTCAAGTCAACTGTGCATTTTGAGGTAGAATATCTAGGATGAAGAAGAAGCAGCTATATAAATCCAAGGGGGAGGTCAAGAACATCTGGTTTGTGTTATATTCTTTCCCTTTTCTGCTGAGTGCATTTTGGGTGTGTTGGACTTACTGGAGACGTACTGCACTTTTGCACTGCACAGGTTGCGTGATGTGCAGTAATCCTGTGCAAGTGGCTAAAGTCAGAAATAAAATGAATAAACGGTAGGATGCTGGGTTAGTTTTACAGGAGGCAAATCAGTGTGTCAAAGTTATCAGGAGGTTTACCACTTCCTGGCATGTCCCCTCAGTTGAGCTGTCGTCTTCTGCAGTAATAAATACACTGTAATTATGTAAAATAAATTAGTTCCTTTAGTGCGATGGTGCTTATGCAGAGCTCTTCAGTGAAATAATCATGTGGAACAGGTGGTCTGGGGGAGCATTTGCCCCAGCCATCCATAGACATCTGACAGACTAGATGGTTAAGTTAGCCAGGTAAATTCCTTGGGATCTCAGCAGGAATGTAGGTCTTGCTGTGTGTAGATGGAGTTTGGGGAATAATTCAGTAGCTAAGTGCAGGAGCCTGACCTTAGGTAATGGGAGTAGATCTCTCAGCATGCGTGTCTCTCCCGTGTGAACAAAGGAGAGTTCTGCCTATGATTGTATCCTCGTCCCAGTGGGGTTATCTATAAGATAATTATGTTCTTTGAATTTTCCAGTTATTTATGAGGGAATACACTTTTCTTTGTCCTTTTTGACTGCAACTTAATAGAACCAGCTGAAGTACTAATCAAGAAGAGCAGCTGATAGAAATGGTTGTCCTCTTTCAGAAGTTGCTAAAACGAATACCTAAACAGCTAGAAACGTGTGGGTTCTCTGACACGGGAGGAGATGGAAGAATACCAATTTTGAAGCAGTGGAGGGTCAAAACTGTGTTAAAAGTCCATAGGAGTAATGAAGAAATGTAACATTTCCTGAATGGGAGAATTGTTTCTTGTGCATGTCTGTTATAAAATACAAACTTATGCTTAGGGAATAGGTTGATGATCAAAATTACAAAGGTTAGAAATATTTCTCTGCTATACAAGATTTTTTTCACACCTTCCAAGGCACTTGGTATCCTCTGCAAGATGCAGTGTAGACCATTAAATGGATAGCTGATCTCATCTGCTCTGTCAAGCAGCTTCTCTTACCTATATTTTCCTTTAAAAACACAGGGATTTCCCTCAGCTTCTCCAGTTTTACCAATGAGTTTTTTGTCATGCTTTCAGTGCAAAGTCAAGCTGAGTTTGTTGTCAGGGGTACATACCAGAGGAGAGAATTAAATTGTCGCAATCCCCTGTGCGTGCTCTTACCTAGCACTTAAAAATTCTCTAACGGAGTTTTGCTTAAACCAGATATGAGTTGCCTTTTTTCTCTTGCTCCATGCACACATGCTGACACCATTTGCTCATATTTCATTCTTTCCTGTACGATCTTTCAGCTGGTGTTTTCCAACTAATATCTTCCACATAGTTGCTTTCCTTCCTCTTTTAGGCAAGAAAGTGTTAAATTCTCTTGTCATTTGTTCTTAAGATGCCGGTCCTGGAAAACTCTGCCTGTTAAATTGACTGCCACTAGGAAAAGGAGATGCTTTCCCATTAATAGCAGAACTATTATTCTTTCAGGGACTATTGAAATACTTGTTGTGAGACATTTTGTTGCTGTTTCTAATAGCCCTTGTTGAACTAATTCTGTGATAACAGAACAATATACAGACAGAGGCTGGTGGAGGTGTAATGATAAAAGAAATATAGGTCTCACCCAGTTTATATGGAATCCTTGAGGTATTTTATTAGTGTGACTGGATTTCCGTCTCTGACGTGTGAGATTGCAGAAACTTTACTCATATCTACTCCTCAGCTGAGTGTTACAGTTTATTAACAATTAACTCAATAGTAATTGGTTATCAGTATAAGGACTTTAAATCTTTAGACCTGTGATCCAGAATGCATTGCACAATTAAAGTAAGCCCTTCAGAGAAGTTAATGGGACAATGTACACTTGTAAGAGACTACCAAAAACAGCTGCATTTCCTTTTCCATGGGTTAGAAAACAGGCAGACTAGACGACATTGGCTTGAGGGTGGGAGTATCTTCCTCTGAGTTAAGCTGCCATGGGTTCTCATTGAAAATGGTATGATTTTAATATTTTACAGAAAGCTGTATTAAAAGGAGGGGAAGGGAGAAGTTTGGAAAGGCGCAGCAGCAATTTATTCTTTCTATTTAATTAGCTTGCGTAGCTCTGCCAGCACACGTTCTAGCCAATCTTTGTTAAAATAAAAAATAATGCTATCATTTGCAGGCAGGTTTCCATATGAACAGAAACAAAGACTCAGTAGCACAAAGCTTCATCTCATAAGGAAATCCCTTTTCTTCAAATATTCTGGTAGGTTAGGAGAATTATACTTTTTTTTTTTTTTCCTATTCTTGTTTTCTGAAAAGCTTTATAAATGCACCTAGTTTCAGGAAACTTTTCTTTAAAATGGTGAACTGTCCTTAAAAGAAAAACATAGTTGGGTTTGCATCAACTTGGATACATGACTTGTTAAATTAAACCAAGCCGGTTACCTTTGAAGTACAATGAGAAAAATATGTTATAGTGCAAGTTCATATTGTGTGTGTTATTTAATAACTTTGCATGAAACAGGCTTTGCTTCTGATTGAAGCCTGAAGTTGTTGTTTTAAGAGAGAGGCTCTTTGGAACCTTTCAGGAAATGCTGACCTGACTGCGGGGTGTACTTCTCCTGTGTAACAAAAGGGGGGGGAAAAAAAGATAGCTCTTGCTGGCAAGGGAAACTGACTTCACTTATGTCGTCAATCAGCCCTGTGTTAGAGAACCAGGATGCCTCTTGTGTGAACTGTTAACTTTTACCACATTTCTACCTGACTGTTTGGTAATTAAGAGCTATTGACAACTATGCAATAACTGCAATTAAAATCTCCGTAATAAACTACAGTTTTAATCACAGATACCAATAGAGTTCAATGAGGGAACTGAAATTTCTTGACAACCAATAAGAACTTAAATTATCTTTATGGCTGGCAGACTACTTGTTTGAATTGAGGTATTTTATAAAGAAATTGAAAGCATAGATCCCATTTTCAGTATGATTTGAGGATCAGAGATGAAATCCTAGAAACTGAAGTGAGTTACTTGTCTCATTAGCCCTTGAAAATATGGCTTGGATTACTTAACTAAAGGATATAGAAATGTGATAACATTTTTGATAAAACTAAAAAAAATACTTCTTCTTACGGTCATTTGACCAAAAGTGATGCTTTCTCTGGGCCTGTGTGCATTCTGGCATTTTCAAATAAACCCACAAAAACTGACATGAAGCAGAAAGTTGAAGCAGGGTGATTTGTTCAGCTAAAAAATTTATTCTTAACCTACAGAAATATTTTGTTTAAAAATAACGCCATGTAAGTGACAGGATATCATACAAAGATAAACATCTTGATTCCGCTGAAATTAACCTAAGTAAAACTTTGTAGATGGCTGTGGTTTGCAAGATAGTTCTTTACTTTTTGGTTGTCTACAGGTTTTTTTTTCAGTTCCTTTTTGGAAGCAGAATTTCATGGTCAAGTGCTTAAGCTGTACAATATTAAATATAGAAAGCTTTCCGTGAGATTCATATATTATGTGAGCCCCAAATAAAAAAATGAAAAAGATATTTGGAAACTTTCTCTAGAAAGAGAAAAAAATGTTTTACTGAAACAACTAAAAAAGCTTGTGATTTTCAAAGAATTGCTAGGAGACTCCTTTCTGATATATCAAGGAAACACCAGGTCTTTGACCAAAATCACATATCAAAACAGTGGTGATGAACTAAATGGGACTCTGTGGCACAAGTTGTTTCATAGTAAGTGCTAACCTGGAGGAGGAAGGAAATGGGGACTGAGTCAGGGGACTGGCCTCTTCCTGTCCATCAGTACTGACCAGACTGATAGGGAAATGCCAATCAGCAGAGCTTGGGGGTTGGTACGTGAGCTATGAGAGCTGTTAATGCTACATGTTTCAGAGCTGTGTGTGGAGCTTGGGTGATCTGTCTCAATACCGTGCCAGGTTACAGTTATTTTCTGGCTTCCTGGTTATTAGTTTGTAGTCTGAAATTTGATTATCTTTTGTAATATAAACCGTAACTGAGCAGTAGTCTTGGTTAGCAATATTAGTCCCTATCCTGATAATTGTTACTCAGCCTAAATAACGTATCAAACCCTTTACACCTCGTCTACCAAGATGTTTTTTCTCTTCTCCCCTTTACTTTTAATTATTATTTGAAGCGCTGTATTGATATCAGACTACCCAGCAAATTTAATTTGAAGTACAGGGAGCATAAAATTTAGGGCTGTGCATTACTATGAGAATATAATATTAGACTTGTGGGAGCCAGATACCTCTCCTCAGTTCCCACACGCTAAACTCAGGAGGGAGGAAACCTCCTCTGCTGTCAACCCTGATGGAGTTCATGAAGTTCAAGTCCACCATCTGGCTTGGTACGGGGGATTCTAGCTGTACCAGGGGACTTCTGTCAAAGAGAGGAAGAGGGAACCCCCAGGTCAGACTGTATTGTTCACACATCTTAAAACTATAGTGCTACCTTGCAAGGACTTTGATAGGATAGGGACCTTAAGTCACTGTTACTGTACTTTATCACCTAACAGCTTTTCTCAAAGCAGTGGACTTTCATTGCAGTTTGCAGGTGCAGGTGAAATGCTTGTGTGATTGCAGCTAAACCTATGAGTGCTTACATAGCCCTGACTAAGCAGTCCTTGATAAATACTGTGACATGCGCAAACTGCTTTCCACTCCACTACTCAGCCTAGCTAGGTTTTCCTGTTTCTGAACACAAATTAGTCCTGCTTAATTAGATATGTGCTAAACCTTTCACTGATCACTGTGGCCTATGTCACAGGTTTGTGCACATGCACTGGGCTCCAGATTTCATTGAAAGTCTGGCTGTGGTACTGTATGTTGTACATCTGGCAAAATCCTTAGGGCTTCTGTCATAAAGTGACATTAGTATATACTTTGTACAAAAAATTTTTAAGTAACAATCATGTGACACAATCATGAAGAGATGGTTCTAAATCCACAAGCATTCACAGTGTGTCCCTACATAGGTGTAGATCCCTTCATTTTTACAGGTCTTGCTGCTGCTGACCTGAGCTACTTTTGTAAGGCTGTGGTCATCTTTGTTCTTAAAAGGAATGACTGTTCGTTCTTGTGGTGGCAGTCAGTTTTCTTTTGCTTGTGTAAATCACTGAGTGTGCATGTGTAAACATTTCAAAGTGAAGTAACAGCATTTTTTCCAGGTCCAGACTTTAAAATTTATCCCATTATTTGTTTTAATCAGGAAATACTAAAGGATTTTGTGTTCTATCCATTCTCTGAGCCATTTCAGAAGCTGGTATAGCTTGGTGTTATGTTAAAACAGAGTTTAGTCTTTCTGGAAGTCCTCTATATGCAGAGCACTGGTTGAATTAGATCTTAAAATGAAGTAAATTAGGGTAGTATCTTTTAGCTGTTCCCTGACTGTAGATTGTCCTTGTTTTGTTAGCAAGTTTCCTGCAAAAAGAAACCATTCTCAGTTGGCTTTCTGTTAATCCTTGATGTTGTACAGGGCTGTTTCAGTGTCATGTGATTGGAGTAAAATGGTCCTCTCTGACAGATCTACAAAACTGAGATGGCACTTACCTAAATGAAATTAAATTGAAGGTCATGTTCAGAAGGTGCCGGTCTCCCAGCTAAGCTGGACGTCTCATCTGCACAGCCCAATCATTAATTTTTAGGACTAGCAACTATGATGGTTTGTTAGTTTGCTTTTAAAAGACCAGACTGAACTCCAGGTCAACTCAAATGCATATTTTTCATCTCCATTTTCGCAAAGTTCAAAACAATTTTGGAGCAACTGAATTCTTAAAACTTCAGGTCAGAGCTCGCTAATGAGAAATGGACCTTTAGAGAAAAGCATCATCGTTTCTTTCCTGTGGTAGCATCGAGTTAGCCTTTGTGAGTCACCGCGTCTTTGAAGCGGTGCGTGCTTGTCATCCCTTCTCTACATTTTCTCTTTGGATCTTGACAGGGCATGCATCTGTCACATTGCCTGCTGGAGGATAAATAGAGTGGTGGAAACTTCCAGGAAAGTAATGTAAAGGCTTTTGGAAGTATTCTGTAGTACCCCCAACTAACAATTGTACTATGGATGTGCGTGTTTATATACCTACAAGTCAGTGTGTTTAGCAGGGAAGGGTAGTGTGTTGTGGTTGTAAGGTGGAAATCTGAGTGTCTCATACAAAAAATAACATTCCTAATACAGACTCCTGCAATCGCTCATTATTGATCTGTGGGAAACTGCCAAGTCTTTCACAGATAACATTGTTCTGGGGGAGAGAAAGCAGGTCTGGGAGTGTTGTTGCAGTTACTTAAAGTAATAGTGCTTTTTTACAATAAACGGTGACATTACTGGTACGTGGAGATAATTTTAGATGTTACATTGGTTCTTTTCAGATGTAGTTAGAACTTAATTGGTGTTTAACTTTTGTGTTTTTTTACTTTAAAACTGGCTTGATTTACAGTGGAGAGGGGAAAGCAATGATGCTTTCACTCGTGTGTGTATCCACATTGATACACCCCCACACAGAATGCGTATGAACCCGATACTCCTTTTGAGTGTTTTTTTTTCAATAGAAATAATGATACTGTAAAGATAATAATTGTTACTGGATTTCTACTGTAATAGAAATAATGACTATGGTAAAAGTTGAAACAACTCTGGCATGTTCACTGCATATAACAGCAGAATGCTTTCAGGCTTTGTGTTCTGGACTGTCTTTGGGAAAGTTGCTTACATGAGCATTGAGACCAGGTGTAAGTGGTTGGTCTGAAGCAAGTATACGTGGACTTCAGAACTCAGCTGAAGTGGCGTGGCAAGAGAGTGCTGTTAAGTAAAGTTACTGATTTACCTTGATAAGAGGGAACCAATTAAATTAGCAGCACTGGGGTCCAGAGTGCTGATGAAGGGAAAAGTTATAACTTCTGCATTGGTTTTGTAACTTTCAGAGTAAGCAGCATATAGCAGTATCTTGAATGTAAAACCAGCCACTTCTCAGTTCCCCCACTATAAGAAAACATAGTATTTTCAGGAACGTTAACGCTTTTGAGGGTTTTTAGTTTTGTTTAAGACTGCTTATGATAGTTGTTGTAACATATCTGCAAGATGATCAGATTGTAATTGTTAATTATACAGGGGAACAGTGTAATTGTGGGCGGGGTTACATACCGAGACTTTTCTCTTTGAGAGTACTTGTGGCAATGCAAGTAAGATTTTCTGTGGAAGATGACTCGGGAATCAAAGATTAGGAAATAAAGATTTTTACGGTAAGTTGTCTGCTGTCTTCAAGTATTGGCATTTAGCATTTTGATTCTGGACACTATTTCTTAACAATCTTTTATTTCTGTTTCAAGTATCTCTATCAATTGCAAACCAGATGTTAGCATTTTAAGTGGTTTGTTTGGGATGTGTGAGTGTCAACCCAAGAGGGAGAAGTGGTGTGGTTTTTAACAGGGGACAATACAGCAAGGCTATGAAGATGCACCCAGTCACTTTATCAAACAGGTTCTTTTCTTTAGTCAGCCTTTTGTCTGCCCTGGGCAGATGAGCTGAGCTGAGAAGTAGTTGAGAAATCATGATTTGGCATTAAGGAGAAATAATTTCTTTTTGCATTCACTCCACATGTACTTTAAACACTTGTCTGGGGCTAGATTTTAATCCCTGTGACATGTCCCATTCTGCTGAGTGGCTTGAATTTCAGTCGGGGGGCTAAGGAGACAAAATCTTGTCACTAACATTTAAAGTAGACTAATTTGTCTGCAGTGCTATGCACAGTCCTTGTAATTAAAAAGTTCAAGGCAAATGCCAAGTGGCTGCAGTGTCTTTTTTTTTTTCTTTTTTTTTTTTTGTAAGGTATTTAAAGTCTGGGTGAAACATCTGTTTCTTCCTCCCCATAGCTCATTTTGGAGATTAATATGATTCTAGTGAAATCTCACTGCGATGTGTGCTGCTGTTCAGTGAAGATGTTTCAAACACCTACACAAAAATTAATTACAGCTTCTGCCATTCACTGCCTCTATTTAAAAAAAAAAACAACAAAACAAACAAACAAAAAAACACCACGAATTTCAAAAAGGTTTATGACCTAAAATGGTAGTTGCCAGTCTGAGTTACACCTGCAATAGGAAGCTGTGGCAGAAAGTATTTGAAAACATGGAATTATTTGGCTTTGCCCATGCTGTATGTGCTGAGAGATCACTGGCTCTGCAAACGTAACTGGTTCTTTTGCCATCCATTTCTGTCCTCAACACGAAGAGGGAGGAGAGTGTGGAGCTCAGAGGGGAAATACATACACAGAGTCCCTTTCTTCTGCACAAGTTCTCAGTTTGGCTTTTGGGAGTCAAAAATTCAGGCTTAAAATATGTTGTCTTTTCTGTGCAGAGATCTCGACAGTCCATTAAAAATCCAGATGCTGGTGAGTAACAGTGGTGGGTGCATACCATCCAAAATTTCAAGCGAACCAACTTTCTTAAGTTTTGCCACTCCCTATGACTGGGTGCAGCACCCTCCACTGTGCAGAGCCATTTACACAGGGCTTACAGTGATGACAGAACCTGTTTCTGTGTTTAGATCATTTTTGGGCCCAGGCTCCTTGAAAACAAGTGAAAAGCACTTCGGTGAGCTGGTCTGACCTCTGGCTGGGCTAACAGGTTGAAGTGAGGTTGAAGATATTTTTGCAAACAGAGGCTTTTTTAGAATTAATGTCCTTTTCCTCGGCTATCAGACTAACCACTGCATATTCATTAAAACTTCTCTTTGCAAATAGACTAATACTGCTTGGTGCAGCTGACTGCTGTGAAATACAGAGGTGTTTTTGTCAGTTCCTGGAAAAAAACGGACATTTTGGTTTGTCTCCCCTTCATCTCAGGCTCTCTCAGTTGGTGTGAAACTGTGTAGGTCTGGTGAAATCAACAGAACGGTTGTTAGGAGGAGTTACCATCCCTGGCTTTCTGGTACTGTCTGTGCAACTGAGATGCCTTAGCTGTGACCACCTTCAGTGTTGACTTAAAGTAATCTGCTTTTTTTGGCACTGACATGGATTGGGACTGCTTTCACAAGCATGCCCATGAGATAGTAGTACAGTAACAGCTGTATATTTAAATGTCAGTCACTATAAGGCAATGCCACTGAAGCCACCAATACAATTTTAGAAGACAGATCTAGCAACAGAGGGCAAGTAATGAGTGCTTGTTGTCAGGATGCCTCCAGTCATGATGGTAAAATCCCCATGAAGAAGGTGGAAATCCACATGGCCTGAATTTCTTGTTACGAGAATGGTGGTTCAAAGGACAAAGTAGCTTAGTTAATTTACTGTCCTGAAGTATTTTTAAACATACATTTTAGATGCGTGAGATTATAAACCAGAAAACTAGATAGGAAAGAAAGAGTACCCTGAAGACAGAACCAGTATGTTTTAGTGAAGATAGCTATATATATATACACACACACACATATATATATTTTAAGGTCAACATTTGAAGAGCTCTTTACGCAAAACTCGAATCTGTTGCTGCTTACAGAAATGAAATTGTGTGTTTATCTAAGCCATTGAGATGTAATTTCAGTTTATACCGTGTTAGCACAACTAATCCTTTCAGTGATGTTCAGCTTCTGCCAATTCAGTCAATGGACTAATTGTGTGAAGTGAAGCATACAAGCACAGCAGTGTTTTATGTACTACATCTCACCACTTCCTGACCCTGTCTCACTGCACACTACCTTCTTGCAGTCTTCTAGCCAGATCTCTTGTAGAGTTAGAAATGCCCAGATTAATTTTCCCTGCTTTGACAAGCTCCTTTACATTGCAGGAGGCCAGCTTTTATAGTGCATCCATAGGAAGCGTCTCCACTACAGCCTTTCACCACACAGGAGACAGACTGAAGATGTAGGCATCTGGCAAATGTGAAAGCAATGAAGAGGTGTTCTGAGGCTGACAGTGCTTTTTATAGTATGTGTGTTTTCTGGGAACGGCATAAGAAGGGAGATAAACAGGAGAAGATTGTGGCAAGCTGAGAAGTAGCTGTAGCAGACCAAGATGTTCCAAGGAGAAGATCACAGCAAAAAGGTAAGGGTGCCAACTTCATCCTGTCCTTTTTCCTGCTGCTTGAATATTCTCCTCAAGGTCAACAATTCTTCCTTTAAAAGCACTGACATTTTCTGGAGAATCCCATAAATACTCTAATAGCTATTCAGCATTACTTAGAGAAAAATAGAGTAGTATTTTTGGAGCTCACTTTAGCCCCCTTAATTTCTACTCTAAAAATGGTTTGTTTTTTTTTTCCTAGAAGCTCTGCAGACTGATCAAATATTGATAACAGTTCAAAGATCAGAAATATCTCTGCATAACTAACTGCTGTATGTAGAGTAATAGTCAATCAAGCCCACAGCAGGGGAAGTCATCTAGCAGCTGATAGAGAGTCGTACAGAAGACTTTGACTCAAGACTAGAAATAACTGAAAATAACACCAAAACTCTTATTCTTAGGTAGACCGTTTTTACTTAATGGTCTGCCGGCAAGGATGTATGACTGAAATGACTATGAATCTCTATTGTCAAAAGAAGTGTCATAATGTTATGCATGCATTCACGGAGTGAGTGTCATGGGGTTTATTTGATTGTGTGTGAGTCTAACAATGCAGTGTCACAGTGTAATCTAGAATGTTACTCAGCTGTGGCTGAAATCTACTGTCAGCTGAGTAAATGATGAAGTTCCTTGCATCAGCATGGATTTGGACCAAAACTGAGGGATTTTGAAAATCCTGCTGGTAGTGTTCTCAGCTCAGTTATTTTAATGTAGCTTACAGCTAGATCAATAGTCATCTTCAGTCATCTAATTTTTCTTTCCTGTTTCTAAGTATACTTCAGGAAGTCTTACTAAAAAAGATAACGTTCACAGTTTTAACTTCTCTTATTTTAAAAAATACCTAAGCCAGCTTTCCCTAAACCTCCTCTGCGGTCTTCATTCCTGAGCAGAGAGCATAAGTGGAAAACACAGTAGTAGTGTACATTGTTGCAAGACTTTTTATAACGTTATAAGAAACAAAAGGGGGCCATTAAATGATAGCATAGTGTGCAATGATGACAGCCTCCCAGATGTAAACAAAGCTTTCCCTGATTTTGAGTAAGACTTGGTCTGGATGCTCCTGAAAAAATCCTATTCCTAGTTCTTTGGCTTTTATGGGAGCATCTGGTAGGATATGTCAAAAATGTTAGTTGCAGCAAATGGCCTTAATAACAGTTTCTAGTTTCTTGGTTATCAAACTTATGCTTTAGGTCAGGCTTTATATGTTCAGGTGGGACCACATTTGTCACCTGGTGTTTTGGAAAAACATGCCTGGAAGCTGAAATGTATGCAGTAGCTGTGGGACTGACTACCTTCAAAATTTGAGTGTTCCAAGAGTTGAGAATGCTTGGAGGACCATCATTGCTTGGATGAACTGAGCACCGATCATCTCACCAGAAAGTAACAGATGACGACTTCCTAATATTTCTAGAGCATGGTAGACTTTGAGGCCTGGACTGGTTTTTCATTGGCAATGGGCCAAGTCATGTCATTAAAATCAAATGCATGCATACAGGATTTCATGCATAAAGGTCTTGGCACCTTTTGGGTCTTAGCACAAGCACTTCACAGCTCTGAGATCTGCCAGAGCAGTTGAGAAACGAGGTAAATTTGTAGAACACTCTCAATGGTCTGGACTGAATGACCAAATTCTAATGTGCCTGAATGACTGTCCTTGTCATTTGTCTTTCAGGTCCTCAGGCTCCATCAGCCACCAGCTGATCACACTGCAGCAGCGTAGGTGTTGCCATGAGGATCAGGAGCTGTCCTGTCTGCTTCGCAGCTTGTCTTTTGGTCCTGTTGGGTAAAAAACAGAAAGAGCCAAATATAAAGGCAGAGCGCACCTTTTAAGAGAGCTGACAAGCCAGTTCCTGCACATACATGCATCTGTGTAAGAGTACTCCAAGTCCAGGGGCCTCTGTGGCACTGCATGGATGCAAGAACTGTTGCATGTGTGGGGTTAGAATCTGCTTTTTGAGAGATGATGCTCCGACGAGGATTTATTCTATTTCTCCCCCGACTTGTAGGCCTGCTGGTGGTAGCCTGTTGCTTGGTGTCTATTGTTTATATGTTGGCTTGCACACCCAAGGGTGACAACCAGCAGCTTGTCTTGCCCAGAGTGCACAGTCCGACTGTGAAGGAGGGATATGAAGCCATTCTGCAAGAGCGAGAAGAGCAACACCGCAACTACATCATCAGCTTGAAGAAACAAATTGCCCAGCTGAAGGCTGAGCTCCAGGGCAGGAACGAGCAGCTTAAGAACGTGCAGGACCAGTACCCAGACCCTCTGGACATTCAGCTTGACAACAGTAACCCAGAGAAGGTCCAGGCTAACCTGCTGGCTTTCCTCCGTTCCCAAGTAGACAAAGCAGAGGTGCACAGTGGCGTTAAGCTCTCCACAGAGTATGCAGCTGTGCCCTTTGAGAGCTTTACCCTGCAGAAGGTGTACCAACTGGAGACAGGGCTGACGCGTCACCCAGAAGAGAAACCTGTAAGGAAGGATAAGCGAGATGAGTTGATAGAAGTGATCGAGTTAGCTGTTGGGAGTTTGAACAAACCAGAGGGGGACAGCAATGCAAAACACCATGTATACACAGCCTCTGACTTCATTGAAGGTTTGTATGCAGACAGCGGGTTAGAAGGTCCACATAGTGCTGGTGAGGGGGTTCTGGTGTGACTGCGTTGCTGTGGGAGATGGGAATTATCTCGGAGCACTGACGTCTGGGATGGTGTTAGTGCTGTGACCCAGTGATGCTGTCTCAGGCACAACTGCAGAATGGCAGCTTTCCTGGGGAATGAGACTTTGTGGCAGCAGAGCCTGCCAGTCTCTCATAGTGACCACCAGTGTGTGCTTACAGCTCTCTAGTCATGTCCTTGCCTCAGAACTGACAAAGCAAGGAGTCAACGACCAGGCTGCAATCCCAGATCTCTTACCAGTGTTAAGACTGACAACTGCAGTTCAAATCCAAATTCCAGTGTTACCCCTACTTCCACTTGCACAGCTCTGCCAGAGTCAGAGTGGCAAGACAGGTTTTGAGGACAGCAGCTGACGAGCTCAGTAACTCATCTGGCTTTACCTACAACTTCAAATAACTAGCAAAGCTTAGCCTTTACAAGGTATCTCCTGTATCACGAGTGGTGCACCTTAGCTCTTGGACTCTAAAGTAAGCTAAACAGTCTTTACCCTCAGATGTAATATTGAGGCAGTAATTGTGGATTTTTAAAGTGCCAATTTTAATAGCAACCAGTTTTTACTTCACATCTTCTGTCACTAAATCCAAAGTGCTTATTTGTTTCCAGTCAGACTGCCTTTTCCCAGCCAGACAGAGGCACCAGATGCATTCCAGGAGCTGTGATGTCTCTGTGGTTGGTACCTGCTCAGGTTATCCCCTGCTGCATGGCAGCTCTGAGTTAAAATGGTAGGGACATGTGCAGCAGAAACACGATATGAGAGAAGAGTTCACAGATCTTGTTTCCAAGGGCTCATGACCATTTCTTATTCAATGAGAGTGCTACATTTTTACTTGTAATATGGCTGTCCTAGTTTCACTTCATAGGAGCTGGCATATTCCCTGCTTATTCAACAGTGTTGTCTGTAAGCAAGATGTTTGTGCTGCAGACTTAGAGGGCATGTGGGTAAGATGCCTGCCTTTTACGGAATGATGGCTCTAATGTGCTGAACACAAGCCCCCATGCTTGTCTCAAATCACTAGTGATTTTGCTGTGGATTGTTTTCTTCATCCGATATTTATGAATAGAGCAGAGCAAAATGCATCCTACATGTGATGAGGACAAACTATTGCTGTTGTGCAATGGCCAGCTGTCCATTTCCACCATCTGTGTAGTTCCTCTGGTGATCGTGCTATCAAGAGACAGTAGGTTCTTGAGGCCATGCTGGGATATACCTGCCATTCCGGCAGGTGCCTCCCATAGCAGGGACATGAGTTGTTCAGACTGTGGAGACCTTGTTGAGGCAGGTCCTGGCTCCCCTCTGGTCCAGTCACTTCCTTCACACCAGTCAAACTCTTCTTGCTCAGACACGGGACCAGGGCATGGGCCTGGGAAGTGCTGCTGCCTGCCAGCATTTGAATGTATCATGGGGTTACATGTTTCCAGTCTCCTTTCTGTTTGTTGCAATGTTTATAATTTCAAAATATGTTTCTACTGTTTATTATAGGAGCTGAACAAGCATGCATGACTGTTTGGCACCAGCTGTTTCATAAGGAGAGGGTGAGGGGAAAGGAGGAGATGTTTCCTGCTATACATTGCTTAATATTCCATTAAAGTAAACCTTTTGCTTAGAGCCTGCCTTTATGCACAATCAAAGGTGGTTGCTTGGGGAACAGAGCAGAATCTGGTGATCCAGTGTGCAGAAAGGCATGGGGAAGGGATGCACACTGCAGTGCTGTCTCTGTGGAGGTTCTTCATGCACTAGTGGCCTTGCTGGCTTTCACATACCATGGTGAAATAATCCAGAGGGAGGAAGCCCTGCATGCTACTTGGAGCTCAAGAAACCAAAGCCCTGCATGCAGCTCAGTCTGAGCTCAAGAAACCTTCCTTGTGTCCTCCTCCCCTGCAGGCAAGCCCTTACTTCGTAGGTGCAAGGTAACAAATTCTCATTCTTACTCAGCAGTGCAATCTGATTTGGTTGCAAATGCAGGGATCCATGCATCAGGACTGGAAACAAAAACCTGACTTGGCAGAAGATTTCCCTGCAGAGTTCCTTTGGAAGTCTCTGTCATCTATTGGCAGTCTCTCCCATCCTCCATTCTCCAAGAATGGCAAAAACTGCTGATCAAAGCACAAACAAATCCATTGCTCTGTGTAACTTAAGCAGGAGAAGGGAGGACTGAGTTTTCTGTTCCAATTCTGCATTTCAAGTACGGTTTGAACTCACAACTTGTTTTGGAGACAGCACTCTGCAGGTGCCACTGCCTATGCAAGTTAGCAAAAGGCTGGATTCCATGGCAGCTTCTGTCAGCTTCGTATCAATCCAGCAACATAGCAACAGTGAGTGGCGCTACCCAGCCAGCAAAGCCGGCTGTTTCCATTTTCTGGAACTGCCCAGGGTAGCTGGAGCTTTCTGGGAGGTGCGGCACAGGTCTGCACTGAAAGTAGTACCACTTAACCCTGTAAGCTTTTTATCCCCCAGCAGCTCTAGCAAAAACTGCACACAAAAGCTTTATGCATCTCCTATGTTCAAGGTGGGGCTACTGCCCTCGTCTTAAGGCTGAGCAGGTGGAGGGATGTGCTGTAAAGAAAACCAGGTAATCAGGGCCAGAGACAGGATTCAAAGCCTGAACTGCTTCTCTTGATACATGAAACATGTCTGCATTTCTGCCCTATTCAGTGAAGCCTTTGACACCAGCTTTACTCAAGCACGTTCCTGACCCTGAGTCTTACTAGCATATAGTAGTGCAAGTTAATCTTGTTTGCTTGGGCCTCTTGTGTGGATTTTTCAATTCTTGTGGGTCACATCTCGTACCTTCTATCACTTTTTCAGTATTTGTTCCTTGCTGACATATGCCAATAGGCAGGATGGTGGTGTGGTACAATAAATTTGATTAAGGTCTCTATCTCTTCCAATTTTCCATTTCATGCCTCTGTTTTTATCTTTGCAGAGGGAAAATGTTACATCAAACACTTCTTACATTTAAGGAGAAATGTTTTGTCTCTGTGGCTGGGATGTCTTAAAATAAGTGTTGCATCCTCTGCAGTTTCTAGACAAAACCACGTGTGCGTGGGAATTAGACTGTGACCCTAGTACCTTACATCTGAGCTAAACTCCTTCTCAGCAGATTTGCTGTGTCTTGAAATTTGGATAGGATTCTCAGACGGTTCTCCTTCCAGGACTAATAGCTGACACGTGGTGGAATTTTCCATTTTTTCTTATTCAAAACCAAGAAAACCACACCTTCTCCCTGGGGCCTGAAACATATCCATCTGGCTGCTGCTCTGCTCCACTCCGCTTCTCTCTTCACAGAGGGACTTGGGCTGTTCAGCTGCTATAATCCTCCCCTCTCCCCCTTATTCCTCCTACTTCTATACCAAGTTCACTGGTTTTCTGCCACGAGGAGTTAGGAAGAAACAACATGGAAAAGATCAGAAATTTCCGTGTCTTATAAGCAGGCAAAGGACTGCTCTGTTTCCAACAGAAAGCCAGTTGCTCAGTGGGCAGAATACAGGTCTGGTCATTAATTTATGTAAATGGCAGCAGAGCTGAATAGATTTGGAAGTCATTCATTTTCTCAAAGATGTAGGTAAAAAATTGGAGACTCTGACAAGCCTAGATGTTGTGTTCTGTAAGTGAATGTAATCACTGTCTGGTGATACTCTTTCCGAATGGGAAGAGTTCCAGAAAATCCCTGGATTGTTTCACAAATGCCCTGCCATGGCACTGTTAAATATGCTCTATCATAAGTTTTCCTACCTGAAGTATGTGGCTGTCTAGTGACTGGAATTTTAAATAAGGTCTCAGAGACAAACAAAAAAGAGTAGCTTTGCTTTCTCAAATTGACAGCTACTGGTGTTGGACTAGCTGATGCAGTTTTGCTGTGGAAGCTTATTGGGAGAAAGGATGATGCTCTTCCTCAAAGGCTAAGATGCTGTATTTTACTGCATGGGAAGTGGGAAGACCACCATAATATTGAGTTAAAATGGGGACAATGAATGCTGATAAATCCTAATAGCGGTTCCTACAACATCTAACAGAATATAAGTAATGAGCACAGGTCCAGGGAGTGTTTCTGTTGACAGTGGAAGACCTGAAACTTATGGTCTGTGGAACTGGCGCTAAAATTGTCATCCACTTAACAACACTTTGTTAAGGTTGCGTGGCTGTTTGCTAGTTATCAGTTCCATGTAGATCTCTGAAACTTGCTCTACCTTGCTGAACAGAGATCAGGTATTTTCTGTTTCTTTAGAGGGCCCTGGGAATTGCTGCTCCAAAGACTGCACACTTACTGCTCTTAAGTCAACCCTTCAACGCAGGTCTTTTTTTGCTTCTCACTTGTCCTTTTCCGTCATTTTAGGGCCAGTGTCTCTGCTGACCCAAAGCTCCTGTTCATTTTTTTACATTGTGTTTCCAAAGGCTCTGACTTTTCTCCCTGCTTCTGAAAGGAATGGTGCATATTCTGAAACATAGCTGCTGTAATAGATGCAATAGATGATCAATTAACCTTCATTTATCCATAGTGAACATCTAGCCTTTTCAAGGCTTTCATTTCAGGAGCAACCTTTTCAGGAAAAGGGTTTTTGTTTTACTTTTTTGAGACTACCTTTTCCCCCTCTTCATCGCTCATCTCTTAGAATTGAGGCTGCTTGATACATCTTTCTGAATCATGTAAAAAGTCCTGATGGCACAAATGAAGTAGTGCCTTTGGAAATGGAAAAATCTTGTGAAAGGCAGGATGTTCTGCTCGGTGAGTCCCCAGAGTGACTCAAGACATTCAGGTTCATTTCCAAGGCTCTCTGCCTGACCTTGGGCAAATGGATTTGTTCTCTGCTTCTAACAAGAAGGTACTTAAAAAAGGAAAGAAGATGCTTTAAAAAGGGAAAACAAATGGTTTAAATGTGCATCAAGAATAACCATATTTAATTATATGCAGTAACCTGCATACAATTCTCTTCAAGGTAAAATGTTAGGATTATAAATTCTTGGATTACCACCTTGCACAAGGGAACCTTGCCTTCACCTAAACTGCTTGTTTTTAGCTGTAGTAGAAGTCCTGAACAAGAACAAGACTGCAGAGTTAGAAGCAGCCTTTGTTGATGTTTGTATAGCACTAGGAGAGACCCCCTCGGGTTACAACATGCATTCTGGTTCTTCTTTCTTATTTAGCAAAGCTTCCTTTATTCCACAAATGTAGTATATATCTCTTGGGAAGTGGTATTTGTGGGCTCATTGTTTCTTGGATGGGGTAGAAGAGGATGTAGAAGCAAAGACTTTGAGATATTGCATGGCAGATATTATTAAATTGGTTAATTTAATATAGATCTTTGTTATTATGAAGAATGTCAGTTCACTATGTCAAACACATTAAGCAGTCCTATATATTTCTCTCTAGAGAAAATGCAAATCAGATTTAATTTAGATTTTCATTTAGCTTAATGTCAAAAGGCTACCTTAACCTTCCACAACACAAACTTCCTTGGCAAGACCTGTGTTCAAAAACCACGTGAGGAAATGAGTGCACCCAGCAACACACTTGGATCATCAGCAGGCTTTCTGTAAGAATAAATGGAGGAGTAGAATTCCGAGGCACAGATTTCAGTTCTCTGGCCACCAGGAGGAGGAAGTGCAGGGACTATTCGGTCACCATTTAGATGACCTCAAGTGCAGGCTCAAGTTCAATAACAGACGTAGTTCATAGTCTGCACCTTGGGCAGACTATATAGAAAAAGCTAGGGGGAGTGTCGTGGTTTTGGCTGGATTGGCCAACCAGAATGAGAGATGGCCCCTTCCCCCCGCTTCTCTCCAAAGAGAGGAGAGGAAGAGATAAAGAGATGTACGAGTTTAGAAAAAGAACTAAACTACTTTAATGAAAATATTAATAAATAATGAAATAAAAATAATAATAATAATGTATACAATATATACAAAACTGTATCCAGCTCCCAGATGATGATTGCGTCACCAGCAGGCACAGGGAAAGTCCCAGATTGGAGTCAGTGATGGACAGGAGCTGGATTCCAGATCTGGAGTCAGGAATGCTCGGATCGGGATCAAAAGCAGACGAACAGACAGAGTCCTCCTTAGACGCTGGCCATTAAAGAAAGAAACTTGACCCTTTGATCCCTCAGCTTTTATACTGAGCATGATGCAGATGGGATGGAATACCCTGTTGGTCAGTTTTGGGTCACCTGTCCTGTCTGCTTCTCCCTACAGGTGGGACCCCTCTATGCTTTTCCGCTTCCAACCCTCTAACGGGGCAAATAACGAAGTTAGCTGACCTTGGTTGTTATAGCAATAAGTATAAGCAAGAGCCTCTCTGCGTACCATTCCTCAGCATAATCAGGTCTTATCACTCGGAGAGTGAACAGTTTCTGAACAATATGCTGTTAATTTCAGAGTTTAGTCAGTTAGAAGAGGCCCAGCTAAAAAGTAAAATTACAAAACAGTTTACCTCAAACCAGGACAGGGAGTCAAGGGCACAGCTTTAAAAGATTACCAGTAAAATAATGATGGAGCTGCTATCTCACTAGAATCACCTGCTATCCTGGAGAGAGGATTGTAGCATTCATTGAATAAACTTATATTAGAAATAAAACATGAAGTGAATAACAGATCAATGTATCTGCATATAGTATTAACTAACTGAAGTACTCATAAAGAATAAAACACTTACACAGTGAAAGTGAAAATAAGACAGTTCACAGAACTCTGGCCAGATAATATCACACCTCATTAAGCTTTTGGATGTTCTGGACTTACCAATGTAAAAGCTACGATACAAGATGAAGAGCTTATGTCTCTCGCTGTTAAAAGAAACCTTTGACCCAGACCTTCACAAGAAATACAGACAGAGCTAACAGTCTGTGGTTTAGATGTACAGCAATGTTATACATCAGGGAATCACTAAGATTAAAAAAAAAAAAAAAAAGGCGTTATTTTCCTCAAGCTGTTCTGCATAAATAGAGAGAGAAAAAAGAAGAAACAAGTCAAGTGGTGGAGTTTTCTTCCAGACATCTTTTTCTTGTCTCTGGAGTTTCTGCAAGAGATGGAAAACCATGCAATTATACTCTTGTACTGATGAAGTTGTTAGGATGTTTACAGTGGCTTAACAAGTAGTTAGAATTAGCATTTAATTATTCCTTCTTAAACCTAATGGATCTAACTATGAAAAGGCTTTATTTCAGTATGCACTGTAGGTAATAAAGTGTCAATTAGAGTGGGTAAAATCTATAGCCTTTTTGCCAACTTTATCTCATTTAAGGTATCAGAATAGTGCTTCAGTGGGACATGACCAATATTGTTATAGTTCATATCAGCCCTCAGCATGGGACCAATTTCACCCATCCAGTATGTTAAAAGTTCTTTCTATACATGAAATAAGTACATGCTTTTGTGAATCAAATATCCTTGGAGACCATTTAATGCAGTCTCCAGGATTGGGTCCTAGGTCTAGCTTCTGAGAAACTCCATAGTGTCATCCTTGCAGACCATTACTCGCCCAGGAGTGGGCATCATTGCCACAAAAATAAGTCTCTTGAGAGTTGAGTAAAAGGAGAGTTTTGTCCTGATTGGGAGTGAGTGAAGTTGATGGCTGCTGGGGGCTGGTTGCGTAGTTTTATTAGGGGACTTCCCAGAGAACCTTCCAGAAAGGAGGAAATTAATGTGCTCATCAGGAAATTGCTTTTCTGGGAGATGGCCTAATCATTCATATTGCAGAGAGGCAGGCTGCCTTTTGCAGTCTCTCTGCATCACCGTTACCATGCATGCCTGCAGTGTGCGATTGGAGCAGTCTGAGAAATAAGGACAGCATGTCTGCTGGGTCATACTGAGTGTGAGCAATTGGTAACCTTCAGATGTCTGTAACTCAGCCAAGCCTAGGAACGTGCCTGCGAAGAATACCAAATGGCTCCTGCAACCCTGTGGTTGTGTCCCTGTCATAGTGACAGCCTCCTCCAAACGATGGTGGATTGTGCACTGATTTAAAAGTAAATATTTCATGCCTCTGCTGCCTTTTCAGCTTAGGTTTAACATATGAGGACTGCATCCTTTTTTTTTCCCCTCAGGAGCCCAGCTTTAATCCAAAAACTCCTCTCTCTTGTTTTCACACAGGGATCTACCGCACAGAAAAAGACAAAGGCACATTGTATGAGCTGACTTTCAAAGGAGACACAAAACATCAGTTCAAGAAGATTGTTTTATTCCGGCCATTTGGTCCTGTAATGAAAGTGAAAAATGAAGATGTCAATATGGCTGACACACTTATTAATGTCATTGTGCCATTGGCCAAGAGAGCCAGCAAATTTCGGCAATTCATGCAGAATTTCAGGTAGGTTTCCTTTCCAGTGCTGCCTTTGCTTTTTCTTACTTGGAAAGTAAGATGCAATTTCAGGAGTTATCAAGGCCTTAGTAAAAATCATACTACTTTTACATAGCATTTCATTGTGCCACTAAGAAGTAATTTTTGAAATTATGGAGACTGAAAGGCATTTGGCTGCTTAATGCATTGTGACTAGCAGTAAAAGCAATTTATTCCAGTCATCAGGGTTTCTGATTTGCATGTACCTGGTATATGTGTCTCAGTTTGTTTTTTGGGGCACATGCGACTGTGACAACATGAGAATTTCATGCCATTAGTTGCAAAGGAATATTTCTAAGGAAAAAGGAAATTAGTGCTCCCAGCCACTTTTCTAGGCCCTATTAAAGATTAAGGCAACAAGACTCAAGAAGGAAATGTATTTGAAGTTTCAGGGTAGTTACTTTTAAACTTATTTTTCAGCACAGAGATGATGCTTGAGGGAAGAATGTAATTGAGGTGTAGCTTTAAAGACTGTGTTAGCAACAGATACTGGCTCTTACAATGGGATTTGTGTTGCCTAATTACAACCATCTAAAAGTAGGCTCCTTGTCTAAATTAGCCATCTGATAGTTGCCTGTTTAAGGATAGGAGAAATCACCCTCTGGTCATGCTGATCTCTCTGCTGATTAACTGATTAAGATGAACTCTTGCTGACTAAACTTTGTGGAAGTGAGGCATGATGTCTAGCATTATTTCAGATTGGTCCTACCCTTAGGCTACTGGCTTGATCTCTGGTTGATACTTAGATTTCAGTAAATGTTTCTTAACAAAATGCCAAAGATCTGAACTGTGGAATATCTGTTACTAAAAATCAAGGTTAAGAGTAGGGTATGTATAGCTTCTTTAAAATCCCTCTTCTCATATTCTCTTAAGTGCTAGAGTTATTGCCTTGCCTGATCATTCTTCCTGGGCTGGATGGCCTGTTTTAACAGTGTCCTCCTATTAATATAATAAACACTGAGAGTTTTTGCCTAATCTGCCTGAAAGATAGTCATCTCTCCCATCTAACAGAGGCAGTGAGGCCATTTGTCAGGACAAGGATCTCTGTCAGTGAATCAGTGCCCTCAGGAATGACTTCCACGGTTCAGCCTACTCTGCCTTCTCCAGTGGGTGTAGGTTATTGAAGAAAGCTAACTTCTGGAACAAGTAACAAATCTGCCTCTGTTCTCTAGGGAAATGGGCATTCAGCAGGATGGGAGAATTCACCTCACTGTAGTTTACTTTGGAAAAGAACAAATGAATGAAGTCAGAGCAATACTTGAAAATACCTCCAAGTAAGTACCTGAATGTCTGATGTGTGCTGTTCATACACAGCGATCGTACCATGAATTGGAGACTAGATAGCTGTCCAAACTCACAGTTGTGCCAAAAAGTTCTAAACTGCATTGGGAAAAACAGCTTTCTTTCCGTTGTATCAGTTAGAAACAGTGTTATCCTGACAGTCCCATATCTGTGGTTTTGTGATGTTGGGTTTTAGAACCACAAAGCAGATTTTACTGAATTTACCTCAGTGCAGCTTTTTTTTTTTTTTTTTTTATCTCACACTGGTAACTTCTTTTGTGCTTTTGTGAAGTGGCTCTAACTGTTAGGACTGAAAGTTAACTTCCAAAGGCAGGAGCAGACAATTTCAGTAGAGCACACAAGAACAAAATGCTTTTGGCCAGGTCTGGTCTACTGTGCTTGCATAACTGTGTTTGTCAAGATCATGTGGCAGTGTAGCCTTTCGTTATCTCCATGTGGGAGGAAGACCCTTGTATAGACACAGTAATACGGCCACAGGTATTTTATATTTGCCTACTAAAGGTATTTTTGTCCATCTAAACCTTGTTGGGATTTTTGTGAGGTCTACCCAAAGAATCTCTGTGACAGGAATGCTAACTTAGGAGTACACAAGTCAAGCTCTGAATGTAGACATAGTGGAAATCTCCTCAAGACCCAAAGAGGCCATCTCTTCCCTCAAACTGCTCTCAGAACTGTGATGCTATGGATTTCTATGTTAATTGTTTTATATTGGGTTCCTGCCCACACTTGTATTAAGAGCTGGAGGGACAGGGTAAGTTGCTGAGTATTTTCCTTCTCCTAGGTCAGCCAACTTCAAGAACTTCACCTTCATCCAGTTGAATGAAGAATTTTCCAGGGGCAAAGGACTAGACATTGGTGCTCGATTTTGGAAAGGAAGCAATGTTGTTCTCTTTTTTTGCGACGTGGACATATACTTCACAGCTGAATTCCTTAACTCCTGTAGATTGAACACACAGCCAGGTACTGCTACTCATAAAGTGTCTTGTCTTTCAACAATTTTTTACCTATTGCGTGACAGCCTTCACCAGAGTATTCTTGCCTTTGAATTGGTAATGAAGCTGCTGCAAATCATTCTTGAAACTTAGAGAACTAATTAAGACATATAAAAATTCTATTGCTGCTTGGCTTTTGAAAGGTTATAACAGTCCTGCTCCCACTGTGATTGAATCTCTTGCCTTCAGCACCTGTGCTTTCTGGAACAGGATCTTTTTTTTTAATTATATCCTTACATTCACATTCTCATGCAAAGACCATAGGCTAAGTACAAAACTTGTGTAACTTTGTCTGGATTTGCTCTGGCCTGGACAGCATCTTGTAAGAGAGAAGTGTGTTTTCTACAGCTTAAAAAAAAAATAAAAAAATAACCCATTGTAATTTCCAGGGAAGAAGGTGTTTTATCCTGTTCTCTTCAGCCAGTATAACCCCAGTATAATTTATGGCCACCATGATTCCATCCCATCTTTAGAACAGCAGCTGGTAAGTACATGCTTCTCAGAATGCCTGCTTTTATTTGGACAAAGCATTTTTTAAAGGTGCATATGCTCTTGGGTAGCATTTCCCTATTCCTTGTGCACAGTGACTACCACAAGACAAAATTAACTACAGCAGTCACTTTGCTGTGAGTTCTGCAGTTAAGCTTCACAGCGAAGTATCTCGGTACCATTTGTTTAACCCTTGTTTGATATTTTATACATGGAGCCTAAGAATATAAACCATGTCTACTTCTCTGCCAGGAGGGATTTTCTAAGTAGTGAACAGTTCGTCCATGGTGTGCTGTCTTGAGGTGGCAGTCCCTGATCTTGCTCTCATTTCTTCCTTGCACTGAGTAGTTTCTTTGCTTGCATCTTGAAGAGTTGACATTTGTAAAAAGCATAGACATCCTTAGATGAGTCAGTGAAAACAGAATTCCGGGGCTGTCACACTTATTTTCCCACTTACTTGAACACCTACAGTGGCTTTTCCCATCCCACAGTTCATGATTAAACTGCCTGTGAGCAGACTGTGTTTCTGAATTGTACCACGTTGTCTCAGAGTCAAATGACATGCTTCAAGCTGTCCCTTCTGGCTTTAATCTGACATTGACATAACACAGCATAACTGCACTGATTTCCATCTCACCTGCTATCTTTGGTGTGAGAACAAAGTATTATTTTTATAAACATTGCCACAAGGCATACAATTAAAACATGTAGTTAAACCCGGGTCAATCTCCTTGTTTAGAAGGAAGCTGTTGTGAGGAAGAAGCAGAGCACACAGGTGAGAGGTTCACGTGAATTCTAGTGGCAGAGCCATTGCGTGGCACTGCTGCAGATACTATTCTCCATTCTCTTGTGCTCTGGCATTGCATTGTCTTGAAGCTAAAGGGGTGATAGAAGTGGTGGCTTTCCCTTTATATACACCCTCCACTCTTGTTTCTCTCCAGAGTTAGCGAGTCACAGTCCTCTGCCCCCTAGTGCTGGTAAATGGCTGAATTTTCAAATTGAAGCATAAAGCAGCTATGCAGCTTCATTCAGTTCCTCTGGATTAGGTCCCAGCCTGCCCCTCTTACTGCCAGGCACTGCACCTATCAGAACTCATCCTATCCCAGGCTGGACACTGTCTCCGGAGCATCCCAGCTTCTATTGATGTTCTCGCTAGGTAAGAATTAGGGGTGTTGTGAGTCCAGCAACAGTCACAGCTGAAAAAGATCACTAGGGGTCTGAGTCCAATGTTCTGTCATCACCACCCCTATCTTGTGCAATCCCTCTAGAAAAATTAAGAATGAGAGTTTGAAAAGTCCACCAAAAATATTTTAAAATATTTTTTGTCTACTGCTCCCTGTGTTATCCAACAGGTAGCCAGAAAGTCTTTTACTGAAGTGTCTGGAAAATCCTTTCCATTTTTTTTTTTCTCGGAGGAAACTTGTTCTGGTAATACCATGGGATTCATGTTAGTTCTCTCTGATGAGAGCTCGTCATGGATCCTCAGGCTTGTAAGCACTGTACTTAGGAAATGAAGTAGAGTTTAGCTCTCAAGCTAGCATAAATTCCATAAAGTATGTTGTCAGGACTGTGCAAATATTTATAGCTAATATTTGAATCATAAAATCTGATGCTTATGTCAGAAAAGCTTCTTGATTTAAAGAAGTACTGCCAATCGCATTTTTATGTAGATTCTTATATTTTCAGCCCACATTGGTTCCCAGGCATGAGGCCAGATCTATGCTGTTAAAACAAGACAGTGTTAGTTCTCTGTCTTGGTACTCAGGCTGCGGGAAAAAGAAAAGCCTTCAGAAATCTTTGAAATAATTTGATTTGTGCAGCAGCCACTTGCACTAATGGGAAATAATAATGCTAATGCATATGAGGAGCTTGCTGTAAGGGCATCATTATGGAGATTTCTTGTTACAGTGCAGACCTGATAGATACAATCTTTTTTCCTTTTAATTGGCTTCTGCAGTGGCCTGGCTTTTTCAAGGAAACGAGAAATGAGAAAAGAAAGAGATAGCAACATGAGCAGTAAAATACAAAAACAACATTGAAGTGACAAGGGTTATGAACAAAAAGGGGAGGCATGAATGAGAAATCAGGAGAGACTATTTTGGAAGAGGATTTTTTTGGTAAATGCTGGGATTTGTAAATCCAGAAATGGAAATTCTGTCTCCTCATCTTCTGTAACTTTGCCATAAGTGAAGACAAAATTTTCAAAAATAGCTGCTAAGGAGTAGGTTTGTAACCAGACCTTCAAGAGTATGCTGCTGACTTGCTTAGAGGATTTAAATACCTGTCCCAGTCCCTTGAAACTCTTGGATGTCTCACCAGATTGGGTTAGATCACTCACAGACATGAATTATGACCGTAGGGATATCTGGATTGGATATCTGCTTTTGAAAATGACAGCCATGGTTTGTTTCTGCTCTGATTTTCTACCTGTAATACATAATGTTTTTATGGTCCACCTCAGTAATGTAGACTGCACATTCATTATTACAAAGGCTTTTATGGGATGTATATCTACCACCTAACGTATCTGGACTTCTATTTTATCTGGATTTAGCAGTTCTGTAATGGCAAACTGTTCTTACCACTTCCCAAATTTTTGCAAAAATTAAGGTAATGAAATAGCTGACAGTTGTGTGATCAGATTAGAACCACTGTTTTCTTCCAGACTTCTCATGGTCCACAATCCAGATGCCACCATCTGCTGTACAGCAAAGTCTGGCTTCCCTGGTTTACCAGTATGTGTCTTACATCAGATTTGAATCCCACAGATACTAACAATTTTGGAGAATGTTTTGCTTGTGAAGAAGCAAACTCCGGAGAGTGATGTGATATAGCTCCATTTTGTCTACAACAGCAGGTGTAGAGCGAAACCTAATCATTCTGGATCAGGGGGTTTATCCATGATAGCTTATGGCATGGCTGTTTTTTGGGGGGAGAAACATGCAATGAGTACAAAAATTGGTTCAGGACCAGCCGTGGATTTACGTGGAGGAGAATAAAAGGGCAGTTGCTCCTATTTCTGACCACATTCAGGGACTTGTCTGCTGCTCATACTGAAAGCATTTCTGCTCCTATCTAAACATGCCTTTCCCTCCATGCAGATTATTAAAAAAGAAACTGGATTTTGGAGAGACTTTGGTTTTGGGATGACTTGCCAATACAGATCTGATTTTATCAACATAGGTAAGAAAAATAAACTCCAATCCCTGTGCCTTTTTACTGAAACATAGAAAATGGTGATCCACTTCCCTTTCCTTGGCCGGTATGTCTATGCCTCTAATTTGCAGCAGTGCTCTGGTTAGATGTTCATACTATTCCTCAGTGCCATAGAGGTTACCAGAATCTAGGCACTGCTCAGTACAAGTGAAGCAATTTTGTCTGATAGTGGAAGATTTGAAGCTAAGAAATGTGGGTGCTTTGGTGTTGGCAGAAAGTATGGCTGTTTTAAAGGGCTGACTGGAGCCAGAGAACAGCTGTAATGCAATTAATAGCATAGAGTTTGCTAGTATATATTTCTAGATTTATTTTGGATTTTTTTTGTGTCAGGTGGCTTTGATCTAGACATTAAAGGCTGGGGTGGTGAAGATGTACATCTGTACCGCAAATACCTTCACAGCAACCTCATCGTGATCCGAACGCCTGTCAGGGGTCTCTTCCATCTGTGGCATGAAAAGCAATGTCTGGACGAGCTGACCCCAGAGCAGTACAAAATGTGCATGCAGTCCAAGGCCATGAACGAGGGTTCTCATGGCCAGCTTGGGATGCTTGTTTTCAAGCAAGAGATTGAGACACACCTGCACAGAGAGAAACTGAGCAATAAGAAGACATGAAGCCAGAAAGGGAGGCAAAAAGCCTCTGAATTGGACTATAAGGTGTTTTGGAAAAGAGTTGCTAACAAGAAAACAGGGGACAAGACTGAAAGGATGGAGATTCCAGCGGGATGGCAGCAAAAGAGGATGAGGGAAAGTGCTTATCCTCTCTTCTGTTTTGTTCTTAATAGGGCTTTTAAGCATGCCATTAGCCTGACTGTTCAGCACTTGCTTCTGGGAGAGACTTGAACAATTGATGAGATTCAAGGTCACGAGACAATGAACATTACATAAATATGTGGTATTCACAATAACAAATGGATGTGCTCTTCCATTGAAATGTTTGTAAGATGTGTACAGTTATTTAAAAGATTGACCCTTTGGTGGGACAATAATAATGAGTTATTTTCTAAATCTAACCTGACATATCTAAAAAGGGCTGTTTTTGAATAAGTACAGAGGTCTTGCTCTGAGAAGGACATCTTATTGTTAATGATGGTTAAGCTGGAGTGACCAAAAATCTTCTTCCCTTAAGGGTCTGGGGCGGGTGGACAGCAGCAGTGCGCTCGCTAACAGGGTATTCCCAGTTCAATCAGAGACAAGAGGCATATCAGAAAGTGCTTTCTAAAATTTAGAAAGAGAAAGCCCTACTGGTCAAGTGTGATGTTTCAAAAATGCTGGAGGGTAGTGTTTGTTCTCTTCTGTGAACAGTGAACAAAAAGCAATGAGCCATGTCTGTATCACATGAATCAGATGGTGTGTTTCTGCTTTAGAATACCATAAGTATCTCAAGATTTATTTTTAAATGAAGTTTGTTTTGCTTGGGAATTATTTTTTCATACTTCAGGTTTTCTACTTCTAGCCTTACTAGGAATACAGCCTTCCAACGCTTGGAAAATGATCTGCAGATCTGTGTTTCCTGTGGATGGGAACTGGGTTCAGATAAGTAAAGTGATTTTTCTACACGACCTGGGTGCTGGAAGGCAGAAGCTTTACCATGCTGAAGAAAAGGAAATGCATATCAACTTGCAGTACTGATTTAGCAGGAGGCTTTAAACTCTGAATGTCACATACCAAAACTGATGAACATTTTCTGACTTTATACCAAAGTATTCCTTCTAAACCAAATATAAAATCTTGCCTAGGGCATAGCAAGCTTTTTGTAATTAAGAAAATAAATTTTTGTGATGGATTACTGGACCCTGCAAATTCTGTTATGATAATTATAAGTGCATCCTAAAAACCAGTCTCCTTCTTAACAGATTTTTTTTTGATTGCCTAAAACTGTTGAAAGCATGAGTTACTGCTCTTATAAAGCATTCTCTTTTATTGCTGACTGCTGTTTATCATTTTAATATATACTACCCAACAAAAACTGCATGGGCTCGGAAATCCCATTTGCTTACCTAAATGCTGTTTCCCTGAGCAGTCTCATTGTTTTATAGCTTCAGATTAATTCAAGGTAGTCTGAAACTAGATTCTAATTTGTTTTTTAGCTTGTAAAAGCTGGGGGAAGAAATATGCAAGATAGCACTGAACAATGAATAAAACATTATTTGTCACGCCACTGTGCAGTAGGAAGAGCACTTACGGACCTCTTTTGAAACCATTGCATGCAGAATCTGCAGACAGAGATCATGCTACTGTAAGTACCTTTTCCCTTGACACGTGTTTACATGTGTTTGTCTTTTGTTGGATGCAAATGATCTGCATTGGACTTTCCTTGCAAATCACCAAATGTCCAAAAACGCTGCACAAGTACAAAAACAGTGGAAACTCCATATGCTTAAAAAAACACACCCCAAATACATCACTTACCATAAAAACTTCAGCAATAACTCAAGTAGGCCCTCCAGACAACTTTTTTCTTCCCAGAATGCATGATAAATTGTTTATAAAGGGCTTTGTTTTGATGGAGTAACTTCACAAATATTACCAGTAGGGAGAGACAGGCACCACTTGTTGAATGCATATGAGAGCTATGGTAACTGAACTCCAACATGATAGTTGTTCCTACAGTCCCACTTAACCTGAATTTGAAACTGGGTGATGTATATTATGAAAGTTGCTTAATCATAACCTGCATCAAGCCTAGTCTTAACCATTGCCATGATGTTTTTTCATTATCTTCCCTTAGGTTTCCCTAAGCCCTCAGTAACTTAATCTGACTTTGAGGTTGGCCGCACTTGTAGAGCAGGGCTAGACCAGATGGTCTCCAGATGTACTGTCAAACCTATATTAGTCTCTAATTCTAAGCACTGTGCACCTGTAAATTCAACACTTTGTTACTTTGAGTACCTTAGCAAGCATGTCATCCAGCCCCTGTCAGAGTTTCACAAGTTATGTTTTTAAATAGCACCTTTGTGATTCTCTTGCACGTCCTTTTCCACAGAGATGCTGTTCCTCCTGCCAGGAATAATATTATCTATGCAGTTCCTGTTCCTTGGCTACAGAAGCCAGTTTGGCAAGAGGTGAGACTGAATCAGTGATGGAGAGAGCCAGCCCACAGTCACCTCAGTGATGTGTGGGAGAATCTAATCATGGCAGAAGTCTGGCAGGGCTCTCTTAAAGGTGGAGACTGCACTGATACGAGAGGTGAAGACCAACATGAGAAAGGGCAGCTGCTGTTAGCTATGTTTCTGTGAGCCAAGTGGAGCTGTAACAGGTCTTCCAGACCAGCTAGTAAAAAAGATGAAATCCAAAGAGAGCAGCCACAGAACTGTAGTGTTGATTCTGTGTGTGATTCGGTTTGCCAGGCAGCTCTCTACCTTCCTTGTCCCAGAAACAGCTTGTGATCTTTTTCAGAATGGCAACAGACTGGATCTTAGTCGGGGAGGGAATAGAGATCACCCTGTGTAGACAGGGAAGCCATATAGGGACTCCTGGCTTTAATTTTTGGCAACTGGCTAAAGATATAGAGGCATGGGGCAAAACAAATTGCCATATCCTTCCAGGTGTCATGATCTCTCCAGCAAGCAATTTTCAACTGTGACTACTCTTGTAATCCTTGCACAGCATCCCTTGAAGAAAGAAAGATTCCAGAGAGAAGCTCCCCAAGGCAAGCCAGCACCCTCAATTCCCAACAACTCCAAGTCATCCTTGCTCCACAGACTTTCAGGGTAACTACATTTCAGAGCAATAGAAGTGCCAGTCTTGAGGGCATCTGTTCTGGCAAGGGGCAGTCAGTGCAGTAATCTAAATGTGTAGGTATAAAACTCCAAGTTTCTTCCCTCACAGCAGACAAGTGAAGCTGGGAGTCTTTAAAAGACTGAGGCATGATTCTCAACCATGTGGGACAGACGTGAATACTGACAGTGGCTTTCCCTGGGGTCTATTGAGCCAACATTTGCAAATAAGTAGTTACAATACAAAGGTATGTGAAGCTACTGGTCCACAAGCCAGCAAATCAAGCCCTGGGGAGTTCCACTGTAAATCTTAGAGCTAAAATTGACCATGTCCTGCAGTCCTGCTGTGTCCATGCCAGATCAGCCTTATTTCTGTAAGTTAATGCCCTGCCTCCCAAATTGCTTTTTTAAATAAGACTTTGTCCCTGTCTTTACCAGGCCATAGGTATACAGAACACTTTGTGATTTGTCCCCAGCAGGACAACAGCTATGGCATGTTCTTCACATGAGAACAGGTGATAACTTGTCTCTAAGATGTCTGAATGACCTTTCATTTAGGCCTTATTTTTCAAAAGAAACTGTTCATGAAGAGACAAGGAGGGGCTTTTTTCCTCTAAAATAATCTAGCATCCCCTCTCATGATTGATGCACGTTATGTTGAAAATATCTCTTTGATACATGTGATATAGTGCTCAAGAAGCTCCTTAAGTCATTTGCCCTGACAGAGTGTTGTTACTTTCAGAATCTCACTTTACGTTAAGGCTTTATCTCTAGCAAGTTAAACCTGCTGTAATTGGAGTGCAGTTACCCCCTCTTTCCATTAATGGAAACCACCTGTCAGCGGAGTTGCAGATGATTACAACAATTTATTTTAATCTGCATTCTGCAAAACGCAGATCAATATAAGCCTGCTTTTTGACTGCTTCCTCAAGTTAAGCAGAATAGCCCTGATCCAATAGAAAGGGAACAGGTAAAGAACTGAAAGAAGACTGACTCTTGTTCACTGTTTGAGGATTGCATCTCTAAAAAATTATGTTAGCAGATCCGCACCACAACCCTCAGCTGTACAGTTTGTCATGTGCAACAACATGTGTGAATCTGGGTGAAGATTATATGATTCTGTCCAGTCTCTGCCCCAATATTCTGAATTATGTATTTAAAGAGCAGTGTTAAGAGATAAGAAGAGAGAACGTTATGTTGAAAGAACAAGTTCTATGTCAAAGTTTACACCAGATGCATCTCCGTAATATGGACACAACTTACAATAAATAGCTCCTTTTGGAAAATAGCATTCTTTACTGGTGAACACTTTTCTGTAAAATGTACTAATACTGATACAGGCACTGCTTCTTAGATTTTTTTGGGCTCTATGCATGTGGTAGTCTTTCATACAAATTCCTGTATCCCTTCTCCTTTCCCTTTCAAAAGGTTAATCCTTCTCTGTGCAGAAAGACCAGTGTGGGATGTAAATACAGGTTAAAAAGTGAGGATCTATATTCAGAGACTAAAGGAGTTAAAAAATGCACTTTTCATTAAAATCCCTCTTCATAGAGAACACCCTTCACTGAAAGGCACCCAGGGTTTGCTTGGATATTTGACTTGAACATCCTTGATTCCAAGAGCACAGCATTTTACAGGATTAAGCTTCACATTATGAAAATTACTATATCAAGACCAATTCACCTCTCCAAGTTGTTTTGTGCCTTCAAGAAGGTAGGATCTCATTCAACTGCAGATACTAATCTGTTGCCCAGATGGCACACAACTTTTCATTCAAGAACAAAAGGCAGCTAGAATACTGAAGTCCCCCAGGAAATCTGCAAAACCCCACTGAAAATAGGTGGCAGTATCTCGCTGTTCAACTGATTACTTCACCATCTCATTCAGTCCATTGTGTGGGATACATCCAGGTGCTTTGCAGCTTGCTGGGCAGATGCATCCTTTAACTCAGTTGATAGGACAAGCCCACACCAGTACTTATCCTCCCACTGCTTTGTTGTGAAGGATATAAAATAGAGGCACTTATGGCAACCGTTTCAGTTAAGTATCGTCAGCTCTGGTTCGAAGTTCAGTCTTTGTGAATACAAGCATGGGGCTGCACAGCGAGACCGGGAGGTTCACTCAAAGAGAGAGATGTAATCTGGTTCTTGGTCCTCTTGGCCACATGGGTAAAGCAACAGCTCCTTCCCCAAGGAAGTGATGGGTTCATCCTGTTGATAAAGGTTACAATTAAACACCACCTTTCAAACAGACCCTACCTATCACAATGTCACGGGGTGGGCAGCAGTCTCGCTGCCTCTGTTATGGTATGGACTTCTTCATCCCACTGTGTGATACAGGTCAGTGCCCCGGGGAACCTGGAGAAGGACCCACATGGCTGACCTCTGTCTTCATGAAACAATGTCTGTGCTTGGTGCAGTAACACAGTGACACAACTCTGGCAGTTCTCAGAAAGAGCTGTGCTCATCTCGCAGGCAACTGCAGCTTCTTTGGCATGAAATCCTGCCTTGCCTAGAAAGTGGTGGAGCAAGGACTGTGCAGCATGCAGGTAAACAGGACGGGGTAGTTTGTGGACTGTGCTCCTGGCTGTGTTCGTGGGAGGGACAAGGGTGGATCCTGGAGTACGCACATGCCCTCTGCTCGGGAAAGCCCTATTCTAACAAGGGAATTCCCTGATAGTACAGTTTCTGCTTCCCATCTTGTTCTCCACCCTAACAGCAGATGCATGGCAGGAACTTGCCTTCTTTCGTGGTCACCGAGTGGGTGATAAGCAGAACCTACTAGAGCACTTCAGCCGAGCAGGTGCACCCTGACCACGTCTGCTGCACTGCAGGGGGTCTGTAGGATTCTTTGCAGACTGTGGGCATGGCTCTATCTTTAATATAAATACGCGCAGCCAGGCTTTAAATCCTCTGGCTCTGGTACCAATAGACATATAGCTCCTGCTTTCAACCCTTTCAGCCTGAACTGTGAAATCCATGCAAGAAGCACGTTCAGGTAGCCCAGGTAGAACTCCATATAGCAAATGAACATAGATATTTTCCTTGTGTGCAATTTTGTTTAGCCATGCCTGCATTAGGCTAGGCTCTTATTTAAAAGGAACACGGATTTTAAATGAACCTTTAGGCAAAATGATTGTCCTGTCCCTGGGCAGATCTTACAGTAAAGTAATGAATAATCCATCTGACCCTCTTTGGAACCCGTGTAACTGCAGTCAGTGCTAGTAAACAATGCTGTTGTTATTCTTGCAAGAACCTGTCAGCCTTCTTCCCTTCTATTTTTTATCTTTGCTCAGACCCCACAACCATGGAGAGAATCCAAAAAAAAGGAGTCTGCGTGAGTATGCTGTCACCTTATCAGCATTTGTGTAAGTAACTTTAGCCCTGTGTGCAAGGTGTTCTGTGTGCTTGAGGGGGAGTGAGTCCGGTCTAAGATGTTTGAGATGTATTAGGTCTCCTGAGATGTACTTATCAGGCTGGCATACCCTTCTGGAGCAGCACACAGGATACCCAGTGCCAGCTAAAATGGGTCTAGTTACCTACTTTAAAACAACTGAATCTATTCTTTCTTCTTTTGAAGTGCCCTGAAGCAATTAAACAAGCAGTTAATGAATGCATTGCTAGACATTCACCTTGTGGTAGTCTACAAGGTCAGCCAGCGTTGAATGTTGTAGCTGGTCCACTCCAAGGAAGCTGTAGGAATCACCAGAGGCATCAATGAGGAAGTGTTTACATCCTTCCACAGACCGATAGGAGAGCACGTAGCCTTTGATTTTCTCGCTGACCCGGACCAGAAAACTCCCTGGTAATGTTTTACTCAGAAGCTCCTCTGCTTTCTTAGAGGTTAGGATACCTGTTCAAAACCAAACCGCAAAACTGAAGGGAGAAAAGCATTTGTGCAAGACTGGCTGGAACAGTTCTCACAAGAAAACAGCTTTACTACTTTAAAACTGGTCCATGGCACTTCCATCCCTTGCATTGTTTTCTTGCCCAGTAGCCCAGGAAGAACAGTATTACCATTACTAGTAACAGTCCATGGCCACATGCTAACTGCCTTATGTTAACTGTTCCAGACTCGGCCGATGATGAATGATAAATGCGCAGGGCTCAAAAGGACGGTTTCCTTGTTATGAGAGTGAATGGTATGGCAGTGTGTTGTATATCGATACCTGCACAGACAGTTATCATAGGTCCTGTCAGAAAGCTATGCAAACATTGAAAGCCCCGTTACAAGAGGATAATGCTTTTGTTGTTGCAGTCTTGGATCAAAGGGGTTTCCAAAGCAAGGGAGATGGATGAGATCACGATGACCCATTAGAAATAGGATGGAAAAGTGATGGATGATGATCACATCTGGACCTGGGACCAAGGATGAGTGGGGACGAGGTGTGCCCAAATCTCTCTCACCCTGGTCCAAACAGTTACCAGGGTGACCATACATCCAGTACAGGGAGGCAGGGGTGGCAACGAGGTACAGGGTAGTTTGAAGATCTGGCCTCTGTTCTAACACTTTATCTTGCCCTTTGTCATAATGCTAAACTGCACTCATAGATATTTTAAATGGAAGACCTAGCCATCTTTGAAGAGCTCCTGGGCCCAGCCTGTGGCAGCAGCCATGTTAGCAGAAATAAACCCTTGAAGCACCAGGTTGAGGCAGAAACTCTTGGGACTCACCATGGAACCAAGGCGCTATCGTGTCCTTGGTTTTCTGATAGCCGGCTCGGAGAGGGAATTGCTCCTCTTTGAACCATTTGATGATGCTTTCCTCAGTGGAATTGGAGATTGTCCTCTGGATTCCCTCTTTCCTGTTAGAAAAGACCGTGGTTTGTGCATTAAGTTCAAATGACAGCTTTTGAGTCCTTGGCAGGACTTACCTTTTGTTCAGGATGTTAAGAACAGCCCTAAACAGAAGGTAGCTGTCAGCAATATTATATGTTTTTCAGTGGACACCCAGCATAGAAGATGTATGCACTCCAGGCTTAGAACACTCTACTAAATAAATCTTTTAGCCACCAGGGTTGAAAAAATAAGCCTCATCACACCGTAGGCTGGAATATAACTAGGCTCTGTACTTTTCCCTGTGGGGTGACTCTTCCATGTGAGGAGTAGAGCTAACCATTCCCATCTCAAACATTCCATGCTAGAGCAGAAGAATTTCACCCCTTCTTCCCTCCACAGTGCACAAGGGTTTTCTTACCTAATCAGTCTCCCATTTGCTACCACAGGAGGTAGAAGTTTAGGCTTGGGAGGGAGAGGCGGATATTGGAGTGGTCGCCGATCTCCTGCTGTTGCACCCTTGGAAATATCTGCCTGCTTCCCTCTGTGGATGCCCTGCAGTGAAAGCCTCCTGTAGTCGTCCCTGGCCTGCCGTGCAAGGGAGCGTCTCTTCTCATCTGCCGCCTTGGATTTCCTCACTGGAACAAAAAAGGAGTCCTACAGGAGTGAACAAGCAGGCAGGTTTTAAGCTTGCTGCCCTTTGGCTGTCTTCCTGCTTGGTGAAGTGGAAGAATAACCCATTTCACAAGGTGAAAGATGCACTCAATTGTGAGACTGTTTGCCACATTATCTCCCATCGCTTTTGTGCATCTGCTACTTAACAGGGTCCAGTTTTTATTCCTTCAAGAGATTAAAAATATGGGTTCTTGTTGGGCACCAGGTCCCTTTGTACTTAGAGACTGATTGGTTTTGTTTCAGATGCTGACTCCTAGTTCAGACAGATTTCTGTAGTGTCTTTCATGTGAGCTGGCCGGGGGGAGGGTGTATGAAATAAAAGCTGCTGAAATGACCCCAAATCAATCCTTTGAAGGATTTGAAAGTGCTGATCATTTTTTGAGGGTGAGAGGGTGTCTTGCTGAAACTGTTATGGAAAGTGGAGAACTTGGTTGGGTATTTTTTTTTTTTTTTTTTGCTGTAAAAGTGCCTTGATTGTCTAGGTCCAGCTCATCCTGGAGTCTGTAGGAGTAACCAGCTCTCCGGCCAGTCTGAGTTAGGTTAGTTTTTTCCTTGCTTTCGTAGTCAACTTCAGAGGGGATTTTTTTATCAGTAAGAATACTAAAACCCCTGGCCTGAAGTGGAAACAATTGGTAGTACAGCATTGCCATCTACTGAGCAGCAGGGGATGAACTGGGAAAAAAATGTGTCAGGTTCTTCTTTAGGAAGTATTTGGCAGCAGTGATGGATGCTACTGCAAGTCTCATACTCTTTATAGTTCTCCTTCCTATCACTGGGATTCATTACATGAGACAGTGCAGCAGGGCTCTGCTTAGGTGGGATCACGCTTGGATGACAGGGAAGCCCTTTTTACTTAGTCCCTATCACCCATTACCCTTGTCCTCAAGAGCAATGGTTACTGCAAAGTCCTACAAAAGGCCAACTTCTAGTTTAAAATTAATTATCCTGGCTATACTCATGTGGTTCCTATTTGTTCCTTGTTCTAATATAGCATCTGTAGGAAAAAATTTCCACTTCCCTACTCAACCCTAGTCTCAATGCTGTGTGGACTCATAAATATTTCTGATAATGCAGCACTGTATTTCTTGGCAGTACTTTCCACCCACCAACCAATTATTCAGTTCCAGTGTGGCAGGCGAAGGGCTGAGATGACCCCACAGAGCCCTAGGATTTCTCAAGCCCCATAGGAAAAGATCATCCTACGATCTTACAGGATTCCTGCCATTCAGGTTCATTCTCATCCGATCTCTGCAGCGCCCTCTGGTTCTCCAGGCTGGGGTGGCTCTGTGGTATTGCCTGCTGGGGGACTGTGGTCTCTTCTGAATTTCTCCTCTGTGCTTCCTTCGTCTATGAAAGAAACAGTATGTTCAGCTTTATCCCAGCCTAGTTTTAGCCCTGCTTTTTAGCTAGCCTTGAAATACTGTGAACTCCATTTATTGTGAATCCCTCTGGTTTCAACAACATACAGATGCTCTATCTTCACTGCAAGTGACAACAGAGGAAGTAAGGGAAAGCAGTCTACCAGAAATCATCAGGAGCATCTCCCTGTGCTGCTCCCCGGTCTGCCAGCCTGGCCTGCTTTGTATCATCTCCAAATCATCACACTGTACATGAGGAGCATGGCAATGCTGGATAAAACTGGTCCAAGAGGTGAGGACATTCTTGGGTCATGTGAGGCTCTGAGGGGACTCACTCTGACTGGGACTCTCGGATAAAGTCTGGGCCCCACTCAATGTGTTAGGAGCATCCTACGTTGCCACTTACCTGCTGGAAGCCACGCTTCCTCACTTGGCAGTCTGCCAGCATCTGGTGAATATCCCTGGTTTCCCTCTGGGCGAAGGAAAAGAGCAGTAAGAAATTAATGCGGCATTTGGACCGTTGCTCTTTTTTGGAGCAATAGGTGTTTAATGCGGAAGTAGTGATGTGACACATATGTTAACAAATTTTGGCAGCCTTCTCTGAGAAACATTGGGGTTTTTTCATCATATTAGGCCTAATATGACATGGGAGGAGAGCTCAGGGGCGTCAGGATTGTCATAAGCATGACTAGATTTGCTAAGCGATGCTCCCAAATCCTCCCAGGGAGCAGTCCCTTCCCTCCCTCCCTCCCTCTAAAGCAAGCCCTAGCAGCACCTGCCATCCATGGCTTTACCTGCCTGTGCTTGTTTGCGGCTGTGGCTGGGCTGCTGCAAACCCCTGCTCGTCAAACTGACCCAACTAGCTGCATATCTCATGTTCACTCTTCCCTGCAAACCAGTCTAGCTACCCTGGCAGCAGTCGCTAGCTGAGACCTGCCTTTGAAGACAAACAGTTAGACTTGTCTTTTGGCAAATACCCACCCACCTCCCCGTTGGACCCAGACTGCCTGCCACGGCACAGTAATGAGTTAACTGTACTACACTGCTTACCAAGGACACGCTTTGTTTTACCTCCATCACCTACTTGGCTAATATTTAATATGAACATGGCTTTCCAATTTCCCTCTCCTTGACAGGAAACGAGGAAATTCAAGTGTGTGTGTGAAGCAGCTTGTTTTCTTAGATCAGCCCTCTGTCCCCTGCAGCAGACAAAGCACAATGCCTGGATCCCTCAAGTTAAATGGGAACTAGATCTCAGAGAAAGAACTTTAATGACCAAGGTGAGAAAAAGCCCCTCTCCAGGCCTAGAAAATGCAACAGTGGTCTTTGGTCTGGATCCCTCCTTCTCACAGCAAAAGCCCCAGAAACCTGGGAAAAATCACTAATAATATAATGACAGAGAACAAAAGCAAAATATACAATCCTCCTCTATTTCCATGTGCAAGATTTGGAAAGGGGTTTAGATTTTTTTTTGGTGGTGGTGGTATTTTTGGTCTGGGGGGGGGGTTGCCTTTTTTTTTTTTTTTTGCTAGCTGTGACTAATAGCTTCCTTTGAAAAGAAAAATCTCCCACGTAGTTGCTCAACTTCAGCAAACAGTGCTAAGAAAAACCTTGTGTGACTCAGAGGCTTTTGATAAAGGAGAGAGCCACTCCAAATTCCCTTCAGTATTTTAGTAGCAGTGGGAGAGGCACTTTGCCAAAATCGAAACTTCAGTTATCATGCTTTTTATATTGACATACGGACTGGCTGTATAATAAAAGAATATATATTCATACAAGTTAGCACCAAAAGGCTGAATGAAGACTCTGCTGAATGAGATTGGACTTCTCTCATTGTATTGGCAGGGTGTTCTGTTCCTTCTGTTCAACTTTGGTTGCATGGGCAGCTAATTTAACTCATCTTTTTCTCAGTTCTCTGCAAATGGATTTTTGTAGCCATTAAAAAGTAGAAAGCAAAAGCAGACGCTGCATTTGGAGTTGTCCTGTGCTGTCAAGGTCATAAGCTATTTTCTAACTTTTTTAGAAGACCAAAAACAGAGAAAAAAGAACCTCAAATATGCATGTCAGAGGATGCTGGTAACATTATCTTCATCTGTTCTTTTATACAAGCAGATGATTTGTCTGACAATTGTGGCCTTGCATGTACAGATCCTGGAACAGCCTCCCCGGTCTTGCCCCTAAAGCCATCCAAACTAGCCACAGAGCAGGAGGGAAAGTACTGCGATCCCTTGTTTTACCCGTGGAAAATGGAAGCAAAGGAATCCAGAGCAATTTATGTGTTGGTACAGAGCAGATTTATCCCAGCTGAGAATAGCAACTGGAGCTCCTGAGTCTTAAGGAAGGATGTAACAGCACGGCTTCTTCTCTGACTACAGAAGAAAAGCCTTAACAGTTAGCTCACTTTTTTTCTTCTTCAAGTATCTATTTACAGCAACCAGGATTTGCTGCACTTCCTAGTCTCAAAGCACACATTTCTGATAGTTATGGATAAAAGGGGGAAAACTACCTTTGTGAGCTCCTGGCTTTTTCCTGTTGTAGCAGCAGTAGTTTTTCTCCCACCTTCCTCCTTTTCCTCCACAGTGCTCTTTATATTCCCATGAAGATCTGTCTCTCCCGGGACTCCTGGTTGTGGATGTAGAGACCGTGTTACAGAAAAGTCAGTCTCTCTGAAATGCAAGAGAGAGAGGACTTAGGAACCCAAGGGAGCCACTTCCCGCTCTCTGAGCATCTTGCGAGGAAGATGCACATGAGCAGAGCAGTGCTGCGATGAAGGAACATGCATGCAGGCAGCTATCATATCTCCAAATCAGGTAGGTGTAATAATTAAATCAATGACTTGTAGTGAGTAACTGTCATCCTGCTGTACACGGGCACCTGTCGGTGAATCAGTGCAATCCAAACTCATCATCTGCTGTGATAACAGAGCTAGCATTTCCTGCGGTTAGCAGAGGGTACCGCGCAGGAGCCTTATCATGAGAGGCTCGATGAGCCGGGGCAAGCCTCAGGCTAGAGCTGGTATCTGCCAGCATTGCATGTACTCGCAGAAAGGCAAAATTTGCCTGCACCTTCTGCCTGCAAAGTCGAGTGTGACAGTGGTAACCACAGCTCCTACAGAGAAGACTCCAGCCTCTGGTTTCCTAGAAATTCCTTCTCCTCCCTGTCTGCCCACTGAGTCCTCCAGCTGAAGGGTGCTTACCTGCCCTCCTTGCCTTGCTCTCTTGCTAACCGCTTTGCCCTTTGGGCCTGGATCTCTTCACAGATGGCCGCGTACGATTTATCTGAAGGATGCTCACCCATCACCCAGACCCAGACATCGTTGTCAGCGCCAAGCTTCCATGTCACCGACTTCCCGTTGGCTGGAAAAGAAGCAGTTCTTTGGCAAACACTGTTTGCTTGGCAGCTCCGTGCAGGGCCTGTGTCCCACTTGCTGTGCCCTCCTGGCTGCTGCCGGTGGCAGAGCCTTTCCAAAAGCAGCCGGAAAGTTCAGCTGGGACGCAGCGCACACCTCCCGTTTTGTTCCACAGTACTGAAGCCAGGTCAGTGAAGGAGCCACTTCTGAGTCTGGGGGCATTGGAGAAGACTCACCACTGTCTCCTTTCTTGCTTTAATTCCTTGCCACTGCTCTCCCCAAACTGTGTGAGGGTGAACTACCCGCAAACAGAGTACATGGGGGAGAGCTGGGAGAAGAGTGCTATCTTCCTAGCAGCCGGCATGCTGGCAAGGGGACTTCAGTCTAAAGGCACAGCAGGACCCCCCTCCTGCAGATCTGGTGCCCCAGGACAAACGTTCAAGTCCGCGATTATTTCATAGACAGATTCAGAGGCCCCATTTAGTGGGAAATTTAATGAGATGCATCTCCCGGGGGCAAGTAAGCCCTGTCTTGCCAGCTAGGGGAGTTGAGCAATCTGGTCAAGGACAGTGTCTGGGCCTGGGAGTAAAACCATTGCGTACACCATCACAGGTTGGGTTTAGTTCCAATTTGGAAATACGACTATGATTTGTCCCTGGGAGAAAAAATTACTCTAAGGACATATTACCTCCTACTTCTAGGGAGCAGTTGACTTGGCCAGAGGGAGAAGCAGCCGGCAGGCAGAGACTTACCTTTTCTTGGCAGTGCCTTCTTTGCTGAAGTCTTGTCCGCAGCAGCTTCTCTTTCCTCCCACCGTCTGATCTGTTCCTGCCTCATCTTGAAGAAAAGGATCTGCTTCTGCTCCTCACTGAGTTCTGCCAGCAGGTCAGGATCGATGTACATGTCCGATAATATCTGTTTCAGCATGGCTGGAGGTTTCAGTTACACGCGTTTGTGGCGATGATCTCCAGGGATCAGATCCTCTTCGTGGCTCCAACAAGAAAGAGTCCCTCCCCGCCTGAGCCTGGAGCAGAAATGCAGGCGTGCCAGAGTAATTACACTTCTGTCTTTTTTTTTTTTTTAGCTCAGACTTCCTGCACAGACCAAAAAAGTAAGTAAGTAGCTTAAAACCTGCTGTTAAGATTCCTTGAAATAAGAGGTGAGCTGGGCTCCCACGCAGTCCCTGCCCACTCTGCAGGGAGAGCTGGCCAGAAGGGACAAGTCCTGGACTGGGAAGGTTGTGTTGATACTCTGATAAACCCAGCTGATAATATATCAAAAGAGAGAGAGCGCTGCCTGTTACAGTCATCAGAGGTGTGGCTTGGCTGTGCCCAAGCAAACATTCCTGCTGGGCAGGGAATCAATGAACCCATGACTAGACGACTCCGCCTCCTTTCAAAGAGGAAGACTTTGATGATCAAAGCCTGCCTCGTTTTACCAAAGAAAGATGGGGAGGGCTTTCAGTTCTGCTTTTTGAGGTGGGAGTGGGAATTTTGGGGTGCTCCCATTCATCAAAGACAGCCTCACAGCAAATGAAGGGAGTGCAAGTAGCGCAGCTGGTTTGAAGAAAGACAACTTGGATGGTCAGCAGGTTAGGAGCTGAGGCAGCTCCCGGTCTGACACGTCTTGCTGATGCACCTTGCCCACGTGGTGAGCCTGGTATGGGACATCCCTGTCTGACAGGATGAAGCAGATGGGGAGAAGGAGCACCCCTGTTCCTCTCCAGGATGCCAGGTCATATCTGGTGCACTGGCAAAGTACTAACACCCACGCAGCTATGCTTTGTGTCCATGAATTTATGTTTACAACAGAGGTTTCACTGAAAAACTGGGAGCTCTCCTGTCACTTGGGAAGGTACCAAATGAGAAAACAGAAGTGTGGACCAAAGACCTTGAAACCAACTCTTTTCCTTATCTTATCTGGATAAACTCAGGGAGATCAGGAGGCTGGTTGGCAGCACTTCTGATGACACGGGAAGGCTGACAGCAATGTATGAAATGCAACACCAGAGCAAGGTGACTGGCTGCCTGGGGGTGGCAGGGGCTTTCTCTTGGGAAATATTGCTAGCAGGCTACAAGGAAATTAAGGTAGTGGGATTACTTGTGTGCTTCTGCAGAAATACTGAGAGTCTAAGGAACAAGCATGCTAAGACATAGCACAGTAGGTGGGAAGGGGGGGCGTTGGTGGGGCAGTAATGTGGAGGTACGTAGACATGGCAGAAGGACCTGTGCCAGGTCCTGTGAAGTGCGAGTACATATTAAATCCTGGATTCAAATCAATTAACCATCTTACAGGAGAGGGGCTGGATCCCTAGGGACCCAATTGTTGGAAGAAAAGTGTTGGGAGCACCTTCAGCTTCAGGGTATGACTGCTTGGCTTCTGCCTGATAAAATAACAGAGAAGGGGATGGTAGAGGAGCCAGCAAGTGCAATACCGAAGCTTTCTAATGAGCACACACACAGCACATTTAATTAGTTGAAATGGGGCAGCACTACAGCAACCTTAATAAAGTCATACTGGCAAGACAATACCTGCTGCATTGGTCCAACTTCCCCCCATCAGGCAGGCTATCCCAAGTATCCCCCCACTTCTCAACATGGCTTGCCCTAAAACTGCTAGAGATAGAGCTGGCTGGAGCCCCAGTGCAGTGAAGTCCCCATGCACTTCCAGCAGGGAGAGCTTGAAAGAAGCTTGGAGCAGCTGGAGGAGCTGTAGGCAGGAAGACAAGGACCTCCAGGACCTCAAGGCACAGACAAAGCAGACTATGGTTCCAGCATAGCATTAGCTGCAGCAGAGGCCAGAAGCAGGAGTCCCTGCGAAGGTGCAGTGACCAGGAGTTGAGGATAAGCTTTCTCATTTCTGTTTTATTTCTCTGGTTACTTTATATTTTCCCTATTAAAAATGTTAACTTAATTCCAGAAGCATGGAGATGCTGGTCCAAATCTGTATTGCTTTTGTTTATACAAATGGCTTTCTTGATTTTTTTTTTTTTTTTAAATAAGTCTTCTGGGGGGAGGTGGTCTCATCTGGGCAATGCTTTCTGAGTATCCCTCTTATAGCAGAATTGTTCCAGCAGCCAAAGGATGGGTGGTAGCTGTAGAGAGGGAAGAGCTTTTTGGGGGGAGGGTGGGTGTTGGTGAGCAGTCCCTCATCCCTTGGAGTACCTGAACTGTCTGTTCAACTGCAAAACTGGGGGACACTGCTGGAGGTTTGCTGTTTAAGCTTCACTGCCTCCTGCTCCTAAGCACCGCCTGAAAGAGAAGCTGTTTGCAAACAGATCAGGGTGTCAGAAAAGCACCTTTAACCAGAAATGGGTCCCTTAAGCTTTTAGTTGTGGTTTCTTAAGATCCGTTCATCACAGGCCAGTATGAAGGACACAAATTTTGGAGCTTATTTTAGATAAAATGATGCCTTCAGAAGGTACTTGGAGTTGCTCTGATTGTAGGGGACATGACAATCTTTTTGTCTGAGCCCAAGGTGTCTTTTGTTTGGAGGAACCAACAGAATTGCATCCTTTGTGGATCTGAACCAGTAACTGAAGTGGATGGTAGCTCTGGGCATGGTCTGAGCTTGATGGTCTGTCAGAGATGGCTTCCATGTGCCAACAGAAATTAATATGATGTCTAAAGTTGAAGGGGCTTTTGATAAAAGAGACTTGTTCCATGCAGGGTGGTGAAACACTTTTATTCCCTTCAGGTGAGAAGGTATCATTTGTGGTTTGTGTGGGCCAAACGCCGCCGCTGAGTGGTTTTGGTAAACAAAGGGCACTCAATCTCTTGCCCAGGGGGGAAAAAGGCCAGCCAGCTGGTCAGGCTCTGTCTTCTGCCTCTGGATCAGCAGAATTACTTTTTTCCTAGAAACTCTTCAGGATAGTCGCAGTTTACTAGCCAGAGGGATGCTTGGAAAAGAGGACAGCCAAAAGTCATCCTGAAAGGATGTCCTTGCTACAGCTGAGCAGAGGCTGTGTGTGGCTTTGGCTGGCAGGAGTGGCTGGAAGTGCAGACCATGAGCTTGAGTCTTGCACCCCGCCTCTTCATACAGCGGTGAGCAGCTTGAATCCACCTCATCATGTCAGCCCTCCTTCTCCTCACCCCTTGTCTGCACAGGAGGTATTGGACATGGCCCAGGGTGGTTTATATTGCAGAGTTAAAATTTGCAGTGAGGAAAGCCGCAGTGGTTAAGCAGTACTTCTTTCTCCATCTCTCCCAGTACCTCCTCTTGGTACTTTAGGTGCCCTTCCTCACTCTGTCTGGGATGTGCTTCTGTCTTTGAAGGTTCCTTCTTGTATCTTCTCTATCCAACCTGACTCCTTCTGCCTGACTGGGTTATCTGTTTCCCTCAAAGCACTTGGGAGACAGAGTCCGTTTGTAATGATTGCAAGTCTTTTCCTTAGTTAAATTAGGCTTCCTGGGACATGACGCAAGAAAAGCCATCAGCAGAACGCATGCAGCACGTCCACGCTGCTCTTGCTTCTCAGGAGTGGGAATGACTTTGCTACAGCATTTACTTAGGAGGACATGATGTGCTCTGCCAAACGCAGTGGTGACAAACTGGTCCCTCTTTCCACGCCTAGGGGTACAGTGTGTTGGCACAGTGGAAGGGCACTCAGCAAACAAGTTTTTCAGTATTGATGCAGTTTTGCAGGGTTGGATCTTCTTGTAATGTTGGTTGTAAGAGGAAATTTATAATGCTGCATCTCAAAGGACACACCCTTTAAAGCACCAGCTATTTTAACACTGGGAAATCATGTAAGCATTTTGAGAGGTTTGCAGTATTTCCTTTTTAGCAGTCACTTCATTAAAGATCTTAGGAGCTGGAAGTTTTTGTAATACCAGTCATATGCTGTTCCCAAAATTTGAATGAAAGCCATATTACCGACACTTGGCCAGAAGTGGTTTTGCTGATGTTGTTCCAGCTGTAATTAGTATATTTGCAGTTCAAACTTAGGGAAGCCAAGGACTGCAGTAATGGCAGTGGGACCTCTGAGTAGGTAACTTGTAGGAAAACTCTGGTAGAGGTCTTGTTGAACTTTCTACTGCTTTTATTTTTCTTGTGGGAGTGATAGATAGGAGCTGGTTTTGTGGAGAAATAGGAGATGAGAGTAGCCAAAAATATCAAAAATTAAGTGGGGGGAGGTGGGAAGCCAAAACAGGGCTTTTGGGGCTCTACGACTCATATATAAGATAGTTGACTTCAAAGCCATAAGGGTAAATGCAATTCAAAGGTTAAATTCAAAAAGCAAGGTCGTGCAGCACTTAAATCGCCTGCTGGAGAGCAGCCTTTTCTATGTGCTCCTGTAAATCATCCACCATGAACAGGGGAAACATAAGTCCATGAATACACATAAAAGCACAATCGCTTTAAGAAGAGCTGGTGTGAGTTCCTGCCCACATGTGCAGCGGGTGACACTTCAGCCACCAACAGGCTCATGGGACACCCCCACCTGGCATACTAGTCCTGGTCCTCATCATCAATGCTGCCAGCGGAGGGAAAGAAAATAATAGACAAACATACATAGAAAGGCATTTGATATTATTTACACCAATAAATCAAATAGGAGGGTGGACGAGATGCTCAACATGAGCTGTCAGTGCGCACTTGCAGCCCAGAAAGCCAATCGTATCCTGGGTCGCATCAGGAGAAGTGTGGCCAGCAGGTCAAGGGAGGTGATTCTCCCCCTCTACGCCACTCTCATGAGACCCCACCTGGAGTACTGAGTCCAATTCTGGAGCTCCTACTACAAGAGAGATATGGATGTGCTGGAGCATGTCCAGAGAAGGGCCACGAGGATGATCAGAGGGCTGGAGCGCATCTCCTATGGAGACAGACTGAGAGAGTTGGGGTTGTTCAGTCTGGAGAAAAGAAGGCTCTGAGGAGACCTTATTGTGGCCTACCAGTATCTTAAGGGGGCCTACAAGAAAGCTGGTGAGGGACTTTTTAGGATGTTGGGTAATGGTAGGACTAGAGGGAATGGATTAAAACTAGAGATGGGTCGATTCAGGTTGGACATTAGGAAGAAATTCTTCACCATGAGGGTGGTGAGACACTGGAACAAGTTGCCCAGAGAGGTGGTGGAAGCCCCATCCCTGGAAGTGTTCAAGGCCAGGCTGGATGGGGCTCTGATCAATCTGGTCTAGTGGGAGGTGTCCCTGCCCATGGCAGGGGGGTTGGCACTAGATGATCTTTAAGGTCCCTTCCAACCCTAACAATTCTATGATTCTATAAAATGAAATGGTGGACAAGTTGAATGGTGGTTCTTGTGCTGATTTTCTGGGAGATGGCTTCTTCAACCTGCTGCACGCATCTCTACTGTAAATGTGACCATAACTTTAAACTAAAAATAACCCAAGAAACTCAAAGATGAGAAGAAAAGGGAACACAAGAAAAGCTGCTTCACAGTACAGCCTATGAGCTAAGAGCATTTCCATCATCACAAAGCAGCTTTTTCCATAAAAAGCAGGTTAGACCCAGTTGTTCAGAAAATGGAGGGACTACACTGCTTTGAATCAAGAGCTTCTCCTTGGAGCTGGTCTTCTGCTGAGCAACAAGTGGCTGCAAAGGCACCATCAGGAAATATTTTCCCTGGCTAAGAGGATGGGCCACAAGAGTGCAACTGAATCTCCTTTCCCTTGCCAAACTAAGCCCTGCAGCACCGAAGGAGGTGTTTGGCTGGATTTCTCCAGTTCCAGGCACTCCAATGCCATGACCTCCCTCCCAGACTTTAGGAAGGGCTTTCTGATTTTTTCCAGCAGTTGAAGCAAAGCTGAATTACCAAACCCACCGCAAATCAGTGATGCCAAAGGTAATCGCTCCCCAAACCTTGTTCTCAGTGCGCAAGCCTTCATGGGTTAACTGTCACACATTGGTTCATAAAAATGCGCTTTTGTTAGAAAACATTTGTGTTAGCAGCTGCACCAGCAAGGTTACTACCAAAATATCCTTCTGGGCTTTTTACAGCCTTTTTTGTTTGGTGGTTTATTTGTTTCGTTGTTGGTTTGTTGGGGGTTTGTTTGTTTAGGTTTTTTTAAATCCTCATCCTGTTCTAAATAGGGGAGTGATTCATTCCTCTCTTTCTGTTTAATTTTACTTCGGCCTGCTCTTTTCTGTTTCAGACGGAAGGAAAACTCCTGGTTCGGTCATGACAGAAGGGAAAATATGACTGTATCAGCTTGGCCCTCGGAAGCCAGAACTAGACCTGTTTGTACCTTATTTAGCATAAATAGTTTCTGTGTAAAGCTGGCATATAACACTTGAAAGAAAAAAACCAATGAAGTCACCACAACATGAACTGCCTTAAAATTACCTATAGCTGAAGTGACTCACCTTATAGGTCCCTGATTTTGATGGAGGGGGCAGCGGTTATCTTATAGCAGGCACAAATGGATGGAGATGGCAACAAGGAAAAATAATTTGATACAGCAGCAGTTATGAACACAGTTTGAGGCCACATGGTTCTACTTTCAAGAAAAAGGTTTCTTCCCTGTTAGAACTAAGTACAAGTGCTTCTTGATCTAGACATAGTGAGAATCATCTTCCTCTGTCAAAATTACTGAGGGAATTACCAATGAAAAGGTCAGTGTGGTGAAAAAGGGGAGGGCTTCTATAGGTTAACACACAGGATCAGCTACCTGACCAAACACAGCCGCTATAAGGAAGGAATTTTTCTAACCATGATGCCTAATTTAGTCTGTCTGCAGGTTTTGAACAACTTTGGGCAATGAGCTTTGGGTTGTTTTTTTTAAACACAAACTGCAATATTTATATTGGCTAATTGCACTGGATGGCTTTGCCAGGGGAAAGGCTGTTCTTGCAAGTGGGAAGGAAGGTATTATAAGTAGCACCAGGCACAAAAATGCCATTTACATTTTCCACATAGCTATTCACTCTTCTAAGCCCAGAGTTGTTCTGCACTGATGTAGTTTTGCCACTGGAAGCCACAGGGCAAATGAGAAGCATTGGGCCAGGAGCAGCCCTGAGCCTCTCAGCCCTGGCAAGCGTAAGGGCTGAGCTGGTGGGATGTGGGGCCATCCCAGCTCTTTGGTGGGGGCTGCCCTGGGGGGAGGAGTGCACTCTGACGACTCTGATCCGGTCCCAAACCTCTCTGATTTCAGAAATTATTTGCTGCTAATGCATTGCTTGGACATTGGGGAAACGCAGGATAAAACACAAGTTGTGTGTTGATACAAATTCTGTGAGGAGAAGGAAGTGCATTTAATTCTTGCCTGTAACTATAAACTGCTTTTAAAACTACATGCAGTTACTAGATTTTGTCAGCTACTAAGGGGAACAAACTATTTATGTGAAGATGAGGTACCCAGAAGGCAGGGATCTGAGTCTGTGTCATCCCCCAGGGGACTCTCGGGGGGAAAAAAAGGGAATAGTGGGAGAGAGAAAACGTCATGAGAGGCAGGTGATGGAGTGGAGGGGGCTGTGTTAGATGACAGAGGCAAGGCAGAAGGTGTTCTGGAGGAAGAGAGATGGAAATCAGTTTTTCTCCTGCAAATAAAGCATGTTACACACCTGTTGATCCCCCCCTCTCTCTTAGCCCATGTGTGACACCCCTCGTTTGCCAGGATTTGGAGCTCGATGCACAGCCCTGATTGCTATTGAAAGTGCCAGGCCGGAGGGCTTTGTCCTGCCGGCAGCCACTCCAGAAAAGACCCGGGGAGCTCCAGCTCCACGAGGAGGGAGCCCAGGGGCAGGAGGGGTCACCGGCTGCCCTGGGAGACCCCCAGCCCTACCGGGTCCCCTTCTCCCCAGGGGGACACCTCCTCCCGGAACAGCCCAGGGATGAAGTCCCTCTCCCCCGCCCCGCCAGGAGCTGGGCCCAGGAGCCGCTGGCGTGATGAAGCTGAGGCTGATTCCACGGTGGAAATCAGGAGATGCCGGGGACCCCCAGCCCCAAAGGCCGAGCTGCAGCTGCTGCCCCCCGAGGAGTGACCCCAGAGGGTCGGTGCCAAAACCTGCCGGGAAAGTCACCGGGCCCCGGCCGGTCACCTGTGGCGGACCACGCACGGGGGTCAGAGGAAGCCAAACCACTCGACCGCGGCGGCCGGCGCGGCCGGTGCCGGCAACGCAGCGACCGCAACCGGGAAACCCGGCGGGCAGCAGCCAGCGCGGCGCCGGCCCAGGAACACCCCCAGGGTCCCTGGCAAGAGCCCCCAGCCGAGAGCCGGGAGGGTCCGGACCCCAGAGAGGGCGGGGGCAGCCCCACACCGCCCGTGGGGAGGGGCCGGGTATGGACCCGAGCTTCAGGCAGCACCTAAAGGGCAGCGGCCGGCGGCCCGCTCCCGCACCGGCGCCACCGAGCCGGGTGGGAANGCGGCGCCCCCTGGCGGCCGCGGGGAGGCACCGCAGCCCCATGGTACCGGTGCCGGTGTCACCACCGTGGCGCGACCTTCCAGGTCCCGTCTGCCACTTCCCTCCTGCCCGCAGCCCGCCCCGCCACTGCTCTCCCCGCCGCGCCACTTGTCCCGGGCCTGCCCCCTGTCCCTGACCGCTCGGGGTCGGGGAGGTGCCGGGCGCGGCGCC